>OU452236.1:10745257-11288837 GCA_911728455.2 Marthasterias glacialis
GTAATGCGCACCCTCTAGTGTCAATTAAAGGTCCCATGAATTATTTTTGTTTATTGGTCAAAAAAATAAAGTATGCCTATTATAGTATATCTTTACTTTTTTCACATTTTTTACATGCGTATTAATCGTAGAAATAACGATTTCTAAAATTAGGGGGTTGCCATGCTCCGCCCACCCTTCCTCATTAACATAAAATCTGTGACGTAGACAGTGGAACGGCTGACCAGGGCCATGTGTGTGACAATAACATACAATGCATTATTGACCACTCGGCACCAGAGCCGTCTTTGAAATGTTTTCCACAGCCTACGTCTTGGATCATTGCACAATCAGATGGCACACATTTTCGGTCTCAATTAAAGTGTATTAACGCATAACAGACACTTCAAAATAGTCAATACTATGTTTTGTTAATTTCAAACCATATATTAAGCAGGCTTAAACTTATTCTCCCGTGTTGTCTTCTACGTACTCTGTATTGCTCACTGATTCTACCGCATTTGTCTTATTGTAATATTGTTTGGGCAAATACTTTTCGATCTAGAATTGATAAACTGGTTAAGTTACAAAAAAAAGCTGTTCGTATTATCTCTAAAGTGCCTTACAGAGAACACACCAGTCCTTTGTTTTCTAACCTCAATTTGCTTACTCTCACAGATATCAACAGCTTTCAGCAAGACATGTTCATGTTCAGATTCGTCAATAATTTACTCCCAGCTTCGTTGTATATTATTTTCCAGTTAAACAGATCTATCCACAGTCACAATACCCGGTCCTCCTTAAAACTTCACATTCCTCTTGTCAAAACCACGCTCTCTCAACACTTTGTTACGTTCTCTGGCCCTGTAAACTGGAACAACTTGCCTATGTCGCTTTCTGGATGTGTTTCACTTGCTCAATTTAAACACAAACTCAAATCATTTTTAATGCATAAGTCTCCTTAGTTAACCCTTTTGCACACTGGATAATTACTGCATTGTATTGTATTTATTTATTTTTGATAATGTCTATTCATTTGACTCATCTCATTGCTTTTGTCCAGCCTAGTATTAGTAAATGTATCCATTGTTTATTGTGGTCTGTTATGTAATCCAATGTTTGTTGTGTTTTTTTGCTTTGTTTAGTTTTGTTTCTGTATACAGGCTGTTCCTTTTACAAGCCTTGCTTTTTTGGAACGTGCCTCCACTTCTGTATTTAAACCTCTGTATCTTATATTGATATTGTTGTTTTGTGGAAATAAATGTTACTTGAATTGAATTGAATTGAATTAAGACACAAAAATGTAATGTGACAAAAACCTCTTCATGGGCCCTTTAACTACCAATCCAGTGAATTCCAGATCGCAAAACCCGACATGGTTAGAAGCCAGAAGCATTCGGGGAATCGGCACGCAATATCAATATGCAGGCTGCATGGCATGGAAATACAGTGTTGTTTTGTACATGGCCTTATTCGTTACATTTTGGGTCAACCTTGGACACTTCAAAGAATCTAATTGTTACAGATTATTATTTATTTATTTCAATTAAGTTTCATGTTATTATACAACAACTTTACCATACGATAGTATATCCATAGATATCAATAGCGATTCTTTATTGTCATAATTGTATGTAACTTGGTAGAGATAAATTGATAACACCCGCTTTAAAAATGAACGAGTCGTTGAAAACTAAACCGATTTCATTGGTCAGCTATTTTTTGTGTATTGTGGCTTATACACCGGGCCAAAGGTTACGGAATACATCAATTAATTATTTCCCTAGATACATGTATTTTGTACATTTATTTATTTATTTATTTTTTTGTAACAAAAATCTCATGGAAATTTTCAGTTTACCAGTTCTTTGGGCCTTCAAATGAATACCTGTACTTCTCAACAGTTTGGTATGCAAGATTGATGAAAATACAATTTTATTGATAAGAGAAAATGCACTGTACAGCTTTTATTAATACTGTAAAGGATGTAAATACACTGAGGTTTCCATCACAATGAATATTTTTCTTTCCAGAGAGACTAAAGGCTTTTTCTTAATTAAGGAAATTATTTTGTGATTTTCACCAATTGTGTCTTTGAGTGTTTCCCTTCCCAAAGAAACAAATAGTATAAGGAAATCAGATCAACTGACAACTGTTTAAATATGGACTTAATGGTGGCAAGTAGGGAAAAGAATTTTCAGGAGTGGCATTTAGGATCAGCATTAAGATCAGCCCAACAAGCTGCATGGTTCACATATGTGAAAGAAGATTTGAGGATAGGACAAGAATAAGAAGGATTTCAAATTGACATGGACGTTGTTACGACCCAAATTCCTAAATGCCAGAGAATTTTAAAATTTATCTCGCCCTGGAAGATAAGGGTAACAAAAGCGGTCAAACAGACAAATACAATAAGAAGCAGCAAGTATGTTCAACTAAATTTAATATAAACCATTACGAAAACAATAATAAGGCAATACAAAAGTCAATCAACCAGTTGTGATACAAAATGAATTTAAACGTGGTAGTGGGGCGAGCAGCCCAGGCAAAAAATAGGGGTCGAAGACCTAACAGTCTTTGATATATATACCTCGGCTCTCTCGCAGAGAGCTGAAGACTGATGTCCGCCTACTCTGATGAAAATGTCCCCGTAGATTGCTGTCCTTCCAAGGTGCACGCGATGTGGTGAAACCCGGTGTGGAAAAATAGCCGGCCCCCTCGGTGCTCTCTGCTTTCGTACCGTCGTTGCTTCACGCAACCGGTACAACAAAGTCCGACGACCGCAGCTCGGAGAAAAAGAAACTCACACAGTGCCCAAGTCACGAGTCTGTGTGTCGTAAAGTCCGACGCTCTCGGGAAATTACATTTGCGTCGTCGACGTGCAAACTCCCCGTCATAGAAGCCACCGGAGTCCGTAGCAGCCTACTGCATGGTTTCTGCAGTGACGAACTTTACTGGAGGTTTCACGGATTAATCCGTGTAGGAACGGTGAAACTAACACATGTTGACCATCACAGTCCGACAACTA
The DNA here is from genome assembly GCA_911728455.2 of Marthasterias glacialis. NCBI lineage: Eukaryota > Metazoa > Echinodermata > Asteroidea > Forcipulatida > Asteriidae > Marthasterias > Marthasterias glacialis. The sequence goes on from OU452236.1 coordinate 10,748,265, forward strand.
AAATTGCCGCTCCAACGTAGGCACATAGAAGAAATTCTCTGCCCACTCTGCTACTCTGCAGACCTCCGCCCTGAAACTGAAGAAACTAAAATGTGAGGGGCAGAGGATGGCCCCCATCCTCACTTATATAGTGAATGCTGAATTCTCGACATTCTCCAAACTCTGCGAATTCCAATATTCTGTTCATGTCTGCGGATCAAGTGTTTGTGTGGCATACGAAGAAAAGTCCCAAACGATTAACAAGTTTAAAACACGCGTGACTGCTCACCCCAAACTTAAAGTATGTATGCTCGCCCCACTAAGGAATTCTATGACCTTCTATGTAGTAATACTTAAATAAAGAAAACATTATTATTGATACTTTAATCCTAACGTTTATTTACAAAACCGGATATTTTACTCTGGACCATGACAACGTGGTGAAGAGATGTGCAAGGTAGTGCAGATCTGGAAAGCCTTGGGTGTTATTGGTCAAATAACTCTCACAGTTTACATGGACAATCCGGCCAACAACTGCTTGGATAATTAACATGTATTATAGGGGTGACTGATGAAGGGTGATACAGGGGGAGGAAGAAACACCTCTTGGTGAGAGCATAAAGATGTGAAAAACAAATCTAGCATCCAATTATACATTAAAAGGGGTTGTTTACCAGGGTGACTCTCTGTCTCCACTGCTGTTTGTTCTGACATAAATTCCTCTGACGATGATTCTCCAGAAGGTAATGGAGATTAACACATAGCCATGTGTTTGATAAGGAGCAGAGAAATAACCAAAAACCTTGTAAGCTTTAGCAAGTAAAGGTGAAGGTTGTCCCTGTGGTGGTTGGATCACGTGGAACCATTCAGATGGTACATGAGAAGCATATTGGGACGAGGTGAGATAAGTACAACTGTGAGGGCAGTAGATCTATGGCAGAATGCAGTGCTCTTGGGAGCAGCAAGGATCCTGTAAAAGACCCTCAAGATCTAAGAGTATGGGACATAGTCGGACTACAGGAATTGCCAAAGAAAAATGAAATGTTTCTTTTACATGCTGTGATGTCGCAAAATAATAGTACAGTCGACTCTCGTTAATACGAGGTCCGCCGGACTGGCCCGTTTTTCTATTATTAACCGAACCTCGTATTATCCGAGCATGGTATTAACAATGCACAGTGCATGACATAATGGACGCGCGTGTATAAATGCACCCGTACTGCAACGGAAACTGCATAACTGTGATCATATACATGTACATGTACCATGCAAACATACAACATTTTGGGCAAATAAAACTGTTTTGATTTAATTAATTTATTTCGAAAGTCAATTTATGAAAACAATTTACATTTTTCATGACTGAAAAAAGAGCGCATATGACTTTAACTTGCCATTCTTGGCAGCCAAGTTTCGGTCGCAACGGCCAACATGACAAGTTGAATGTTGATTTTCATTGGTTTTCACACCTTAGTAAGGTCACAGTAATGCGAGATAGCCCATTGCTAAGGCGGGATACCAGCGAACAATAAACGGTCTGGTGTCCACCTCTCATCTGCGTTGTACTACCATTCAATAGACTGGTACCATTGCCAGCGCTCAAATAGCACCTCTATTGATCATGATCAATGGAGCGGTAGCACATGTTTTGAAAGGCTGGGAAATCAATTTTTCACCTCAATGAAGGTAAACTATCGATGCTCAACAATTCATTCCCCAAACTCGCTATAAAAGTAAGCAAACAATACATTTGCTCGTTACGGGGCCGCAAGAATACCTCGTATTAACTGTGTTCTCGTTATGACCGTGCTCGTATCATCCGTATTTAAATGCATTAACACACGCACGGGGTAGTTCGGGACGGGCAAAATACCTCGTAGAAACCGGAACCTCGTAACATCCGAGCTCGTATTAATGAGAGTTGACTGTACTACTACTAGTACTACTACCAATACTGCTAATAATAATCACAAGCAGGATGCCGCGCTTTGCGCGACACCCGCTAGGTTGGCACTGTGCTTGCGCATGAAATATTGCAGTCAATATAATGTGGGGTAAAGGTGTAATTTGCAGGTGGCACTCAGGGGTCATCATTTTATAAAATGGGTTTGTTAACGGTTGTTTAAAACGGTATGCAATGTTGTTATGTCTTAGTGACATTTTGAGCGTGTGGCATGCGAAAGGTTTTGGGCTTGGGTTGGAGCAACTCACCTGCGCCCCCGCCCAAATTTCCAGTGTCCCCAAGGTGCCCGCCCTAACCAAATAAAAGACATATATAGATGTAAGAAACAACAAAACAGGGGGAACACAAATAAAGAAACAACGAAACAAAGAAATTTTAAAAAAAAGCTAGAGCTTTAGAAATAAAAAATAAAAAAATGAATTCAACAACTTTAATGAATTTGAAAATTTTCATCAGTACCCTCATTTCCATGTAAAGAAACCAGTGAGTTGCTTATTCAGATAAAAGGTAATTTTGGTCCACACAATTATATCAAAATAGCTGCACATCAATTTGGCACACATGCACCAATGCCAAGTCCATACAAAGTGCATTATGTATCCGTCCATTCACACCCCAAAATCATGCTTTGTAACATGACATGTCGTTGGGGGGGGGGGGGGAAGGGGCACCGGCGTAGCCAGGATTTTGTCGATGGGGGGGGCACGGGGGGGCATGGCTTTTCAATGGGGGGGCCAAGCGACCATGGTTTTTAATGAATTTTATTTCCTAAAATATTTGTGTATTTCTGCATTTCTTTTAAACCTGTGTTTCTTTATTTGTGGATTTGTTTATTCTCTGTTTATTTCTGTATTTGTGCGGGATTGATGATTTGCTTTGTATTTATTTGTTTCTTGTTTTCTTATTTTCTGTGTTACTTTTATTTGTGTAGGCCCACCCTTCTTCTGTTAATTCTATGTTTCTTTGCTTCTTGATTCTTAATGTCTTAGTTCTTTATCTCTGTATTTCTTTCTTTTTGTTTCTTTGTTTGTCTGTTTCTTTATGTCTTTGTTTCTTTGTTTCTTTTTGTGCTTGGAAATAGTATATTATTTTTTGTACTGAAGCCTATACCATAATGCTGCTCATATGACTTCTCCATGAGGTTTATATCGTTTGTATTTATTTCATTACGTTATTCAGTCCATCCGTAAAAAAAGCAATAACAAATTTTCTTACAGAAATAACAAAAGGAGAATCATTTCAAAAGTGGACATTAGGATGCCATGTGAATATAAAAATGAGCAGAATGAAGAAATATACCATTATGTGCATTTCATATGTTTTTCCTTTTATAGTTTGTAGGAAATAAAGTTCATGTATAGTATCCGTAAAAAATTTATGAGGTTTTCCCTCTTTTGGGCATGATTTAACAGCAATCATCTCAGTATAACCATCTTTTTGAAGGAGTGATATCTCTCCCTACATGTAAAAGACGCTGTTATAACTGTTTTCAAATTTTTTTAGGCGCACTTTGGTTCTTTCCTACCACAAGAGTCGTCCTGCCAAAGGATCGTTCTCAAGTCCTATGAAAAAGCTTTTCATATAATACCCACGGGTCATAGGTGATAAGAGGTCAAAAGCACTTCAAAGAAATCAACAATTATAAGACGTGGGGGGTCGGGCGCGAGGGAAATGGACATTTCTATTGTTGATAAACGAACTGTGCGGTTGGCATGGACAGCCAAATGAAGCAAAACATTCAAACATTGACAGATGTTGTGACTAAATTCAACATTTTTGGAACTTTAAAGAAAGTACATCCGGCTCTTCGTAGTTTCTCCATCTTGGATGGCAAAAACTGTGGGCTGTGAGGTTGCAAAAGAAAGGTCTAGTGCTTAATCCTTTTTGCAATCTTGTTTGGGGTGCACTCTACCTTTTACAGAGGTGGTGATTTCTTTTCAAAAAAAGTAAACCATTAAACCATTGAAATGCTCTCTTTGTATCAGCACTGAAAAAATGGCAGTATAGGTTTTATGAGTAATTTCAATTGTTAAGCATGGTTAGTTTAAAAAAAATTTCGTTAAATTTTAACGAACTGTTTCAACATTAGTGGCGTTAACCTTCACCCCCACCTTGAATCGGCATTTTGAGCTTTGTTAACCGACAATGAGGCAGATAGCTTTGTTACCGGTCAGAGGTCAGCCTTTGGTAATTACCTTGGTTTATCTTAGTTTATCTGTATCCCACCTTATATTGCAGGCCACCAGTTACCCGAAAATGGAAATAAGGTAACCACATCACTGGTACACTAATCAGCCATTCTTGCATCGTAAATTTTTCAGAGCACCAATTACCCAAACATGCAAATAAAGTCACCACATTCATCATACCTTACCTCCCGTGATACCGTGATACACATAAAAGCTTAATTTCAATAGGCATAAAATGTACCAACAGTTAAAAGTAATATTGATAACATTTTGTTGAATCTATTTTAATCGATTTCAGTTCCTATGTATATTACGAACCACATCTGATGGGACCGGAACACACCCCAACCAGGGTAAAGGGCCGACCAATCGGCACACGTGCAGCCCCCCCCCCACAAAAAAGACATATTTTGGGTCTGCCCACCTCGGGACTCATCAAACCGGCAGGGTATGGGCACAAGTGACGGGAAAAAACACGGGAAGCCCCCATTTAAGCATCATTATACATGTAGTATAGATAAACAGTCTTTAAACATGCATTCTTTTATAATAAGTATGTTGAAATTTTCTTGGTTTAACACAGATGCAGGGGCCCCAAGTTGGAATGAGTTAGAGAAGGCCATGATTGCAGTCAAAGATGTGGTACAGGGGTTGGTGAATTTTGTGCAGAACCACAGTGTAAACAAGAAAGCATTGGAGCAGCAGGTACTTACTCAAAATGGTTTTTCATTTAATTACCATATTCACTTATTTTTATCTTACTGCTGGCTATGCATGTGGAGGAAGCAGATCATTTGGAAGGCCAGATGACACAATAACAGGCTCGTTCAGACACGGTAAAAGAGAATAATTATTTAAAGCAGTGTCCGTTTTTTAAAAAGAATGCTGCTACATATCTTTACCCTTGCTGTCGGGCCAATTTTGGTGTCACCAAACACTTCATCTTTATCAGCTCTGTGAAAAAATGGGGAGGAGAACTTCCCAATGAATGCCATAACAACCTTTTGTTCAAAGAGAGATAAAAGCCCAACACTTTGTAGAATTACTTATAATAATTATGATAGACAAACTAATTTTTGGTGAGATGCTTTAACAGAATGCGAGCCTATGTAATGCCGATTTGTGCATCCGTCTGTCTGTCCGACCGGCCGTCTGCATTCAATAGACGTTAAAGTTTTAACATCAAACTTCAGCATTTATGTTTTGAGCTGTTTTGTGGCATCTAAAAGCCCTAAGTGAAACTATTACACAGTGACAGCCATGTGTTGTGTTTGTCAACCAATATTTTGCAGAAATGTTAAAGTTTTTGAATAAAAATAAGAATTTTACAGTTTTTTTTTTACATTGTTAAACATTGCCCTCAAAATTGGCCGTTGCATAACGAAGTTAAATTAAGGTGAAAAGTGCCGTTTTTAGCGCGATCGCCGATAGAGTCTGTACAGTTACCTTACTGTATTGCACCCCGTGCGTGTGCACTCTAGGCTTTTACTGCATGCTGTGTTTATATACATACACGCAACAAGTCAGGTCTTGTCACAGTTCATCGAACTTTGCGGTGTGTTGTTAAGTTCTGTGTGTGTGTAATAATGGCGACGCAAAGAAAAACTGTTAAGTCATGCCAAGTTCAGTGTGGAAATATTTCCCTTTATGTCATTCTGGTGGCTTAATTGTGACAGGGAGAGGAAGAGGAGACTTTACTGAGACGATCACATGCTCACGTGAGTTGTTTGATGTATAATGGTGGAGAAAATGCAATTGACAAAATGATCGCCTTTCGTTTTATATATACCGATCACGTACGTGCTTACGTACGAGAGCCACAAGTGTCCAACAGCGGGGCCAGAGGCACTTTACCCCCGCGAGAGTTGTTGTCGGGATACGCTGAGTAAAACTGTTTAAAAGTAAAGTTTAAAAGTAAAGTCATCGCCTTTCAAAATGTCCGTGTATTTCTTTAGCCGTGCACACTTGTGTTTATGATGTTTATCAAAGTGGGGTAGTTTTTATAAAACTTTGGAACTTTTTAATACAGATAATGAGCTCGGAATTTGAATCTGTCAAATGTCAGATTGACTGTACAATACACCAGTGTTCAGTAAAGGTAATGTTACAAAATGAGACCGTTAATTTGATATAGCGCCATCAACGTTCACTAGCGATACACACTTTATTTTATTGACACCGCATAGATGCCGAACAAAACGGAGGGCAGCAAGGGTTAATGTTTTGATAAAAGGCAATATGAATACTATTTTGAACAGACAACCTGGCGGCAGCCAATTGCACTGCGTGGAAAAGGAACACTTTGGAAAGCACGAAAACATTGTTTTTCCTGGCAGTTAAAATCAAAAAGGTAAAGTTGTTTTTCCTCCAGGAGTCGAGTTACAATAAATGTATGCGGTTCTTTATAATTCTTAGTGACCTGAGTTGACCTCGCTTCCTGCCCAAACTGGAAGTCCCCATGAAATATATATGATAAAGCTCTTTTTAATTATTTTCATATTCATATTTAAAGGTTTTATTTGATTTCACTTTTAATATATCAAACAAAATCAAAACCATGTGTTATACGGTGTCTCATAGAGACCATTATGTTGCTTTAAATGTTTCATTCCTCCAAAATTTTCTCCAAATAAATAACTCAAAATTGAAATTAAACTGAACCTTGAAACTGTGCTTATACTTGAACCTCAATATGAAGACGCGAAATAAAACAATGACGTCATGATGACGTCATCAGATGTTGAGTTACAATAAATCAAAGTTTATTAATTAAATTAGAACTCCTGAAGTGCACAATGGATTTTTACAACCTACACATCATCGCAAAGGTCTTTTGGAAACAATTTAAATGTCTCAAAGAAATGACCCCAATTTGACCTTGTATTGCGGTTCAAACCGGAAGTTGAAGGAAACAATTGTTATAAAGCCATTATTTTTTAGTTCTTTGGTCAGTATAAAACGAGCTTTGGACAGTGGTTTCAGTGTGTGAGTAGGTAAAGGACTCTGCGTTTTCAAGTTTAAAACTGATGACGTCATTACATTAAACAGCGCCCTCTGGTAACAAGTTTGAAATCAATGGCGCTACAACACTAATTGTAATGGCTTTTTTTACATTGTGTGTATTAACTCATCGATTTTAGAAGCAATTCGTTATTCCCGAACACCTAGTTTTTGTGATGTCACAAAAACTGAATGTCTAGTTTGGTTTTTTTTTTTTTTTTTTTAATTCCGGCGCTCCGTGTTTCATCTGGCCGGAAAAAAATTATTTTATTAAAAACAGATTTGCGGCGTTTCATGTTTAATTCGTCAGACCGGTGAAAATTATCCACAGCGCATGTTCAAATATCTAGTCTTGCATTCTCAAGCCGTCAGTATTATTTCTTTGGAGCGACTCGTGTTTAAAGATAATATGTTTTGAAAGCGCCCTCAAGCGTTCGTACATGTATTGTAAATGCCGGAAGTATTGAACGAAGACTAGACTTTTCTGTCGAATGTGTGCGTGGTGCCGTATGATATGTATCAATGTATTTTGTGTGTACATCCATACACGATCTTTGGACCGTACATGAAATTGCTCTGAGAATGTTTCGCAGACGATTGGCGTTACCATTGAGACATACCGACTGAGTTTTTGGCGTTACCATTGAGTCATTATGGATGTTGAAAGAGAAGCAAATTTGAAACAAATTGATCGAGGGGTAAAGAATAGGTTTAATTGGCGGTGGCTGGAGTCGAAGACAGTGGGGGTTATTTTTTATCAGACTACATGAGGAAAATAAAATCCAAAATAAATGAACAGCATCATTTGGTACACAGAGCTGCTGCAAGTCACAAGAGGACAAGGAAAATTTAGATGATTATTTAGAGAATTAGTGATCAAGCCTAAACACCTGCCTATACAGTGTGCTTTAAAATGGTATGTAAATGTCAAGTTATAAGACTGTTTTTTCTTTTTCTTTTAACCATTATGAGATAAACCATGAAATCAGTGTGTACAAACACATTCGACAGGGCGGACTGACATTTTTGCAGGGAGGGGTGGGGGGGTCAGAATTTTCTTTTTCTTTATGTTTTATAAAAAAAATCGCTTTTATGTTTTTAATTGTTTTGGGGTCTGAGCGGTGGGGGGGGGGGGGCCGTGACCCCTTTCCTTCGCAGCACTGGCATCCCTGATAAAGATTTAACAAACAAAAACAAAAAGGCATGACTATACCACCAGTTCCAGTTGACTGAGCTAAAACAATGAAAAACTCGAATGGCCGTAACTCCTTATTGCAATGATGTACAATCAAATATTGCTACTGACATGCAAATACGTATGAAAAGATAAAACTCATGAGTATGTCACCAGTTCCAGTTGAATGATCAAAAAAAAAAAAAAAAAAAAACTTGAATGGCCGTAACTCCTTATTGCAATGATGTACTGATTTGAAACTTGAATCAAATATTGCTACTGACATGCAGATTCATATGTAATGATAATTCTTAGATGCTGGTCAGCAATAATTAATTTAGTAGCTCATAATTCAAATACTTCTTTTGAAGTGCTACACATTTTGTCTCCATATGTGACAGTGTGCCATACCGCCCATGATAACACTCTCTATCAGACCATCATTTGTTCCTCACGTTTATGTTTCTTTCCCTCGTCAGGCCTCCCCCATCCTGAGCCCCTTTGCCACATTTTAAACCAAGTAAGCAGTGGTCAAGTGCATGCTTGTTATTGTCCTTACCCTATTGAACATCAGTTGATCAAAAGAATAATTTTTTCAAATAGTCAATGGCAGCTTATGCTGTTCTATTTAGAAAATGTAATGACAATTAGCTAAAAATGTACAGACTGGATTTTCTAAATAAAATATTAAGCAAAAGAATTCCAAGACACTGCTAATAAGTAGATTTGTTGATCTTGTCCCTTAAAGTTTGGGGAAGAGTATTAACAACTATGACTCACTGATTCTCCGTCACTAGCTCAAGAAACACAATTGTTTGGCTAATGGTGAATTTTCAGACTTTTTCTAGCCTGGGTTTTTCAGAGCTGTGAGTGTTTAGTAGCTACCAAAGTTTGTGTGTAAATAAGGACATCAGTTTGCTCTCTGTCACTTTTACAGTTAGAGTTGAATTTATATTTTTATCATCGGGGAGATATTTTCTCTGCTAAATCACTGGTGATATTTCCTCAGCTTACGACTTTTTTCTACCATTCTGAAGAGAGCCAACAACAGTTTTTGCTTGAATGAAACTGGTTATAACACCAATTTGCTTTCTCACAAATTGTGCTTGCCTGCAGATCTATGTATGCATTGTACCTGAAATAAGAAAATTTGATAATGTTGTGAGTATATTAATAATGTCGATCAAGTAATCAATGCAGCCCTCAACATTATTGTTTTCAAAATAATGGCAACAATATGGAAAATCCTTGTACTTCCTATTGGCTTGAGTGGTTTGATGGGATTTTTCTTCCCCCCCCCCCCCCCCGCCGCAAACGCTAAACGAAGGCCTACATCGAGGGAGTGTTTTGAGTTTCCCTCCAGCTCCAGTTCACCACTGATTAGCAGAAACATCTTAATTAGCTATTTTGCTGCCAAGCACAGTGAAATAACTCTTGAATTCATTAAAGTTTTTCCTTTTTTGGTTTTTCTGCTCTGCAGCGGACAAGGCATTCTTTATGTTCCGATTTGTTTTCTTCTTCTTCCTCGTCTTCTTCTTTTTCTATGGACAAATGCCATAGAGTTTGTACAAATATTTTTCTTAATGGTCTTTTGTTCACTTGCCAAACTTTCATCTGAACCAAACTTGGTACAAACAAAGACCACATAACAAACATTTGCAGAGTACCATTGATGTCATCATCTGTCACGTGACGTCACCTTAAAGATATAACTTTAAAATCTTCAAAAAGCAACAAGAGGTCGTATGATTCTCTTTGCGGGGTTATATAGGTTATATACATGTAAGTCTTTAATTCAGTGTGCATGACATCACAGGACCTCTACTTCCGGTCGCAACCAAAAGTGCCTTGTCATTCAAAAGTTTTAATCTTGATAAGTTTGCTATCAACGATGTAAGATTCCAGCAAGAGTCTACATGTACCTTGAAAATAAAAATACAGATGATGTCATAATATACAAGAGCGCCCTCTAGCGGCAAGTTAGAAAGAGATCAAAACGCACCTTTAGAAAATGTGTGTGGCTAAGTATTTTTTAATGCTTTCTAATTTGGTATACATGATGACCTTGAAGCAGACAATACATGTGTGAAGTGTAAGATTGATGACGTCATCAGATGTCACGTGACGTTATATTAAAGGTGCACTTTTTGAAGTCATAAAGTGTATATCTACCAAGCTGTAAGTTTGATTGAATTGAAACTTATGTTGATAAACAAGGGCAAGTTCTTTTAAAACCTGGAGTCTATTTCACTCTCTTACCAAAATAGCCACTACTTATGCATATTTATAGCTGACAGGCAGAAGATCGCTCAAGGTTTCTCGAGGGCACCCGTGAGTAGCTCCGCCATCTTAAATCCTCTCTTTTATTCTAGCGACAGATAAGTACAGACGTGTTTTCACACTCTCTAGTTTTGACTCAAGTTTTCAGTACTTTTTGCTTGGAATAAAGGTGTTATTCAGTTCAATCAACCTCATATTTGTAGAGTTCTTAGTGCTTCGATTTATTTTATATATTCTACAATGTGGAAGTTTCAAAGTAATTTTTGTTCGAGACCAGAGCGTAAGTAGCCCCCATGGTTCTCAGGGATCAACACGTTATCCCTTACTATCCTCACAGCGGTGAGCGTGAGACCAAACGGAACAGTCGCGGGGTAAACCAGCTAAGGGCCTCTCCCTTCTCCCAGCTGTTACGATTCTGAGCCAACCCCGTTATCGATAAGCTAGCGTCTCACTTGACATCGGGACATTGAGACATCGCTCCCTCAAGAAACAAACAGGGGTGGAGGAACCGCGAAAACCCGCCTTTTCCAACCCTCCCTCTCGACCGTTTCTGCATCGACCATATCCAACATATGGCCTCCTTAAAGAAGCAGCTTTTCGGAAACCACTCAAGTCCTTCCGTCAACAGACTCCTAGGGCCTCTTCCGGTGCTTTAGCAACGGCCCCTCGCCCCTTCTCCTAGGTGGCACACCAGAACTTCCAGGCTAGCGGCCAGGGCTGCGGTGGCAGACCTCCCCCCACTCGATACTCAAGAGGGTGGCGACGGTGACAATCCAACCCCGATATCGGCCCTCGATCAAGGACCCGTCGGGGGCCGCCTGAAAAATTTTGTAGGGTCTTGGAGCGAGATCACGTTGTGACGCATGGGTTGTTACCACTATCAATCATAGCTACAGATTAGAGTTCACAAGCTTAGCCTGAGAAGGTCTCCAACCCAAACCAAGACCAAACCTACCCCTCCGTCGGACACCTTGGTTCGCAAAGCACCAGTTCCGGTGAACAAGGACAAACGTCTGGCTCTAGAGAAGGAAATCTTCTCACTTCTCAAGAAGAAAGCAGTCTGAACGGTGCCCAAATCAATTTCATAACACCCAAGAAAGGGTCGGGAGAGTGGCGACCAATCATCAACCTCAAGCTACTGAACAAGTTCATCAGACCAAGGCATTTCTGTATGGAAACACTCAAGGTCATCCTGGAATCCCTACCCACACCCGAATGTAAAAGATGCATACCTACACATACCCATCCTACCAGAGCACTCCCGCTACCTCCGCTTCAGGTACCGGGGAGACACACTAGAATTCATAGCTCTTCCCTTCGGTCTATCAATCTCACCAAGGGTATTCACGAGAGTCACCTGAACTCTGGCAGCTGACTGAAACATAATGATCTTTATGTATCTGGACGACTGGCTGGTTGTTGACAGATCGGAACAGGGACTGCCCGGAACATGCAGAACACCTTCAACATTACGAAAGCACTGGGATTTGCCATAAACGAAAAGAAATCTCATTTTCGCCCATCCCAGACTCCAACCTTCTTGGGGGCAGTCATCGACTTGAACTGGAAGTACAAAAACACATCAATAATATAAATTTTTTTACGTCATCTTCCACACGGGCTTTAAAGTAGTTTTGCTTCAGAAAGATTAAAGTTTCTACTCATTTAATACTCAATTTCAGTAAAGAATACAATTGAGCTCTGGTTTTAGTTGGCGTCAGTATATTGAAAGTATGTAACAATGTTTTGATGAAGTTGAGAACTTTATTTTGATTCGTTTATAGAATAGATTTATCCGGTGTTCATTTAAGCCAACCCTCTTGCCCCCTTGGAGTTGTACTTCAGTCTTGTGTTGAGGTAGTTTTCACACCAAAGTCACTCTTCCAACAGTGCTTCTTAAAGAAAAATTATTAAATAAAACATTTGTTGACAAAATATTATAATAATATTGGATGGGATAAAACAGATAAAAAATAAAAGTACTAAGAAACAGTTGGCATTGAAGTGGGTGACTGTCAATGAAAAAAAAAATAATTCGAGCTGACAGGCCCTACTTTAACAATGATTAATCGATCAAGTAAATCACAACAAGTACATTTTTGTCAGTACAATAGAAAAGCAACCCAAAACATGTTTTCACGAATTAGATGCAGCACTAATTTATCGACCACATCACATCGACTTTCACATCCGTCATTCGAAGTGAAGTAAACTACATACAAAAAATTACATTTTATGTCATAACTGACCAAAATATCATTGAAGCAAATTGTTCTCCTTCTCATGTGTTAATATGTGGGTGCTGTAGATTGAGGAATGTCCTCTAAAGAGCTAAGTTTGTCAAGTTTTGTTACCATAACCGAAGATTTAAAATGGCTGCCACACAACAAAAGTTTTGCCATCATCAAGTCAGCGAAGCCGCCTCTCGTTATAACTTTGTATTTTGACCAAAATCAAAGCTGCAAGCTGAAGCCAAAGCCAGGGGTTTCGTGATAAGCTTCAAAATGGGGCTGGGTTCCGAAGCTGAAGCCGGTCATTTCAAAAAGGGCCTTTGTCATCAGCAAAGCCAAAATTGCTGATATGCATGTTGCCACATTTGATTTCAGTTTCATGGTTTTCCAATGCATCTGTCATAATGCTTTCCTGGAATAGGTTGAATAATTAAGATGACAGAATGCAGCCTTGTCTTACTCCTACATTTGAGGTGAACCATTTGCTATAGTCATTGTTTTTTAGCACTTTGTTTTTTTTTGCGTTCTTGTAGAGGTTTTTGATGAGGGAGGTGATGCTATTACCAATCTTGTATCTTCCAATTGTGTGCCATAGTGCTCCATGCCATATCCTGTCAAATGCCTTTTTGAAGTCTATGAAGTTGTGAAACGTTTGTTGTGGGTTTGTGTATGTCTCACCGAGGATCCTGATATTGCCAATTTGCTCTTCTATTGTGCTTCTGCCTTTACAAATCCTTGCCTGTGCTTCAGTACAAAGATATATTCAGTTTTTGACGATTCTGAGAAGTAATTTACTTGCGTGTTTGATTGGACTAATTGTTCTTTTGTTTTCACATGCCTTGAGATTTCCCTTTTGGGTATGGCTATCAATATGGACTCATTCCATTGTAACTGCATGTGCCAATCGCCTGTCCTCAAGTAATCATTGCATATCTTTACAAAGAACTCAACCATAACGTTTCCTCCTTTAATCAGTTCATCAGGGATATTGAGGCTTTGTTGCTTCTGAGTGACTTCATAGCTTGTTTCACTTCATTCTGGTTTATTGGTGGTTAAATGATCTTTTTAGCCCAAAACCCTATTGACTTAACACATGACTTTTCTGCGCACAAAATGCCGTTCTTTGAATTATCATTATAAGTTAAATTCTATATCATGTTAAAGCTTGTGTCTTGACTTAGCTAAACGATATCATAAAATTATAATTATTAATTAATTAACCATAAGACAGCAGTGTGAATAATTAATTAAGCATTCTTGTCTCCAGCTTATCTCAGGAAGCCTACAACCGATCTTAATTTTCTTTTCAGTTATAGACTTGTTGAATATTGTAGATGTGCAATTTGGATTGTTTGTGTCTGTCACGTCATCATGACGTCATTTATGGCACGTTTTGTGTCTGTGTACAAAAGGCACGGCCCAAAAAGTGTAACTATTTGGTAGGTCAAAAACCACAATTTTTCAAAATATATTGAATTTTAGATTGCTATATTACAAAGATCGTTTGGAAAACATGATTGCTTTTACCAAGAGTTGTCCCAGACCATAAACATTCATCAAAGCACAACGTATTTCACTTTAATTAACCGTTAATTGTTCAATCTGAGCACAATTAGTACAACGCTGTGTGGATTGCGCCGCTTTTCGCCGCTCAAAGTTGATAGCAAAGTTGTACACAAGTACGCACTCGCCTGTTTTTCACACGTTAATCCAATGATGTTCCTCAGTGTTGCGAACCTGTACAGGTTTTTGGTGGGAAAACTGCAAACATGAATGCGGCGGGGTAGCGCTAGTACAACGCTGTGTGGATTGCGCCGCTTTTCGCCGCTCAAAGTTGATAGCAAAGTTGTAAAAAATGCACTCGCCTTTTTTTCACACGTTAATCCAATGATGTTCCTCAGTGTTGCGAACCTGTACAGGTTTTTGGTGGGAAAACCGCAAACATGAATGCGGCGGGGTAGCGCTAATTTTTTTAGCGTTTTAAATTTGATTTGTGTTATCAGATGTTAGTTTGGCTTTTAATAACTAATATAATGACTTCACTTGTCCCAGACCATAAAAATTCATCAAAGCACAACGTATTTCACTTTCAAAGTTGATGCATGGTAAAAAAAGCTGCTCCCAAGAAATATTAAGCGAAGGCATATCCAGTTTACTGAAAATCATTTCCCTTGATTTATTTTTTAGATTACTTGAAATCTACTAAGAATCATTTCGCCTATGGAATTTTTCCGGTTGCTCAGAATCAATTTGTTTACTAGGAATCGTGTTGGTCATTGAATAAACACTCGTTCAAATATAATCATTATGCTTATTCACTTCAATTTGCTCACTATAGAAATCATTTCACTTGTACGCTTATTCATTTGATTTTATTTTTATTTTTTTGCGTGGTCATTCAACTCAGAATCATTCCAGTTACTCGAAATCATTTCGCTTTCTCAGAATCATGTCGCTTATTCCAAATTATTTTGCTTACGCTAAGTAATTTTTCTTTACTTATGATCATTTCACTCACTCAGAATCATTTCGCCTATTCGGAATCATATTCTGCATATTCAAAACTTACTCAGAATCATCACGGTTACTCACAATCATGTCGCTTTCTCTAAATTATTTTGCTTACGCTAAGTCATTTTTCTTTACTTATGATCATTTCGCTCACTCAGAACCATTTCGCCTATTCGAAATCATATGTTGCATACTCAAAACTTACTCAGAATCATCACGGTTACTCACAATCATGTCGCTTTCTCTAAATTATTTTGCTTACGCTAAGTCATTTTTCTTTACTTATGATCATTTCGCTCACTCAGAATCATTTCGCCTATTCGAAATCATATGTTGCATACTCAAAACTTACTCAGAATCATCACGGTTACTCACAATCATGTCGCTTTCTCTAAATTATTTTGCTTACGCTAAGTCATTTTTCTTTACTTATGATCATTTTGCTCACTCAGAATCATTTCGCCTATTCGAAATATATGTTGCATACTCAAAACTTACTCAGAATCATAACGGTTACTCACAATCATGTCGCTTTCTCTAAATTATTTTGCTTACGCTAAGTCATTTTTCTTTACTTATGATCATTTCGCTCACTCAGAATCATTTCGCCTATTCGAAATCATATGTTGCATACTCAAAACTTACTCAGAATCATCACGGTTACTCACAATCATGTCGCTTTCTCTAAATTATTTTGCTTACGCTAAGTCATTTTTCTTTACTTATGATCATTTCGCTCACTCAGAATCATTTCGCCTATTCGAAATCATATGTTGCATACTCAAAACTTACTCAGAATCATCACGGTTACTCACAATCATGTCGCTTTCTCTAAATTATTTTGCGTACGCAAAGTCATTTTTCTTTACTTATGATCATTTCGCTCACTCAGAATCATTTCGCCTATTCGAAATCATATGTTGCATACTCAAAACTTACTCAGAATCATCACGGTTTCTCACAATCATGTCGCTTTCTCTAAATTATTTTGCTTACGCTAAGTCATTTTTCTTTACTTATGATCATTTCGCTCACTCAGAATCATTTCGCCTATTCGAAATCATATGTTGCATACTCAAAACTTACTCAAAATCATCTCGGTTACCCTGAATCATGTCGCTTACTCCAAATTAGCTTAGAGCACATGTGGCATTTTATTTAAACATATGACCCCGATTTGACCTTTCCTTCCGGTCCAAACAGGAAGTTCAAAACTTTAAAGAATCTCATCTCCTGAACTAATTTTCATAAATTTGTAATCTTTATGTTGTTTTGTAGCTTACATCATATCGGACATTTTGTTTAGAGGCGTAACCCCACTTTGACCTTTACTTCCGGTCCAAACAGGAAGCTATAAATTTCATAACAGCATATCTCATGTGCCAAATGTCCTAGAGTCATAATCTTTGTTCCATTTGTAGCTTACATCATGTGTGACATTTGGTTATTAGAATGACCCCACTTTGACCTTTACTTCCGGTCCAAACAGGAAGCTCTAAATTTCAAAAAGCATATCTCCTGTGGCAAAAGGAACTCGTCATTATCTTTGTACCATTTGTACCTTACATCACATGTGACATTTGGTTACTAGGCAAGACCTCACTTTGACCTTTACTTCCGGTCCAGACAGGAAGCTCTAAATTAAAAAAACATATATCATGTGCCAAATGTCGTAGAGTTATAATCTTTGTACATTTGTAGCTCACATCGAAGGTGACATTTTGATATCACGCATGACCCCACTTTGACCTTAACTTCCGGTCGAAAAAAGAAGCTCTCAATTAAAAAAAACCATATGTCCTGCGCCAATTGTCAAAGTCATTATCGTTGTACCGTGTAGGACCATTATCAAGGTCTTGAGTATTTAATCAAAGGACAAACAACTTCGGAACAGCTACGTGTTTGTTCACAAACACATAATGTCTAGTTTTCATTTGTGATTGTTTCTTGGATAATAGAATCATCGACATTTGCTGCATGATTGTATGGACCTTTGCAGTATTCTCTCCACCATTCAGTGTTATCAGTACTGTTCGTCAGGGTTTTACCATCTTTATCATTGATGGTATTGATCCTTGGTTGCCAGGGTTTTTACAAGTTGATATGCCTTTCTGTGATTATTTATTGATAGACATTTTCCAATATCATGTGTCTGCTGTCGTATCCATGTGGGTTTTTTTTGCCTTTTTTATCTCATTTTATCTCCTTCTTTGAAGATCTTCTATCAGATGAACTTACAATAATGCTTTACTTTACCCCAGATGGTGATCAATGAAAACTGTTCAGCACCAGTCAACTGTCCATCTTTATAGATATTTGTCACTAACGCTGGGAATCGTAGTAACCTATTTTCTCTGAACCTTTTTAACCAAGGTAAAATCACATAGTATCTTCAACCCAAATGTATTTATCACTAGTTTCTCCTTCTGTAGTGTTCAGGAGAACAAACTCTGGTGCCAAATTATCTTATGTTAAATAACATGAGACATATCTTGAGTCTACAAAAGTTCAAGAAAGAACAGCAACATGTACATGAACGGAAGGCAGTATCTCGGGCTACAAGTAAAAGATATCCAGGCAGATTTACCACCTACAAGTTAGACAATATCCTGCATACAGTGTGTTTATCTGGGTCAGATAATGATAATAATAATACGCAGTTCTTATATAGCACTTTATCACTCCCGATGGGCGTCCCAAAGCTTTCAATATTTTTTCCTGCAAGGTATGCGTAGTTACATTTTTGAAGTGTGAGACCTGTTCCTTTACATAGCACCATGTAATGGTTTACAAGGTGCAGTGGTGCAATCTGCAGCCGATCAAACCAGGAACACCGGGGCGAACCCATTCTCTGTGCGATAAATGCACAGGGTTCTTTTACATGCATTACACGACACACGGGACCTACGGCTTTACGTCCCATCTAAAGGACAAAGCAATAATGGTTAAGTATCTCACTTAAGGACACAAGTGTCACGACAGGGAATCCAACCCACAATCTGCTGATCCGAAACACCAGAGCTTGAGTCCGGTGTTCTTATCCGCTCGGCCACGACATGTCAGATCAGCCATGTGAGAACAATTTTATGTATCTTGGGTCTACACAAGTTATAAGCAGTGTGAGATACTTTGATAACTTACTGTTACTTGGACTCAAGATCAGTAGCATGAACTAAAGGCAGCCTTTCAGACTCCAAGTCCAAGAAAGGCAGACGGATTGACAACCTAACACAACACCCTACTAGTGTATGTATGTGACAAAACAGCTGCGTATCTGCTCCAGTTACGAGCCACGTGAGAATAAAGAAGGTAACTCGGGCTCAAGAAGAACAACATGAATTGAATGTAGTTTCTCAAGCTGAGATAAAGACACATCAAACTAGAAACAAGATTACATCTTCCAAGGAGCCTACTGGAAGAATCCTTCCCTTAACATCCTGCTACATACATGTACATGTACATGATGCTCTGTCAGCTGAACTCACTCCTGACAGACACCTTCTGCACATGTAGCACGACTTAAAACCCAGAAGACCAATATAAGTATTTAAACCACCGCTCTAGAAGATGTCTAATTTTTGGGTATGTTCTTTTTTACCCTTTTCAAACAGGCCTATTTAAGACTCTTATTCTCTGGGCCCCCACACTGCATGTCCTGCCCACCCTTATAACGTCCTACTGGTGCTACTCTGCATTTGTAGGTTAACGGAAAGAGAGATTTTCTGCTGTAGAATACCCTAAATCAGCAGGGATTTCATGTTCTACTAAAAAAATGCTTCCGATAATACCCTTCTTTGTCATTTGTGACCATATATCCATAAGCTTCAGATGATAAAAAGGGGAGAGTTCTTGTGCTTGTGTGGTGTGCAGTGTAGGCAATTACATAACAGGGCTTTGTTTTTGTCCAGCAGTTTGTGCATTGCATTGCATTGGAAATGCATTTGTAGGTTATAAGAGGTGAGTATTTTGTTCGTAGAATAGAAAGTCCCTGCTGATTTAGGGCTTTTATTGGTGTGTGAGATGATCTTTGCAACAATGTTTTGAGCACGCTGGACAGGAAATAGTTGTTTATCAGGAAGTCCAAACAGAAGACCATTGCCATGATCTAGTGTGGCAGACAAGACAGCATTAATGATTTTCTCTTATGATTTCACAGATAAGTGTACTTTAATGCAGCTGATCTTCTGTAAATAGAAATTGTGCGCAGTGTTCAAAACCTCTTGGTATTGCCTTTTCCAATATCAGGGGTTTCTGTTCCAACTTCACTTCTGTTCAGTCTTTTGTTTTTAGCAAAAAACCTGACTTGTTAGCACTGTCAGAGAGCAAACTGAGCAGTGACATTTCCTCTGATTCCTTTAAATTACCCGGATATATCTTTCATCGCCTTGACCATCCTCCATCTCATGGTCTGGGTGTGTATGTTAATGAAACCTTGCCTTTAGCCTGTGAAAGCACCCTGGAATGTAACAATCAAGAGTACATGTGCTTTCGGCTCTCTCTTCTCCACTCCACAACTTACCTGTATTTTTTGTATCGTTCGCCTTCAACATCTTCCTGCACAGTGCTTGATGCAATCTCTAATTGATGCAATCAGGCTATTTCCCAACACCCTGCTTCTCAAGTCAAGGTGTTTGGTGTTCATCACAAGGAATGGCTAACTCATTCTGGAAATATTGACATTCCTGGCATTGCAACATATAATTTTTCCATCTCACAAGATCTCACTCAGATTGTATCATCCCCTACTCACATTCCGGACCGAGCTTCTGATGGTAGGTACCTATTGGATCTCTTTTTGTGTTCTAACCCAGACGACTGTGTTGCCAAGGTCTTGCCACCCATAGGCAACTCGGATCACTCAACTATTCTTGTTTCTGTTTCATATTCTACCACCTCAACTACATTTCAGGACTTTCACCATACTGTTTTTCAGTTCGGAAAAGCTGACTGGGATGGTTTTCGATCTTTTGTTGCTGATGTACCTTGGTCAACAATTTTTCAACTCGGTCCTGATTTGGCACCAGATCAAGGCCCATTCTCAACCATGGTACACCCCAGCTTGTGCTGCAGCAATTGCTCATCGTAACCATTTTTTCAAGAAGTATCATTTTCCCGGCACTTTGGATAGGCAGCAGCTTTTACATGAAGCTCGTAATTGCTGTAAGAGAGTTTTAGAGGATGCTAAGCTGCAATATGCAAACTCGGTAGCAAGTTCCATTACTACACAGCGGCTTGGATCCAGGGATTTTTGGCGGATTGCAAACAGTGTTCTAAATCGCAACAAGTCCTCCATTCCTCCTCTCTTTCGTGGTCCTGAAGTTCTTACTTCTCCTCTAGATAAGGCAAATCTTTTTACTGACAATTTTGTCTCTAACTCTACACTCAACGATGAGGGGAATCCACTTCCTGTTTTCCCCTCCCGTACAGCCACTGAGGTCCCTAATCCTCTTATCACCCCAAGAAGATTGGCCGGATTATGCATACTTTGGATGCCTCCAAGGCGACTGGCCCTAATGGGATCCCTGTAATTGTTTTGAAAATATGTTCTCCAGAACTTTCTCCTGTTCTTGCCAAGCTTTTCAATTCGTGCTTGGCTGACTCTGTGTTCCCCTCATCTTGGAAAGTGGCCTCCATTGTTGCAGTCTTCAAAGGTGCTGGTGAGCGTTCAAATTCTACTAATTATTGTCCCATCAGTCTGCTTCCCGTAGTAAGTAAGATCTTTGAATGCTTTGTCAACCAACAGCTCCTTGGACACCTGGAAGACAATGACCTTCTGACTGACTGCCAATTTGGATTTCGCCATTCCCGTTCGTGATCTGCTGTCTTTAATTACCAACCATTTCAGAATGGCCTTAGACCGCAGGGGTGAGGCTCGTGTTGTACACATTCCCCTCCATCCGTATGGGTTTAACCATTCTGCCTGAGATATCTTACTTGCGCCTGCTTGGACTTGACATCTCCACCAATGTGGGTTGGGAGAAGTATATCTCAGGCATCACCAAGAGTGCCTCCATGCGAGTTGGTTGCCTGTATCGAGCTCGGAAATTTTTACCTCCTGAGGCCTCTCTCTACCTGTATAAGACAACTATACGTCCCCTCATGGAGTACTGTTGCCACATTTGGGCCGGAGCTTCCACCTGCCACTTATCTTTATTAGATCGAGTGCAGAAACACATTGTTAATTTGGTTGGAGAAGAGTTAGGATCGACGTTGCAACCCCTTTCTCATTGAAGGTCTGTAGCCAGACACTGCCTGTTCTACACATATTTCCTCCTGCCCGGGTGTTGAGTGTGAGACCAGGCTTTCTACCTGTTCTCATCCTTTCACTCTGGCTGTGCCGAGATGCAGAACAAAGAGCTATTCCAGTAGCTTTTTTTCTACGTACTGCATCCCTTTGGAACTCCTTGCCTGGTGTATGTTTTCCTTCATTTTATGACCTGGAATCTTTTAAGAGGAACATCAATTCCTTCCTTCGGCTTCACTGAGCTTCTACATATTTATGTTTTCTTCTTTGTAGCTCTTTACCTAGAGTGGCTTTGAGTCTTGTTTGGGGCAAACTTACATTGGGAAAAAAAAATAGATCTAATGGCAGGTAACAGACACATGTTGATGAAAAGAGTAGATATCATCGAAAGTGACTCCAATATTTCTGATATTTAATTGAATCAAACGGTGGTGAAGAAAATGAAAACTTTGACTGAATAAAAATGACTTCCGTTTTTTTTCAAATCATTTAGCTTCAGTTTATTAACAGTTGTCCACTCTTTGATATCACAAATACACTGGTCAATTGATGCAGTAGCAGAAGCTGATTTTGGCTTTGAGAAAGACAAGTACATGTACAACTGGTTGTCATCGGCAAAGGCTAAGGAATGACTGGGACGGTTAGACATACAGTCTGTGTCTCAAACAGCCTCTTCTAAGCAAACTTTTACTGCCCGGCTTCTTGTGCCGGCCCCTGTCTTAGAACTATGGGCAGGGGTGTGCACGTGGGTTTCTGGCACCTAAAAACCAGTTGCTCTTGGCAGGTGGGGCTCATCAGCCTTGGTTAAAAATCCACCCAGGAGAAGGAAAACTCTGATGTTAAACCTCATGGCTCAGAGTGATGGGTTTTGGAGTCAACCTACTGAAATCTGGAGTGGGATCCTGAAGGTGTCGGAAATGGTCATAGACCATTCTCCCTTCAGCCACTTCAGCACTGCTACCCCCAATATGGGGAAGTGCCTAAAAAAAGCAAGCAGAAGCAGGAAGCATTCACCACCTGGCTCAGTGACAAGCAGTCAATCTTTAAGCATGATCACCTACAGCACCTCCGAAGTAAAGTTCAGATTGAGCTCCTTAGAATGAAGGACCAGTGGTGGGAGGCAAAAGCCACTGAGCTGCAGAAGTTTGATGATGAACACAACTCCAAGATGTTCTTTGCAGGTATGAAGACCTCTCCGCCAAAGATCATCAGCATCATTAGATCAGTCCATGATGGCATTATGGCACGAGTAAAGGAAAATGGTACAATATTTGACCCCTTTCCAGTCTCCAACGAGGTCAAGCAGGGCTGCATCCTGGCACCTACCCTTTTTAGTCTCATGTTTGCTACATTGTTGTTTGCCACACTCTCCAAGTCACTTGCGGAGATCACCATCTACTATAAAAGTGATGGCCGTGTTTTTTTTTACCTGCGGTGTCTGAAGGCCAAAACTAAAGTCCTTGAGGCCCTTTTTTGCCTACGAAAGATCATAGGCATTTCATAGGAGGTCCGAGTCTCTAACACTGATGTACTGCGTCGTGCATAAATGCCAGCCATTGAAGCTCTCTCCATGAAGGCTCATGGGTCAGACATGTGGTCTGAATGGCTGACATACACCTCCCAAAGATGATAATTTTCTCTGAACTGGCATCCGGTACCAGAAATCAAAGTAGACCAATGAAGTGTTTCAAGGACTGCCTGAAGTATTCCTTGAAGACCTGTGGCATTGCCACTCTTGGCTGGGAGGCCCTTGATGCAGATCATAGTACCTGGCGTATTGCCATTCAGGGAGTCACCACCTTTGAGGCAGTACGCCTAAAGGAGCTGGACTGGAAGCAAAAAGACCAAAAGGAGAGAAGACCAAATCAAGCCTCAACTGTAGCGCGCCCTTAGTGAGGTCGCATTTGTGCATCCGACTTCGGCCTATGCTCACATCTCAAACACCACTGACGTCTTTGTCAACAACAACGGACTTCCATGATTAATGAAATTCAAGGTTGTAGGCCTGACCTCTGATCAGTTGTTGAAGGAAAAGCAAAGGCCCTAGAACAGACCCTTGTGGTATACCAAATTGAAGCAACTTGGGTGTAAAAATGTGTTCATTGATGATAACTGATAAGCCTGGCAGTTAAATATGAGCAGAACCAGCAGAGTGCACTGCCTCTGACACCAAGATGTGTCAAGTGCGCAAGATGAATTTCAGGATTGATTGTGTTCAAAGCAACTGACAAGTCTAAGAGAACAGCAAAATGTAATTTCCTGAATCCAAGGATGACAAGATATCAATGTGAACTTTTAGTAATGTAGTTTCAGTACTGGATTTCTGTGTCAAGTGTAGGCTTTTTCAGTAGGGGGTAAACGTTCACAAATTCCAACAATTCAACCACCACACCAGTTTCCAGTGACAAATTTACAACCCATGTTATAATCAAAAGGATCCAAAATATTTGACTTGGTTGGAGACCCTGTAATGATAATGCCTATTTTATCTTCTGTTGTAGGAGAAAAACAGTCAAATGATGATGTTGACTGAGGTTCAAGATCGGTGAAATCACGTGTCCATTCTTGTTGATCAACAGTGCTGCGATTGTCAGTTATTTTTTTATGAAAATAGTTACTGAAGTGGTTTGATAACTCCGAGGTAGAGGTGTGAGAAGGAAGTTGATTGGAGTTTTGAGAGCTGCAAAGGGTTGAAACATTTTTAAAATGTGATTTCTGGTCGTGAGAGTTTTCTTCAATGAGATTGATGCAGTACTTTGTTTTGGCTTCACGAATTAATTTATTGACACAGTTTCGCAAATCACAAAGTAATTGTCTGTGAATTTCTAACTTGGTTTCATGCCTTTTCCTTCAGCAGAGCACCTCTTGTTTTTTTGCTTCTAAGATTTGCAATTCAGATGAGGAGTAATGACATGCCTCTGAAATGGGTCATGTTTATCAAGAAGAGTTGACAAGTTAGAATTGTAGATCTATCAATGCATTCTGAGAGACTCTTTGGATCAATCAAGTCCAGGTCTTAAATGAAATCTTCATCCAATATAGATGAGATACGACGAAAGGTGATTTTCTTTTTCGCAAGATGTGGTTTTCAAAAGTTAAGTTTGTCAATTACTGGGTTGTGATCTGAAGATCTGAGGTCATCAACAAGCACTGATTCAATGAGAGAGTCATTATTGGTTAAAATTAAGTCTAGCACATGACCATGCCTGTGTATAGCATTTTCAATATGCTATGTAAGGTTAGTCAAGGTCACAAGGTCTAAACATCTGTTGGCACTTAGCACTGTTGTCAGTCTTGTTGTAAATGTGGCAGTTGAAATCACCAGCGAAAATTAATTTAGCATCACACGTTGAGTAGTTTTCAAGACAACACAAAAATTCACACAGAAATTGTGAAATGGTAAATTTGTTCTGTGGACTTGACGGCGGGCGATGCAATGTTTCGGAATGGAGCCGCTATATTCGATGAGGGTTTCTGCAGCTTCAAAAGACTGCATATTAGGTATTGGTTTCCATGAAATTAGAGTGTGTGATGATTTGTAGATACAGCAATACCACCATAAGCAGGACTTGCTACAGGGAAGTGTTGGAAAAAGTATTCAGTTGGTGTGCATTCGTTAATAATGGGTTCATCACCACTTTCTTTCAACCAAGTTTCTGTGATAGAAATTATGTCAATATTCTTTTTTACTTTGTAATCGGCAACTTTAGAGGCTTTGTTGCAGAGTGAGTATGTATTCCATGTTGCAAACAAAAGGCTACTCTCTTTAACAATAATTAAACTACAAGGTCCGTTTCAGAAAAGAGGACGCTTTGTTGCTTTATATCATGGGTAGATGGTATGAGCTTATGAGTGTGCTATCGTACACAAATGGAAACAAAATCAGCCTGGAGAACTACCAAATCACTTAAGATTTGTTGTATATCAGGAAAAATGGATATGCATCCATTTTTTTACTTTTTCGTACTGAGAGAATGCTGCCTACAAGCATTTAACCTGTTCAATTCTTTTTCCAGTTTTTTCCAGTGTACGAATTTGATGACCTAGATTTAACCAGTTCAAACCGGATGCAAGAATACACGCATTAAAATATGCCAGTATATGGCACATTTTAATTTGGGCTGTGGCCGATCCATTCTACGCGCCTACTCAAGTAGGATAGCCTGCAAAAGAGGCATCAAGTCACAGAGCAACTGGTCTCATCTCATTCTTCTTTGATTTTGTGTCATGTCTAACTGTATGCAGTTCAGGGTGACCGTGTTAAAACATGATTCATTTGACGTGGAATCGTGTCAAAATGCATTTTGACACATGCGTTCTAAGCCCCCTACATGCGCCCTAGAAGCGCTCAAAAGTTTTTAACAAGCATGCAGTCAAAGCAGCCACTTTTGGTAGCCAGTCAGCATTGATTTTCAGTGGTTCCCTACCAGGGGTTAGTGATGAGTGGTATCCATATGGCATACGGCCATGGTGGCGAGGCTGTGTCTCTCTAATTTTCCTGCCTTTATCTCCCATTTTTTTCAAAAGATGCTGTGTAAAGTAGTGGTGAATAATTTGTGGAAGTCTCCCTCCTTCATTGCTACAA
This sequence comes from Marthasterias glacialis, assembly GCA_911728455.2. Classification (NCBI taxonomy): domain Eukaryota; kingdom Metazoa; phylum Echinodermata; class Asteroidea; order Forcipulatida; family Asteriidae; genus Marthasterias; species Marthasterias glacialis. The sequence continues at coordinate 10,774,421 of OU452236.1, forward strand.
AAAGTAGATGATACCTCATTCTCTAAAAATAACTATTTGCTTTGGCTCCCGTATAAATATTACGTAAGATGTCATTGTAAGTTTTGTTAATTAAAATTGTTGATAATATTACCCTAAAAAAACCTGGTGTTCCTTACAATCAAAAGATTTTGCAGGTCAGCCTCAGTCAGGCTTCCTCCTTCTCAATAGACTGTGTAAGTCTCATGCATATTGTTAAAGTGGGCCATCTTGTTTCCTTTACACAATAAAGAAATAAACATTTGGGACTCAAGGTTCCCAAAAGACTTGCACAGTCTATTAGAGCTGACCGGCTTGCTTTGGGGCCAGGAAAAAGCAAAAAAAGGCAGTGAAAGTAAGTAAAACCCATGCCACATGATACCCACACACCCATACACATTTGTCGACCCAATAAATCAAGTACTTCATTTTATTCACCCATTGTTTGAGATTTTTGTAACAACCTGATTGGTTTTGCACACAAAAGCGAAGGTAAGGATGTCCTCGCTCTGTCAAAACATGTGGATCCCTTTTGCTAAAGATATCACTTGGTAGACTCGCTCACCCCCCCCCCCCCCACACCCCCTGTAACCCCCACACCCCCGGTAAAACCCACACCCACACACCCCCTGTAACCCCCACACCCCACATAACCCCCACACCCCCTGTAACCCCCACACCCCCATAGCCCTCACACCCCCTGTAACCCCCACACCCCCGGTAAAACCCACACCCACACACCCCCTGTAACCCCCACACCCCACATAGCCCCCACACCCCCTGTAACCCCCACACCCCCATAGCCCTCACACCCCCTGTAACCCCCACACCCCCGGTAAAACCCACACCCACACACCCCCTGTAACCCCCACACCCCACATAGCCCCCACATCCCCTTAGCCCCCACACACCCGTAACCCCCAAACCCCAGCAACCCGCCACACCCCCGACTCCCATCTTCTGGCCAAAACCTTTTATTTTGTCACACCTCAGGAAATTGTTGACAATACAGTTTAGCACATTGGGTCATGTGTTGTATTACCAACTGTTTTTATTTAATTTTTTTTCTGCAGCAAACACAAAATATAAAATACAAGACAAGCATGTGCAGGGACATTTCACAGAAGGCAGGCTGTCCTCGTGGAAGTAGCTGTACCTTTGCTCATTCAGAAGAGGAAGTAGAGCGGTACGTAATCTAATCGTTACATACTTGTATAATGAATCAGTGTTAGCTTGTTTTGAAATTCTCTTGATATGTTGTGTAAACTATATATAGCAAAGCATTTATAACAAATCTGATAACAAAAATTTGATTTAAACCTTTAGGGACTTCCTCATTAATGACTGTTGGCTGACTGTCTACAGAATTGGAAGAATTTATTAAACAAAAGACTCCCCTAGATTTGAGGATCCAGCCAATATGTCATTATTAGCATGTTGTTATTAGCACAACAATCATATAAGAAAAGGCTTTTTGATAGGATTGTTGGAACCAAATACAAAGATTTGGTCCACTCTGCCAAATGGCTGACACAAAGGATTATTTCTGATAATGATCAGTGATTTCTTCTGGTATCAAAATACTCCAGAGATGAAGCCAGTGATATAACTATCATTTATTCTGTTGTTTTCTTTTACAAACATTTTACTATGGGTTCGTAGGGTGCTAGGCAGTAAAACATGGACAATATCCAAAAGTGTTGTCGTTATTAAAATTTGGATCGGCCTATTCAGGGCAAAACTTATCACATATTTTATGGTCGGATTCCTATGCAATCGCACAGGCTTTTTGATATGAGTGGTGTGAATAAACTTGGTGTTGTTTTTCATCTTTGATCTGTTACCTTAAGTGGTTTACATTACAGGTAGTTAGTAAATTTAGTAGACTGCGGCTTGGTTGATCCTTAAATTAACTGTCCACCTTACACACCAAACTCTCTTCTCTTTGAAGCAGGATTCTTCCATTTTGTAACTGTCCCCCTGGTGGGATATTTTGTTGGAGTTGCCGGAATTTTTTGAGAGTACTGCTGGCACAAAGCAACCATGACATGACAAAGCCAAGAGAACAAAGATTCTCTTTACTGCATCGTGAGTTTTGTTTTCTCTACCGAGAAAAGGTCAAATTCATGCAGTGTGAATTGCAAAACCTCTGCCTTAATGTACATGTTGTAAGGCACAGTGTTGGTACGAAACCCAGAACCATGGCTGGATTCCCAGTTCACTCCGACTTACCTTAATTGAGCCGAAAGACAATGAATAAACAATGGTGGAAGCCTCTTGATGTCCTGTAATCCTCTTCAGGGTTTCTCCCCAGGATTTTTCAAAAACTGGGGGGCATTCTGGACCCAAATTTTGAAAGTGTGGCCGAAGCTCACTGAATTGGTAGCAGGTCCTTGGAATGTTTTTATTTAATGTTTATGTGTGGTTTGAAAAGCTCTACTGTGCAAGCTGGACCATTTAAAAATGGTTTTATGTTAGGATTTTTTGTGAATTTGATTTAAAAAAAAAATTAAAATAAAAAAATAGATCATTATTTTTTTGTGTATCGGCCGTAATTTCTGCGTATCGGCCTGAAATTCGCTCGTATCGGCCCGATACGCTAGCTTGTTTGCATGGGGAGAACCCTGCTCTTCTTGGAACAAAAGGACAAAGGTTTGGAATAGAGGATTACACAAAAACCACCGCCCAATAGCCAGAAAATAACGAAATATTTAAGACCATGTTTTCTCTTTGTGTGGATGAAACAAAGCATTAGACAACGTGTGCGTGCTCTTTGCACGCTCTGTAGTGGAATGTCCGGGCAAGCTTTGTTCCGGTATTCCGATTTTACACAGTTTGTTTTGATACATGGTATCCGGTGCCTACTGGTTAAAAGTAAAATTTAAGTCTTGGTTATTTCTTTTTGCATGTCCTTATACTTTATCAAGACATCTTACCTGAAATGTTTATCCGGCAATTTAAAAAATGTGGGGGTTCTGAGTGGCTTTCAGTTAACAGAAATCTCGGACTACCCAGAGGTTACAACCCTGCAGAGTGACCTATGGTTTAAGCCTACTGATAAGATCTTTAAACAAATCTGTGGTTTGAAGCTTGAAAAAATTGGCTTGGAGAGACCAGGTGGCATGGTTGAAAAAACTCTTGACAAAAAGCAACATTTGTCTCCCAAATCTGTGGACCTTTTCTAAGGTCTAAATGTTCATTAGCAGTGTTAACATATAAAAAGGCAAGAACTATGCCTGCCTCATTAACTTAGCAAAGCATGTGTGCAATCAGGACAGCCAGACTTGGCAACCCATTGAGTCGGCTGGCTATTGGCAGGAATTCAGCGTACTCTTTACGGAGGACGTTTCTAATTTACTTTACAAAATTTTCCCTGTTAAGTTTTTGTAATGTTTTTTTTTCCCATAAAAAACTATGCTTTACCCGTCTACTACATTTGACTATCCCAAATAAAAGGTATCGTGCTAAGAGTCGTCGAATGCTATCTGCATTAAATCGTCAGGTTAGCTCTCAGAATAAAGCATCAGAAAGAGCTAAAGTGGACAAACTAATTGCACGAGGAGTTAGTATTGTAGATGATGGATTAACAAATGAAGATCAGCATGAATTAATGGAACTCAAACAGCACATTGCTCTCCGAAATAAAAGGTATTTCTTGATTTTGTTTGTTTGCTTGTTATCAACAAAATACCGAATGTCTGTTTGTCTCAAGTCAGAGACCTGTTTTTAATGGTCTCAGTCTTGAAACCATGTTGTCTTGATGTCATTCTTAATCTCATATTGTTCAGGTCTTGAACTTTTACCGGTCATGGACTGACAACTGAAGAATAACTCTTTGTTTGTAACCCATTCAAAATTGATATTGAAAGAGCTTCTGGAACAAGGAAAAAAAGAAAAGAATAGTTGCTATATAATGCATTAACAAGTGCTCAATAATTACGGACATACAGATCACATCCTATAAAATGTATTTTTAAATATAAACAAAAAATTGTTTGGGCCACAACTCAACTGTGCTTTTTGTTGAGATTCAAGAAAAACCCCAAGACGTCTTCAATCTCTGATAAATTTGATTACGTCAGTTTTTGGAGTAGTGTTTTAAATGCCCCTGCGTAGGCGCATTGCAATGGTAAATGAGCAACTTTCAGGCAAAATCAACTGAAAATCCTCTAAAATGTCAGGTAGCAATGGGTCTTGGGAGGAATTTAGCACCGATGAAGAAGAGGTATACTCTAGAAGCACTGCTGGTGATAGTAATAGCGAATAGGGTAGCTCTCCTGATGAGAGTAAAGGAGAGCTAAGTGACACTGAAGTATAGGTTCGTGGTGCAGAACCATACCGATTTGAGCCGCTTGATGTAGCAGCCGTAGCACCGAACAATGAAGCCAACAACATCGATGAGTGAATCCAAGATTGACTGCTTAATTCAGCATGGTAATTAATCTTTTCAGTTATTGACTTATTAAGCAAACAGAATTGCTTCATGACTGTTTATTGTTGTTATTTAGTACATGTACTCGTGTTCTGTCACACTTTTACACTGCAGGTGATTAGTTTCGCAGAATAATGTGCTACATTTCGGTAACCCACTAACCAGCGTATTGGCACTTTTATTGGGGCTATCATTTCGGTAGTCCGTATTTCAACTCACATGCGTTAGTTTCTTATTGATAAATTTTTTTTTTGGGGGGGAGGGGGGAAGGCCAGATCCCATTCTGAATGTCAAGTACATATGTAGTAAGATCCCCGTTTCTTTGCATCTTATAACATGCACAGTGTACTCATTCATGAAACATCACCATAAAACATGACCATAAGTCTGACCCTAATGTTAGACATATCAGCAGCGGAAATATATTTTAAAAAAAAACAGCTTTCTGTAACCATTTTGTTCCGAAGAGGTAAGACTATGATCATAATGTCAATGGGTGTCAATGTGACAGGCTAAATCAGTTAGTATTTTTAAAATATAAAATTAATGATAACTTAGTGATATACATGTAGTTTTCGATGCAAGTTCCAAAAATGACATTGTAGTTGAGAGGTGCCAGAGTAGGGAATTTTATGACCCTATTTATATTGCTATAGTTAATGTATAGGATCATTATTAGTAGTTACATGTAGTTCATGGTATTGCCTTTTTTGTTTTGGACTTTTCAAATTTACCCGGCCAGTCAGTGTACTAAATGATGGTTCTCCATCAAAGTACCCAAACAGCTTGACTATATTTCTCTCGATTTCATTTATAGTCTATGGTTCTTTAAAATGTTTACTTCAACTGTTCAGTCACTTTTATTCTTAAATTTTGTTAAAGGTGTTTCTGTGGTCATTGTGTACCACAACCATTGGTAGTGAACTGCATGTGCTGCAAGGAAGTAGAGGAGACAATGTCCAAAATTGTGATGCTAGAGATAGACTCGAATGACGCAAAGCAGTGCCTGCCTAGGCTCACTTGATTGGTTTGAAGCTGTGGGCTTCCACCCTGGTGTGCTGGAGACTGCCTATCTGTAGTACCAGGTTTATTACAGTAGAGGTGCTGTTGAGGGACACGTTGGATCAGTAAGTGAATGTATTCTTTATTAACAACTTACAAAATTGGTCAATGTGCTCTTTCCCATGGGCCAGTTTATACATATACTATTGTACACAGGTACAGAGAATAAAATATTGAAGAAAAAAATTGTTCCTTCATGGCATGAAATGAACTCTGCTAGTACCAAGCATCCTTAAAAGTCTTCCATTAAAGCCCATATTCACCTTTGGGAACATTGAAAAGCAAAATGTTCACAGATTTGCACATAACTTACATGGTATAGAGACGATGATGGTAGAAAACTTCCTGTGAAATATTTCTGTCTGATGTGTTATCGTTTTCGAATAATTAGAGAAATAAGATCCACAAATGATTTTTCGTCTCATGAGACGAAAACTCTGGTCGTTAGAATGAATACAAAGACGCTGAATGACTTTGTATTGTTTTCTCATAAAGGAAACAATGAAATGAGCTGAAACTTTCGCAGGTTGGTTTTATTAAATAACTCTTGATGCTCATAAAGTATGGAAGTATTTTCAGACACTTTACCAATAGTGTATAATGGCTTTAAAAAGTATACATACATCCCCTCACCCCACCCCCATTGAGATGCATTGTAGAGTGTTTAGTTGCGCCCTTTTATTATTTTATTTGTTGAACCCTATAGCATGATGCTATGAGGCCCTGACTTTAATAAAGAGTGTTTGACAAAGTGTTGATTATGTTTCATTTCACTTACAAACTTTTAGAAAATATTGTCATGTCTCTTGGTGCTAGGATACCTTGACCGTTTTAACAGAGTACCTTTTCCATCATGCATCATGGAGGCCATCTGAAGGTCTTTTCCCAACCCAAATGGACAGTACAAGGGATTTGGTTATCCACCCTTCGATTAGTGAAGAGGTACACCAGGCCTGATATGTACATGTACTTCGTCCTTGTAAGGGCAAGGCAGTATTTCCATAAAAAGGGCACTTCTACGAGACAATTTTAATTTTAATTTTATGCATTCAGTGGTACCAAGGCAATGACCAAGGGGCATGGAAGCAGTTGCTTCCATTGCCTCCATGAAGTATCAGAGCTGGGTACACAATTTTGCCCAGTAAATTATTGAAGTGTTTTAAACTGTAATCTTGAAATTCTTAGAAAAACTACCTGTATTTTATGAAATGCATGCTCCTTTAAAGTCACTTAATTTAAACACAATTTGAACCACTATTTATTTTTATTTTTTATTTTTATTGAATTGAATAAAATGGCTCAACCTAATGTGTACTGAATTCAAAATAGCAAACGTAAATATATATGAACTGCTTACATTTTTGCACAATGCTTGTCTATCAAACCAGAACAAGCTAAGGGACAAGGGAATTTATCTGTACTGAGGTACCCGCCCCCCAAGAAAAAAAGGGGAAAACAATGCCCTGACATTCCATTGCGGAGAGTGCAAAGACCACACACACGCCGTCTGATGCTTCGTTTCACCCATACAAGGACCGAAAGAGGTCTTGAATATATTGGCATTTCCTTGCAATTGAGAAGTGGTTTTTGTGTAATCCCCGATTACAGACCTTCGTCCCTTTTGTTCCAAGAAGAGGATTGTAAGGCATCGAGAGGCTTCCACCATTGTTCATTCATTGTATTTCGGCTCAATGGAGGTAAGTCAGAGTGAGCCAGCAATCGAGCCATGGTTCTGTGTTTAGTACCAGTCCTATGCCGAGGTAACGGCCGATGTTTTGCAATTCATGGAGCGTGAATTTGCTCGGTTGAGAAACAAAATGGATGATCGACTAAAGAGAATCTTTGTTCTCTTGATATTGTCAGGGTTTCTTTGTGCCAGCGGTTCCTTCAAAGAAAAAAGATTACAGCAATTCCGCAAAAAAAAAAAACGGTAAAAAAAAAATTTTGAAATTCCGTCAACAACTGGTTAAAAAGGAGCTGAAATTATTTTAGTAAATACATGTACAGTGATTCAATTCGATTTATTTTTATTCAATTTTATTAAAAATCACAAATCGTGGCCCAAGGGCCAAATTGCAAGTGACTGAACAAATCAAAGTATAAAAAGTAAAAATTAACATCAAGAGACAACAAACAAACAAACAAAAAGTATAGAGGGAACAAGAAATCTACAAAAAATTAATCAATACAGCAACTAAAAATAAACTCATTTATTTAAAATGTTGATAAAATAAGGGACCGGACTGTTTTGAAACCGGGTGAAATATTTAGTTGAGCTACGGGTATTTCTGCCTTGGACACTCTCCCTGGCAGGGGGGAGGAGAGATTGTAAACGAGAATTGTTGACAAGACCTTGGGCAAACTGTTCACAATGATCTCTCCTCCTCCCAGCCAGGGAGTCAAATCCACAAATATTAAGAGCTTCGTTATACGAAGTGTATTGCTGGCCTAGAATGATTTTGCGAACCCTTTTTTGAATTCGTTCTAGGTCATTAGATTGCTTAGTGGTAATACCGGAATGCCACACTACATCTGCATATTCTAGAATGGGTCTCACATAACCACAATAGACAATGCTGAGTTCTTTCATTGAGAAACCAAACCGTTTAAGAGTTCTTAGCATAAAAAGCTTCATGTTAGCCTTTTTCAAGGTGTGGTTAATCTGAGAGTTCCATTTGAGATTGTTTTGAAGCCAAATTCCAAGGACCTTGGCCTCATTAACATATTCTAAACCAACATCGTTAATTGACAAATTAACACCATCAGGAGGGAACTTTTTAAAACACACTTGTAACGCTTGACACTTAGAAGGATTTAACCTGACATGGCTACTGTCGATCCATTTAACTAACTTGTTCAAATCATCTTGGAGGGAACTATTTCTACAAATGTCTCTGTTTTCTACTAAAGTAAGGTCGTCAACATATTTCAGACATTTTGAGTCCACATCATGGGCTGCTTCATTGATGACAATTTGGAATCCGATTGGTCCTAGCTTAGTCCCCTGTGGTAAACCTCCTTTAAGCGACAGGTAATCAGAATTGACATTATTAAAGCGAACACACTGAGTTCTATTGTTAAGGAAATCACCTATCCAGGGAACAATGGAGCCTCGGACTCCAAGGTCAATGAATTTGTTAATAAGTAGATTATGGTCGACGAGATCAAAGGCCTTGGAGAAGTCCGTAAGCACCACTGTCCCCACATTTTGTGTATTTTCGGCTCCTTGAGAAAGAAAGTGAACCAAATCCACCAAGTAGATACCCTTAACGTTACCAAATTGACGGCTATCTATTTTGTCCCGAGTATCATACAAAACCCACTTTGAAACAAACCCCTCGGCAATTTTGATATAACTTTGAAATAAAAAATGCGGAGGGCTGCAATGATTACTTCATTGATCATATTAATGTAATCACAACTTTATAAGATTTTCCTCATTTCTGTGACAATTCATAGGCCTACATGCAAACACAATTTGTGAGAACATATATTGGTGTGATAACAAGTGTCGTCAAAGCAAACAATTTTGTCAGCGTTTTTCAAAATAATACAAGAAGCCGTCAGCAGAGGGAATATCAGCTGTGATAGCGGAGGAAATATCACATGTGATGATAATAATAACAACTGTAAAAGTGACACAGAGCAAACTTATGTCCTTATTTGCTCATTAATTTTGGGAGCCACTAAACAACATCTCAATGACCTTTTCCCCCAACTTTATGGGACAAGATCATTGTTTTAGAAAAACAGGTCTATTTATGAGTACTGTCTTTGTCTTTTGTTTTGAAAATCAAGGTTCTTTACTTTTAGCTTATTGTTATTACATTTTCTAAAAGTGAAACAATTAATGTGATACAATAAAGTTTTCATTGTCATACAGTAATGCTTTATGCATTGTTTACTTGATAGTTAAAGTATTTTATTTATGTACTTATCTTTATTTCTCTTTTTTTATCCTAAAAGATTGCAAATACAAATATTTTTTTTTTTATAAAATGGTAGTTTCATCAATGGTTTTGCACCTTTTGTTATTGATATTCAAAATTTTGCAGGTTGTCTCTCGTACCAGGCTGAAGTGAGCACTAAATTTGGTGCCTGCACAAAATTTTGAATGTTTTATCGAATCCTGCCAGCAACTGTAGGCTTCCATAGATAATTATGCCCTTTGCTAATTCTACCCTACCTGACAACCCAATTTGTAGTGTTTCTTTCAATTGGAAATATGTACTCAACAAACTGTTAAGAATAATCGTCTACTGGTATAGCACCCTCTCGTGGTGGCAGATCCCATATTATTACATGTTCTCATAGGATCTGTATGCACTATTTGTGAACATTTTATTTATTTTAGGACATTAGTTGTATACCATATTGTAGGTTATGGCTGAATTTAGATAATGAAACAGATGGTGTCACCATGACCTCATCAGGTGTCATCTTACATCAATTCAAAGGATATTGTTTTTAAAAAATCATGTATTTTGTATTGTGCATGACAGTATATAATGGCACTACAGCAAAAGTGATCAAGAATTTTCATATGGTTTCTGTGTACAAAAGTGTCTGTGAAGTCTAAGCTTTCTGAAAATAGGTTTGGTGACATCATCACATATTAAAGCACCTGTAACGAGAAGTTTCATTTCCAAAACTAAACTGAAAATGTTTTCACATCGGGACAGTGTTACACCATATTGAGACTGTGATGACCTATAACAATCGGCATTAAATCAAATCATCAGTGGTGTATACTCTTTCAGATAGTAGGTTTGTAGCCTAATTCCCAGTCCCTACATCGTTTTCTTCTGTCTGTATATAGGGACCGGTAGCTACTCCCGATAAGACGCTTTTGATAGGCCCTCGATTGCGCGGGTGCAGTAATAATTTTCTAGTTTTAGAGATGACGTTGGCTATGCTCGTGACGTGTGCATGTTGTTTGACACTAGCACACGTGTGCATCGTAACCCTTCACCCGGACATATAGTGAACCAACCTTCAACTTCAAAATTCAAGCTAACCTTAGGAGAACATCTTAACTAGTGTAATTTCTACCTCCATGGTCTGCACGATGGGAGATTCTGTGTCCATCACGTTTTGTCTAAGGCCGCATTGCATTATGAGATTACGTAGACATATATGCTAATTCTAATTAGCATATACCTGGCAGAAATCTGCCAGGTATATGCTAATTTTCATTACCCACTACCGGTCCCTATATTCAGTCAGACTGAAAACGATGTAGGAACCGGGAACCAGTCTAGAATGTTTGATGATGTCATCGTATGTAAAGAGCGCCCTCTAGCAACAGGTTTAAAAAGACCTTATTTTCACTTTTGTACGTGCCAATGTCACATTACCACAAGTTGCAGCTTATGACTCAAGAGAGTTAACAAAACAAATTACATCATATCATCAGGTGTCAAATTACACAAATTTAAAGTAAAACTTTAACAATTTATAACTATTAAACCAAAATAGCAATATTTGTTATCTTTGTGCCATATTGTAGGTCGTTACCCACTTGCCATATCGTGCAGAAATATGACCTATTTTGACCGAAAACTTGTTCAAGTTTAGCAATGTTATTAGAGCTAATATACAGCTACAGCTAATATACAAGATGTGAGTATGGTTTTTGTGTATGACATCATCAGTGAGGTGTACCCTTTCAGAATGCAGGTTTCAAGAGGCCATGATTTGTAACAGTGCCCTCTAGTGACATTTTTTAAAAAGCTGCATTATAAATAATATACTTGCCAATATCACATGGAAACAAATGACCTATCATATTGTTGCTTATGACTTAATTTAGTACAAAAATGAGTGATGAGGTCATCGGTTATCGAATTATATAAGTTTGAAGCTTTTTATGTAAAAAACAATTATATCTTATATCCAAAACCAATCCTACATTGCACCTTTATTACTCGATTGCATATACATTTATTATCAGAAGGTTTTACTAGTGGTATTAGTCTTTCTATAATATATTTTAAGTTAGTTCTGGTGGTGTTAATTATTTATTATTTATTTTTTTTTCAAATATTTCTTGTGGGTAGTAAACTTGGTATCTTGATTTTTGAGGAACATTTTGGTTAAGTTCAGTCAAGGGAATTCTTGCTATTGTTTAGATATAGCCAGGATGGATTAATTGTAAGAAAAAATCATTTTATAAGTTGCCATGTAATTTTGGGTGAAAATAGCGAACATTATTTGTGAACAAATACCCAGCTGTCTAGGTGGGTATTTGTTCACGAATACAATTGTGATCTATTTATTTTTCTTTCCAACCCAAATCCCATTCATTTTTTTACACTAACTTTGTTACCAGATAATCGTATACTTAACATTGTCTTATCTATATATACAATATTAAAGCTTATATCTTAAACTAGTCGTGTGACCAGCTTACATGTACATCATCACAGCGTCATCAGGTTCAAAGATTTTTATTAAAAATTAAATATCTTCAGAACCACATGACATAAATTTATGAACTTTGCATCATTTTGTAGATCATACCATGTGGTTTATTTATGCACAAGAATCACCAAATTTTGACCTATCCTTCCAGTTTAAACCTGAAGTTGAATTAAAAATATATTGTTAAAGGTCTACACCAAGTATGGTTTGAAATTTGGTTATGGTTTCTGTGTATGAAATTATCAGTAAAATGTACTAGGTTGATGCTAATGTTGCTTGGAATACAGTCGATGGATTTATCCAGTCCCTTCTTCACTAGTCCTAGAGCTCCGATGACCACCAGTATTGTTTCGGTTTTCATTTCCCACATCCTGTTGATCTTGATCTCAAGGTCTTTATACTTGGATAGCTTTTCTGTTACTTTTACCGAGGTGTTTCATTCAGAGGGTATTGATACGTCTATGGGTATACACATCTTGTCCTTCTTGTGCTTGATGATGTCAGGTCTGTTGGCTTTCCCTGTTGGTATGGATTGGCATGTCCCAGAGGATGGCGACAACATCATTCTCAGTGACTGTTGTCGGCTGATGCTTATACCACTCCCCTGTCGTCTTAATTGTTGCAGATCAGTGAAGATATGCCGCTGCCTTATGTCAATGAATGTACTCTGTCTTTGCTAGTTCTGGACAACCGGAAGCAATGTGATTATTGCTTACCAACTCATATCTCGTCTGCCACATCCGTTGCATCATTCAAAAGCCTTGTGAGGACTTACCTGTTCACTAAATAACTGTATTTCCATGCTGGTTTTATATTTGCTGATTTGCATGCACATGCTAATTTGTTTAGACTGTGTTCAAAGTCTTTATACTTTTGCAGAAGGGTTGTCAGATTGTTTTCTTGTATTGTTTGGGGGTGTTTACTTGCTCTTGCCTGGTTTATTGTGTATATTTATTTGTAGAGGGCTGGGAGTTAGTTTTTCTTTATTGGCTTATTTTTTTCCCCTGTTTTGTCATCATTTTCTTGTATTTTTAATGGCTCGTGCCACTGGCTGGTGCACGTATGATCAATCATTGTCAAGTGGGGACTGTCTGTTTAATTTTTTTTTTTTATTGACAGTCACCAAACTATTTTTTGTGGGTTTTTTGGGGGGTTTGTTTTTTATATCACACCCAATAAATTTTATATTGTCAACATTTGTACTAACTTTCATTGTTATATTTTATCATTTTTCTTCATGATGTACGTTTGGAAGAGTAACTTTGGTGTAGGAAGCACCTCGACACAAGGCTGCAGTTTAAGTCCAAGAGGTTAAAAGGGTACATGAACACTGCATAAATCTATAGAACTGTGTTGGTATTAATCAGAATGACGTGTACAACATTATAAAACATTGTTACATACTTTCAGACTGACTACTCATAGTCAAGAATTGTGAACATTGTATTAAGAACCTTTTTTCTCAATTTTCAATATACTGACACCTACTAAAATTAAGATGTTTCTGTTAATCAGTAGTGAACTGAAGCAATAGGCCTTTGTTTAGCCTTAGGAGGGGGGGGGGGAGGAGAAAGAAAAATCTCTTCAAATCATCCAATTCCATAAAAAGGAGCTACAAATATTTTAGAAAATACATGTACAATGATTAAGCCTGGGCGACTAGTGTGGCTAGTCAAGTAATCGGGACTGTTGATTGCAACGACTAGTCGTGACCACCATGTTGCAACTACTCAAGTAGTCTTGCCACAACGACTACTTCCAAAGTACTCGCGAATAGTTGCCCAATGAATGGATTTCTCAATCACGACTTTAGTTCACAACAGAAAAAAGCACAACACAATGCTCCAATGCGACATACACACGTATTCTTTTTAACACCGAATAGTGGGGACTCCCTGTTGTTGTTCTATTATTTCCTTTTCTATTGAATTACCTTGTGGGGACCGGATTTGACAAAGAAAAACGTTGTGGGGACCTTTGTTCCATTGTATAAATGTCCCCATAAAATGGTGTGTGTGCCTACCCACACACACACACGAGTGTGTAATGACCTCCAATCCTAGACCCTCCTTTGTTCTACTCTTTGTCTTGACAAACGTGGACCTCATTGTTTTCCTTTGTGATAGCAATCGTGGACCTATTGTCCCTTTTGTTATAAGTCCACGGTTTGAATGTCACTACAAGTACACACACACACACACGTTATTCACAATGAGGGCCATTACACCATAGCGCACAACACAATATTGCCCCACATAGTCAATGGAGCAAAGCCCGAAATTGTACACATAGCGACCTTTCACACAGGCTCATCCATATTCAACAGTTACATTATGTGTGGCTTGTGATTGGTCCGGAATTGTTCATTACGTATACGCTATATATGCAGCTTTGTACCTGCTGTATATGCAGTATGTACAAACGATGTATTATTTGTGCATGTGGAAGACCGTTGTGTGTACATAGTGTATATACACTGTGTATTGTGTATGCGTGGTTGTAGTGACTTGTGAAACGATTGCGGGCATTAAATCTTGCAAATATCAGGAGTTGTCAAACCCTTTTACGAATTTGAAAATAATCTCTCTATAAGATATTACCAGAGTATCCCTTATTAATTGTGACAAGGGACATTTTTTGACTCGCCCAGTGGACTACAAAAGGACGGGTTTGGGATCGCCCGTCGCTGTTTTCACTGGCATTTGGCGACCGGAGACCGCTTATTTCAAACCCAGAATTCCTGTACATTGTACAGCGGAATGCTCACACTCTAAACTCTCTGTGTCGCACCAATGTTGCTGTGTTGTGTGTGCTCTATGCACACAATATGGACACACACGTCCACATTGTGAGTTGGTAAAAAAGTCGCGACTAGGCGAGTAGTCGCGAATAGTTGACGGGCGACTACTTGAGTAGTGAATTTCAGTAGTTGTCCGGCACTAACAGTGACCTTTCATATGTTGCTATAATTTTGAAATCAATAATGCGGGGGGCTACAATGATTATTTGATTGATCATATTAGTATAATCACAACATTATACAATTTTCTCATTTCAGTTACAAGCCATATGGATCTGCTGGCCAGCACAAATTGTGAGAAAAACATATTGGTGTGATAACCAGCTTCGTCAAAGCAAAAAAAATATTGTCAGCTCTTTTAAAAATGATAGAAGAAGCCGTCAGCAGAGGAAATATCAGCTGTGATAGGAGAGGAAATATCACCTGTGATTAATAATGATATACAAATTAACTCTCACTGTAAAAGTGACACAGAGCAAACTTATGTCCTTATTTGCTCATTAATTTTGGGAGCCACTAAACAACATCTCAATGACGTTTTCCCAACTTTATGGGACAAGATCATTGTTAATTTCAATTTTGAAGAAAGTAAATTTATGTAGTAGCACTGTCTTTGTATATTTTTACTTTGAAAATCAAGTTTGGATACTTTTAGCTTATTGTTATTACATTTTCTAAAAGTGAAAGAATTAATGTAATAAAATAAAGTTTTTGTTGTAGTACGGTAATGCTTTTATGCATTGATTATTGGATAGTTTGAGTATTTTATTTATCTATTATTGGGTGTTCGGACACAAGTCCAAAGACCCTTTGTTTTTGTTCGTGTTTTTTTTTTTTTTTTACGTGTTCGGGCACTAGCCCGGAACACCTCTTGATTTTGTTCGGGTTTTTTTTTTTGGTACTTCTTCTTCTTCTTCTTCTTCTTCTGCCTGTCGATTGTCCGCTAACAAATGCACCCTTCCCAAGCTCATATAAACTTCAAACTTCACACATAGTTAGAACTTGACTAGGACATGACAGGGCTTGAGTGACGTCATGATGACGTCATCAGGTGTCGAATTACGCTAAATAAACGTTTATTATTTCAAAAAATCATAACTCCTAAAGTACACAATGGATTTTTACAATCTATACATCATCGGAAAGGTCATCCAAAACTACGTAATCACTCCACAGACATGACCCCAATTTGACCTTGTCTTCCGGGTCAAACCGGACGTTGAAAACTTCAAAAATTCGTATTTTTTGAAGTATATATCACATGATCACAAATCTTACATCAGATTGTAGAGAATTTAGTCCTCTCCAACTTTTGCATTGAGGTCGCACCATTTTGACCTATACTTGCGGTTCAAAACGGGCATTTAACGCATTCTTTTGTGCATGTGCGTTCAAGCGTGATCGGCAATGCTATACAACAATCCAATGCCATTATACATGTACACGTCCGGGTGGGTGTGTGCGTGTGTGGCTAAGTTACGTTGAAACTGTACATACATGTGCTACTGTATGATACAATAAACCGCACGTTGTTCATAGTCTCTTCTCAAGGCACGCATTCCACGCTTTGTTAGTCTTTTACACATAGCTTATTTAAACCTTTAAAAATCAACAAAAAATCAACCGTTTGAGATATGAACTTAATTCTTCGACAAATGTAAAGGTTAGGGAGGGTCTTTCTTTGTGACCCATTGAGTGACCTCTGTGTCATCTACTTCCGGTCAAACCGGAAATATCTCTTTATTAGAATAATGCTAAGTGCTTGGAACATGATTTTTTCACCATTACCAAGGATATGGAAGACATATTCCCTTGCACATTGTTTGACCCCTTTGACCTCTACTTCCGGTCGAACCGGAAGTAGCCCCTCATTTAAAAGTAAATAGAAGTAGGAACATGATTGTTCCTAGAAATATCAAACTAAGGGAAGGCCTTTCTTTGTGAAACATTAAATGACCTTTGTGACCTCTATTCCGGTCAAACCGGAAGTAGTTCTTCATTTAAAAATGCTAAGAGCTAGGAACATGATTCTTTCACCAATTACCAAGGTTAAGGAAGGCCCTTCTCTGTTGTACATTGCTTGACCTCTTTGATCTCTAATTCCGGTCAAACCGGAAGTAGCTCCTCATTTAAAAATGGTTAGATGTAGGAACAAGATTCTCTCACCCAAAACTAACGTAAGGGGAGGTCCTTCCTTGTTCTCCTCATTTAAAGGTAAATAAATGTAGGAACATGACTGATGTTCTTGAAGTCCTAATCAGATATTATTTCATAAAGCAATATTTCATGTTTCTATTTTCAAATTATTTTAGTTGTGTTAACTTTATTTACATCAAATAACAACTCTATCCGAACACCCAGTTTTTGTTCTTGGAACAAAAATTCATGTCTAGTTTTTAATTTAATTTTTTTTGTCATAAAAGAATGCGAATACAGAAATAAACCTTTTCGTACTTTTTCTTATAAAGTGGTAGTTTCATCCAAGGGTTTTCACCTGTCCTTATTTATAGTCAAACAAATTTGTGGTCTACCGGACCAGACTGAAGTGAGCTCTAAATTTGGAACAAGCATCAGCACAAAATTTTGAATGTGTTATCAAACACCGGTAACGACCGTCACTCACAGTACGCACAATCTTCCATTGATAATGAAAACTTCAATTTTTCTTCTTGTTGGCCTTGAGTTATTTTAACCATAACCCCATCAGGGTCCTCAATAGAACACAACACAGTAGAAATGAGAACCATGCCAGATGCAACAAAATGCAACAAGGGATTCTGTTGCATTGTGCATTCATGTTGTTTGCGTTGGGAATGAGCAAGGGTGTTTGCCCTGCTAAATGCAACAGTATGCACATAAGTGCAGTGTTGACTTGGCAACAAGTTGCAACAAATGCCATCAAGGTAAGAATTTGAGTGGACTGCCAAATACAACAAAATGTGACCCCAATATAAAATCACTTGACTGCTAAATGCAACAAATTCAGTCAAAATATGACATCCAAGTTGATTGCCAAATGCAACAGATTGCAACAACTTTTTTCCATTGGTGCATATTGTTGCATTTAGCATGGTTGGGGTTAATAACACCCTTTACTAATTCTACCTGACCTTGTTTTGTTCCAGTTTTTATTGTACTTCTTTACTTTTTCTTCTCCTTCCCCTCCAACTCCTTTCCAAAACAACTCAAGATTGAAATTGAATTGAACCTTGAAACTTCGTTCGATTTTTGTAGGTGTTTGGCTTGAAATTGAATTGAACCTTGAAAACTTGGCATGTGCTTGAACTTTAACATGAAGAGGGCACTTGAGAAATTACATCATCATGATGTCATCAGGTGTCACCAGTTAATCAAAGTTTATTATTTCAAAAAATCATAACTCCTGAACTGCACAATTGATTTTTAAAATGACGTCATCAGGTGTCAAAAATATTAAATCAAAGTTATTAAAAAAAAAAAAAAACACAACTCGTGAAGTACTTGATGGATTTCTACAATCTATACATCATCGGAAAGGTCTTCAAAAATTAATAAAATGTCTCACAAAGATGACTCCAATTTGACCTTGTCTTGCTGTTCAGACCAGAAGTTGAAGGGGAAAAAATGAGTTTGGACGTGATTTCAGTGTGTGAGTCGGTAATTGACCCTCTGCATTTTCAAGTTTAAAACTGATGACATCATTACATTAAACAGTGCCCTCTGGTAACAAGTTTCAAAAATGTTATGACAACACTTATTGGAACCTGTTTGTTTGTACATTATTGTGTGTATTAACTCTTCATATTTACAAGCAATTCATTACTTGTTTCCAAAGACCAAGTTTTGTGACAAAAACTGAATTTCTAGTTATTTTTATTATTTCAAAAAATCATTACTCCTGAACTGCACAAAGGATTTTTACAATCTATACAACATCGGAAATCTCTTTCAAAACTAATTAAATGTTTCACAGATAACCCCAATTTGACCTTGTCTTCTGGTTCAAACTGGAACCTGAAGTGAAAAGGTGTTCAAAAGCTCTGCAGCCAGCTTGAAAGAAAATTTGGACATAGTTTCATTGTATGAAATGCAATTTTGCTCATGGGCTTTTCAAAAATAATAATGTTGGCGTCATCACTTTTGAATGAAGCATACGGCCACAAGTTTAAAAACATAGTTTTTTCTAACCCCAAAATTGTTGAACCAAATTTCACCATAAATATTTTGTAATTAGACAACATTAATAAAAGCCTATTTGTGAACATATAGCAAACATTTTTGTGACCCTGTTTTTACATAAAAACATTTTGTGTGTTAAACATAAGAATGTATAACGGCATTTTATTTACTTGTTGTCGAACACCTTATTTTTGTGATGTCACAAAAACTAAATGACTAGTTATTGTTGTTGTTATTGTCACTGCCGTCATCATTGTTAGAACACCTGACTATAAGACAATGGAGAATTAATGTTTAATAAATGTTTACAAGTAAATAAGAACTAAAAAACTGAGCAGTTAAAGCATGATTAGCATAGTGTCATTAAGAAAGTTGAAAAGAATGCTATCCTACTGCTTGTTGATATATCAGCACTGACTAATCTACGGGAACAGTTTAATAAATACAACAGATATTAAATCATTCACTTTGACATCTTTGTAGGATTGAACATAAATTAATTCATATGGTTCTGTTATGATTGTTCAAGAGCTTTACTGCCTGTAAACACACTCTAATTTGCCACTAGATCATCTTAATGCGGTTTTGTGAAGTTAGTCCAATGTCTTCTTGGTTACTTGATGGATCTGTTTTTTCCAAACCAAATTTACTGTTTAAAATTATGTCCACAGTAGGTTGTTATTTACTTTATATCAAATTTCTGATATTATTCTGATTAAATTGCCAGTTTAAAAGATTGTTTTACTAGATTCTCAACTGTTCTGTCATTGTTCATTTGAGTAGCACATGGAAATGTGGAAATACTGTTTACTTTTTTTAAGTAAAAACTTGCTGTGGTTAATATTTAACTATTCTTTTTATTCATACCTTGTTGAATAGTGTTGGTGATCATCAAACAGAAGTGAATCATCCTACAGATGAGTCTTTAAGAAAAGAGTCATTGTCGTGCAGAAAAATACTAAATATACCTGGCAAATCTGCAAACCCTGCCAGCACAGGTAAGTCTTAGTAGGGAAGACTTTTGTTGGCTGAGGTACGGTGCACCTTCATTTATTGTCTGAGATACAGAAAAAACTAGAAGCCATGATCATCAGTTGAGGTTCAGAGGGAAAAATCTGTAGAACAATGTACATGTACAGTACCGGCTACAAGTAATTCTAAAACCCTGCGAGTAACGTGTGGGTACCTGCAAGTATACTGCGCAGGGGCTACGGGGCCACTGGAAGGTCCGCAGGGAGTTTCCGGGCACACAACGGGGGCCTAGTCTTGTGGGGGCCCAGTAAGGCCTTGCAAGTTACTTGCAGAACAATTTTACACATGGGTTCTCATGAATACATTCAATGATAAAAGCCAACACAGTAGGACTGCGTTAATTTCTGTAAATTTGGAGGTCCTTTAACATGTCAACAAATGCACTAATCTTGACAATCATCATGTGAGTGGACTGTTGAAAAAAGTATGAACATGTAGGGCGTCCTCAATTGCACTCTGAACATATTGACAGTAACATAGCCTAGCATTTTTGTGGCGTAGAGTCGTGAGCCTCCACCCACTCAAAAATAACGAGGAAAATGACCAAAAACAGGAAGAAGAAAACCCTTACATTACAAATTATTCCTTTCTTTTATCCAGGGTATCCTACATGTTGTCATTTAATCGCAGTAAAGTCTACAGATGATGTATTTTTAAAAGGTAAACAACGTGAGGTTTCCGTGATGCATCGACAACTACGCTTTCTGTTGTACACACAAAAAAGCGCAGGAACCAGCAACCCATATTTTGTACATTACCCCTCAGTTTTTGTGCGCGAACCAGTGATGACCACGCTGTGATTGCTCACCATGGGAATTCCCCATGCAGCTTCACTCCCACAGCAACACTTGCCCGAGTTGGCACAACGACAATTTGTCGATTAGCGGACTATGATAAGTGGTACTCGTACTCAAAAACATGTGTTGTGTAACAGGCAATAATACATCATAAATATTCATTATCGATCGAGTGCGTTTCGGCCTATCGTAAATCGAAAAGTTGGAATCTGCCGCAGGGTTTTGGAATTACTTGTGGCCAGTACTGTACATTAAAAATGCATACATACATGGGATGTTGTATAGATGGGCATACATAAAGAAGGCCATGGTACAAAGGACAGATATATTTATTGGCTGCGTATCAGTGTCATTTTTCTTCAAGTCAAGTCATAAGTCAGTTTTCCTCAAGTCCAGTCAAGGCGCAAGTCACAAGTCAGTTTCCCTCCAGTCAAGTCAATTTGTGGTCCAATTTTCAGACGAACTTTATCAGCCAAAAGTAAAAAAAGTGCCATGTATAATTGGAACCATTTTTTACCCATGTGGGCTTGCTTCATGTACCTGGGAAACAAATGTCCTTGAATATATTGGCATTTTGTGGCTATTTGAGAGGTGGTTTTTGTTTTATCACCGATTACAAACCTTTGTCCTTTTGTTCCAAGAAGAGGATTATGAGGCATCGAGAGGCTTCCACCGCTGTTCATTCATTGTATTTCGGCTCAATGAAGGTAAGTCAGAGTGAGCCGGCAATCGAGCCATGGTTCCGTGTTTAGTGCCACTCCTATGCTGTAGGTAACGGCCGATGTTTTGCAATTCATGCTGTGTGAACTTGACATCTTCTCAGTAAAAAACAAAGCAGACCATCCAACAAAGAGAATCTTTGTTCTATCTGCATTGTCAATTCAGGGTTCCTTTTTGCCAGCCATACCCTCAAAGAAAAAATATTCCGGCCATTCTGCCAAAAGAATTCCGCCAGAAAAAAATAAATCTGGCGGCAACTGCTTAAACATCATTTGTTCCTTAATCCTATTATTTGTGTATATACCCATGATAGTAATCCAGAAGCTACCAGTTAAAGATTATTGTAAAAACATTTTTTCTTTCTTTGTATGTTAGATTATTTTCACAAAAATAATACTAAAAATGAAATTTTTGCATCCAAACCCTTGTGCCAAAAAATATATTAGGCCATGGAAGGTTCATGAGGTGGCTTTTAATATTAAAGATGTAAGCTATAGAAACAAACTTCCTCAAAATGATTCCTCATATCCAGGATAATTATAATAATAATTATTTGTTTATTTGGAATTCTAAGTCCTCCAGGGCTTGGCCTTGGGGCCAGTTTCATAGAACTGCTTCACGGTAATTTGCTTAAACGCATTCACCGTGGATTTGCATTGTAACGTCATTCATTTAATGAAAGTTAGAGCCGGTAGGTTATCACATCTTTTCCCGTTTGCAGCAGTGTGAAATGGAAATCACACAATAGGCACAAAAATCGGCGGTTAAGCAGCTGTGTGGAATTGGGCCCTGAATTGAATTGACTTAAGGTGGACATACTTGACCTTTAGTGTAATGTGTGTACAATTATTCCTTGTTTTCCCCCTTAGGAACACCCACACCTATTTTGTTACAGAACAAGGAAGATTGTGTGGAGCGCCTTGGTTATGGTCAACCATCGGCAGCTAATGCAACAATTACACATGTGTCATCCTACCAATACGCTAATCCTTGCAGTGGTGAGGATAGTATGCTTCTTCAAGCTTCTAATCATCATAGATACACTGAAAGTTTTGTACCTCACAGAATGAAATCTCCAAACTTTAAAACACAGACTGATTTGGGGCAAAGGAATTCTAGGGTTGACCATAATATAGATATAGATGAGACAGATGGGGCAATACAATTTCCATGTAGCCAAGACAGTATCCAGCCTACTGTGGATTCAACTTGGGATTTTGCAGACAAAGAACAAGTTAAGGTAATTATAAACAACTCTACATTTTGATCTAAATATCATTAGCATCACGAAAATATATGCAAAGTCATGTCAGGCAATGCCTGTCTGGTTTTTGCCCAGCATGCCTGCAGGGTTGCCAAAATGGCTAATTATGTTTGACCTCTTGCGTACTCTTTCAAGTAATGTATGCTGAGCTTGATAAGCACATCCACTACTTAGTTTAATGCACAAATGGTCATACTAGCAAGAGCTTACTTGCTGCATAGCAGACAACAGGTGGGAAAAATTGCAAGAAAGTAGTGACCAACAGAAATGGTGTTTTATCAAAAATTACACACTCTCAACATTAAAAAAACTGTATTTGGATAGACTATTTGATACCTTTTAATATGCCATTGTCAGTAATTGAAAAAAAAAGCATTGTGATATATTTGAAAAAAGCATTGTGATATATTTGAAAAAAGCATTGTGATATATTTGAAAAAAGCATTGTGATATATTTGAAGACATACGTTTTAAGGCAAAATAGAACAATTTTTCAAAAACCAAAATACTTCTTGATACTCTTGGTACTTCTCGTTTCTACTCATTATTTAATCATTTTTTTAAGCCAGATTTTTAGTTTACTCAGAAAAACAGTGTCACAGAATAACAATCTAGTATAATAAGAGCGAAAACCGCAAATGTTTGTCACACATAGCGTCCAGAATGGCTCGGGAGGGGTACCGACAGATCGCGAAAAATCCAGAGGGTGTCGTCGTCCTCCTTCAGGCTCCGCCGAAGATGTCGTTTTTGCATCACGGGCAAATTGCCGCTTTTCCCGCAATATTATTATTAATCTAGTACTAATAAGTAAACTTCTGACTTCTTTGATACTGCAATAAAACATTTATTTATTTACAAGCCAAGTTGCCTGATCTGAAGATCGGGCTTGGAGCGGTGGGTGTAGACAACTTGTAGTCTTTGGCCTTGTCCTTTGTTGATGGTCATGCCGATAATCAACAAAATAGCGCAAATGCGCAAACGACACCAGGCATTCGCTAATATAAATGCGGTGAAATGTGCAATGACACTTTGCTCTAACATGTATGCCCTGAATGACAGAAGTTGCATATCATTGTGCACACTAAGCTACGCCTTGTTGCGCACATGCAATGTTCACACACACAACATGCACAGAGGTGTGGGCCATAACAAGTGTTGAATTTGTCCGGCAGACTTAAAACGTGCACAGGCAAGTTCTAAACTTTGCGGGTTTCAACTTTTGTTCCCCACCGCATGCAGTGAGATTTGAGACTTACAATATTATTTTCGTATTTTTTATTTTATTTTTATTTTGTTATCTTTATTGCACAAATCATTAAAAGAGATGACATGTGGTGCAAAAGGGAAACCCTGAATAGGCATGGAGGCCCAGTGACTGGGGTCCCTCGTTCACACATCAAAACAAGAAAACAAAAAACTAAAAAGCAACAAAAGAAAACAAAGAAGCACCAAACACAATTCAAATATATATCCTTTTATTGGAAAATTACAGCTACACAACATTGAAATACAAGCTTGAGACCCTGTTTAAATTGAATATTATGCAGTGTACCAATGGTGTTGTACTTTGGAAGCATATAGAGCAACATTGTACATGTATAATATATATATGTTAGTACTAGATAAATGGATGTACAATGTATGTGCTGTATCCTAACTCAGTACACAAATGCATTGCATTGATACGAAGCCTGGAATGATTTACGTTATCTGTTTTAATGGTTTAAGCAACCTGTTTGAACAGTTTACATAATCTGTTTGAACGGTTTAGTAATCCGATCTAGTGGCTCAGTAATCCGTTCAAATGGTTTACATAATCTGTTTGAATGGTTTACGCAGTCTGTGTGAACGGTTTACATAAGCTGTTTGAATTGTTTACTCAGTCTGCAGAGGTATAACTAGGATAAAATTTTAGGGGGCACAAGGGGTGCACGATTTTTTCTAGTGGGGCATTTTTTTGCCAATTAAAACTCGTATTTTACCTAAACAAGCCCCTTTCAGCACTCTTATGTTATGCCGTTTACTATGTTTTGTAAAATAATTTGATATGGGTGAAAAAAACATTGTCTGCATGTAAATAATTAAAAAAATGTTTTATACATTGAAATTACTACATAAAAGCCTTAAAAATGTAACATTTTATTCTGGAAATTTTCAGTATCATAAGTCCAGATTTCAAATGTGGGGGGAGGCACCGGAGGGGGGGGGGGGGCACGGACATCAGTTCGAGAGCATGTGCCCCCCCCCCCTTAGTTACGCCACTGGTAGTCTGTTTGAATGGTTTACATAATCTAACGTTTGAACAATTTCCATTATCCAGGAACACGGAATACATGTATGCAGACAGCCTACTTAGTTATATAATAGCCTTGATCAAGGCTGTCTTTGTACTTTCCCCCTTAGCCCCGAGTTATCCACGCACGGAGTCCATAATGACGATACACAATCACACACACACACACACACCCACACACGGAGTCCGTGAGAACGACAGCCTTGATGCTTTTGTAAACAAAAGCTTATGTGTTTCTTAATTTTTCCTTTTGGATTTTCAACAGATATTTGTACGCAAGATATGGGCTGTTCATTTTATTTGATGGCCAATCACAGGCTCGTAGCTTTGATCACAGAGCACGGACTTTGACCCCTATAGTTACTTGTACACGTACATGTGGTGGTGCAAGCACTAGAAAGGCTGGTTGTTTTGTGGACAAAAAGGCGTTTTCAAGGGAAAAGTTGGATTAGAGATTAAGGAACAGAGTCTGTTCCTTGCTCTATGGTTTGATTACAGTTGGATCAAGAATTAATAAATGGTTGACTAATCAAACTAATGATAGTCATTCAGAGCAGAGACAGTCCTACAATATTTCAATTCAAGTAGGCCTACTTTCAATGCTGTCCTTGGAAAAGCAAATAATTATATACACTTTGTTTAATGATATTATTCAAGAAGGGCATGACACATTTTGTAATTTGGCCTTACATACTAGATATAGTAAATCGCTATTTTTCAGGCAGCCCTGTACATTATAGTTTTATCTTTCTAAACACGTGCACACATTGTAAGCAACAGGCTGTGATTGACGTCATAGCTAGGAGTCGTAAGGCCAAACAAGAACCAATGAAAATACTTTTTTAAGTGATATTAATGAGCTTTGCCTTGTATTTTGGCAAGTACAGAAACATCAAGGCGTAACAACGAATAGTAGTCATACACACACTGTGTACAACTTTATAAGTTCTGCACATAGTGTGCTGGAGTTTTGGGCACAGCATACTCGATGGGACATAGGCATAAAACAAAATATGGCAAAATGCGAATAAACTGTTCTGTCTGGCTGGCTTGATCAACCCTAACAGGTAAATTTCTCTTGTTAACCAGTAGCAGTAGTCGTAGTCCAGTCCGATTTCCTACCTCCCCAGGTAGTACTTAATAAGCAGGACAGTTCTTTTCAGAGCAAAGTTGTCTCCCGACTTCTGAAATCTACTCCGCGGTAGTAGAATAATAGCAAGACAAGTAATGAGCAATACAGAAGCAGAAATCACTAACCCTTACCATCTCAAATCATAATTGTTGATTTTGATTGACATGGTCTTTAAGTAAGGCCTCAGCACCATGTTTAGCATAGGACTAGGAATTTTAAAATGAATAAACAGAGTTCCTTATCCTTATGTACATTTGGCCATACAAGGGACCATGGAATGTTTTAAAGGACATCGGATGACCATTAAAATGAAAAGGCTAAATTTCTTTTCATTGTGTGCTTTTGTTCCATAAAAAGTGGGTAAAAATTTTTTGTTGTTATTTTAGTTCATGTGGAGTTGTTTTTTATCAATCAATAGTAAAAACATTACCAATTAACATTTCCAATCGACTCAAAATACACTTAAGGCATCAGGGCAGCAGCGCGTTCAGGTTATGCACAGGCAAGAGAAGCTCCCGACCTTGAAAATATTCAAAATTAGTTTTAAAATATTTAGGAGAAACATTTTTCGAAAAAGTTTGTGTATTTACACTTCAAAAATACATTTCTTAATTTGTAATGAATAACAATTCCATGTCACATGTCCTTTAAAATAAACAAAGCTGTGCCTGTATTTTGCCATGGACTTAACATGAGATTTCTGTTGGCCAAGCCAAATAATTGAAGAGATCTGCATGAAGTGTTAGCAAAATTGACTCCACATCAATATTACTGGCCAACTGTGGCCATGTGTCCTTCAATCCTTTCACTGTTCCCTTAGAAGCTGACTTCGCAACCCAGCATTGTGTTGGTAAATCAGAAAAGAATCCAGCTTTCCTGATTCAGAGGTAGCTGCCATAGAAGTTTCATAACTGCTGCTTTCCGAAACTTCAGTAGCACTGGATTCCCATTAGCCAGCAATGGTGCCTGCTCAGTACACAGTTTCACCCACATTCATTTTTGATTGCCTATGAAACTGAATCTTGGGAAAGTTGCCTGCAGTTCCTGCCTCAAGAATGTAGTGTTCACAAATGCTGATAGTGATTTTCCCTCTAGTACTAAGCAGAAATGACTGCAGTCCACTGCACTTGTGATGCCTGAAACTCTAGTTGACTAGATTTCCTAGATGGTTCGAGACTCAATTTCGATGTTCCTTGAAGTACTTGAAGTAAATTTGAAGTCTTTGTAGCCAAACTTTTTTCTGCTCTTGCCACTTGTCTCATGTCACCAAACCTGCATAAACATGACAATATAAACAATGGGTGTATTAGAATGCACATACAACATGTATTTTGGAATTGTTTTACAACATGAAACTGTAAAAATATGTAACAGTTTTATCTGAATGCAAATTGACTAAGTGAGACTGCCAACATTTTGCTAAATATAGATGGTATGAAGAACAACAGCAGAGTTTGCAGATTCAATCTCACTGTTATTTTTTTCTTTTTTTCATCCCTTTTTCCCCCTGAAAATGTACCTTGTCAGTTTTGATTTTGGTTTATTAATCATTCGACATTATACCAAAATTCATTCAAAAATATAACAAAGCAATCAATGTGCTTCTTCAACCTACACACACAAATAATAAAAACTATTACTATATATATGAAAAAAATACAAATAAAAACAATATGCAAAAGCTTGGGCATGGGGCAATCTACTCAACAAAATTCTTCTAGACATTTTTTAGAAATGTCCAGCTGACTCCTGCATGCATTGTTGATGTTAGTGAACATCAACCAAGACTAAAGATTTCAAGAGTAAAACTTGGACTAGTACTTTAGTAAAATAATTAAAAAAGCCAAGTTGCCCGATCTGAAGATCGGTCTTGGAGCGATCGGTGTTGGGTGAAATAAAGGGGGTGGGGATGAAGGGTATAGATAGTTTGGGTATAAAGTGGCTAGTGTAATCTGACACAATCGTACCGCACGTACCATCATAAACGGCAACATCTCCATCGTAGTTCAGGTGATTTTAAATGGATTTTGGAGCAGTTTTTTGTTACTCCCTGTTTTTGAAGTTTGAATTTGTAACATCCAACAAACACATGTGATTTTACTCGGTCGGACTCTATAAATACAAAACGCCAGAGAATGTCCAGTGTTAATAAAAGCGTTGTTGGGTCCAGTGTAACTCGGTGACTGTGATGGGCTGTGGTATATAAGTCAATGTTGATCATCGCGGATATAGAACAATGGGGATCATGTGCACAGTACACTCTGCGCAAACGACTCCGTCTGGATAAACGACTCTGTGGGGTTCGCAAACAAACTAAACGGCTGCTGCATGTCAGATTTGAGAAACACCACAAATGTGTGGCCGTTGCGGTAATTAAGCACACAGGTCAAGAATAACACAGCACCTAAGGGAAAACAGACGGAGTGTGTGCGAAAAACTGAATGGCCTTGAATGTCGGCCGCTGCATGACAAAAAGCACTGAATAATACGGAAAAAGTGGCGATTTGCCTGTAACGCAAAAATGACATCTACGGCGGAGCCGGAAGGGCGTCAACGACACCCTCTGGATTTTTCCCGATAGGTGGGTACCCCTCCCGAGCCGCGGGACCCAGCCGTTCCGGACGTTATGTGCGACAAACATTTGAGGTTTTCGCTCTTATTATATTAGATACAAAAATGACACACCAAAAATGTGTCCAACACTTCAACAGCATACTGTTTTAATACTGTTCTGTATCAACAGAACAAAACTTGAGGTTTGCAAGAAGTTTATTTGAAAAGTGTTTTTTGGAGTTGCAATAAAACATTGAACGCTTTTATTGAAACTAGAAGGAAAGAGAGGTCCTAATCTTTAAAACAATATTTAACAAAAAATAAATACATAAATAAATCACAAATTTTATTTTTAAAGCTGTAACTACTGTTTTACCTTTTGACAAATGGCACCGATGGGACTGGTGGTGTAGTTACTGCTAGTGCCAGCTTTTGCGGAGTGGTGGTGGGACCGTTTACTGGCGTGGATCGCAAGTCTGGCGTCTGGTGCTGGTTTTTGCATCAAGTCTTCATTTATTTAAGCCACTTATTGCTTTTTGCAGCAGTTAGCCATCAAGAAATGACCAGCTATGATTTCAATTACAAAATGTCTACATTCTGACCGCCGTTAGTTGAGTTATTTAAGATGTTTACCCTTTTCATTCTCGACCAGATGACACACAAACTCTTCCGTGTGAGCTGTCATCTTGAATGCTAATGCCCAGGATTTATTGACAATCTGTGCATAAAACAATTGGCAGTGATGGTTCAAGGTTGAAGATTAGCGCCTTTTACAGCGTAGTTACATTAGGGAAAACTCCATCAGAAGGCTAACTTTTCTTGCTAAATTTCTCATTAATGTGCAAACTGTGCAAGTGTGAATAGGTAAATTATTCATTAGTATGTTCCAAACTACCTATAAACGAGTTTACAAGTTGCCACCTGAAAATTAAAACGAACCAATCCATTAAGCCCTGCCCCCTTACATGTTGACCAATTAGAGCCTTTGCTATGCTACTGAAAGTCCAACAAAGTCTGACACGATAATAACCTATTGGAAAATGTAAATGTGTGCGCATACTTATAGCGCGTGCATTCATGTCGTGCAGTGATGCATTGAAGAGACGCACATGGTGCTGACCATGTGTAAAGTGATGATGCAGCTAATGCTGTGATTGGTCAATATGTTTTTGGTACGGGGCTTAATGGATCGGTCTATTATAATGTCCATGATATTTATACAATTAGACATTATCTTTCACCTAAGGCAACTGAACAACTAACTAATTCATGCCTTTGTCAATTCATAACTTGATAGTTGTAATTCTTTACTTTTTGGTTTACCTAATAATCAGATATTTTAGTCTATGTCACTCTTCATGCCTTTTGAGCAACTACATTTACATATTTCTAAGAGTTGTATTATTGCTAAATGTTTTATACAATAGCGGCCCCTGCTGTCTTACCCACAATGCCCTGTGGCATATATGCCTCATGAGTGTTTACAGAAACGGATTTATCCGACCGACCTTTGTGCCTGTATACATGCCTTCCAGCATGAACTGGTTTAACATATATCCAAATTCTGTTGTGTTGCAACTTCTCGGCAAAATAAAATTTCAGGTTTATTTTCTCCCTACCAGGTAGGTATATTTAAATTTTAATTTTTCTGGTTTTGCTTGTAGGGTGTATCTCTGGGAGAATTGCGTGAACGAAAACAAGACATCTTGTACAAACTCAGTGGCTTTAAGAGTGGTAAAAGCAAGAATCCATGGGAGAAAAACGAGTCACTTAAAAAAGCGGTTGCATCACTGTGGACCATACCTAGTGACTCTATCACAGAACAGTAAGTATGCATTGTATTTTAACCTTAAAAATATATATGGTGTATTAAAAAAAAAAGGCAACTCAAAGAATTTTAGAAGAAGATAATGCTTTCACATTAAGTTTACAGCTTGGGATTTCTTCTTTACTAACAAGTTTTGTTCAAGCAATATGATTTACAAAATTATGGTCAGTACCCAAATTTCAATTAGAATTAAATATTTTGTTCCCCTTATTTTTATTATTCCCCTGTTACCATACGTGCAAAGTTCATATACAGTGGTGTGACCAGACATCATCATTTGGGGGTGGGGGGGGAGCAAGTGGAGGCAGAGAAATAACTTGGGGGCTATTTCATGTATCGAACAATTTATTTGTGCATATTTTTTTCGATCTCATTTGGGGGGCTAGTGGGGCAAGGGTTCTAAGTGAGGGGTGGGCTCCTGCCCCCGCTCCCTTCTGGGTATACAATAATAACAATAACTAGACATTCAGTTTTTGTTATATCACAAAAACTAGGTGTTCGGGAACGAGAAATGAATTGCTTCTAAACATCGATGAGTTATTACACACAACAATGTACAAAAAAACGATTACAATTAGTGTTGTAGCGCCATTGTTTTCAAACTTGTTACCAGAGGGCGTTGTTTAATGTAATGACGTCATCAGTTTTAAACTTGAAAACGCAGAGTCCTTTACCTACTCACACACTGAAACCATGTCCAAAGCTCGTTTTATACTGACCAAAGAACTAAAAAATAATGGCTTCAACATTCGGTTTGAACTGCAATACAAGGTCAAATTGGGGTCATTTCTTTGAGACATTTAAATAGTTTCCAAAGACCTTTGCGATGATGTGTAGATTGAAAAAATCCATTGTGCACTTCAGGAGTTCTGATTTAATTAATAAACTTTGATTTATTGTAACTCAACATCTGATGACGTCATGACGTCATTGTGCACTTCAGGAGTTCTGATTTAATTAATAAACTTTGATTTATTGTAACTCAACATCTGATGACGTCATGACGTCATTGTTTTATTTCCCGTCTTCATATTGAGGTCCAAGTATATGCACAGTTTCAAGGTTCAGTTTAATTTTAATTTTGAGTTATATATTTGGAGAAAAGTTTGGAGGAATGAAACATTTAAAGTAACATAATGGTCTCTAGAGACACCATATAGGATATGGTTTTGATTTTGTTTGATACATTAAAAGTGAAATCAAATAAAACCTTTAAATATGAATATGAAAATAATTAAAAAGAGCTTTATCATATATATTTCATGGGGACTTCCGATTTGGGCTGGAAGCGAGGTCAACTCAGGTCACTAAGAAATATAAAGAACCGCATACATTTATTGTAACTCGACTCCTGGAGGAAAAACAAGTTACCTTTTTGATTTTAACTGCCAGGAAAAAACAACGTTTTCGTGCTTTCCAAAGTGTTCCTTTTCCACGCAGTGCAACTGGCTCCCGCGAGGTTGTCTGTTCAAAATAGTATTAATATTGCCTTTTATCAAAACATTAACCCTTGCTGCCCTCCGTTTTGTTCGGCATCTATGCGGTGTCAATAAAATAAAGAAGTGTGTATCGCTAGTGAACGTTGATGGCGCTATATCAAATTAATGGTCGCAGTTTGTAACATCGCCTTTAGTTTACTGAACACTGGTGTACTGTACAGTCAATCTGACATTTGACAGATTCAAATTCCGAGCTCGTTATCTGTATTAAAAAGTTCCAAAGTTTTATAAAAACTACCCCACTTTGATAAACATCATAAACACGTGTGTGCACGGCTAAAGAAATACACAGACATTTTGAAAAGCGATGATTTTACTTTTAAACTGTACTTTTAAACAGTTTTACTCAGCGTATCCCGACAACAACTCTCGCGGGGGTAAAGTGCCTCTGGTCCCGCTGTTGCACACTTGTGAGTCTCGTACGTAAGCACGTACGTGATCGGTATATATAGAACGAAAGACGATCATTTTGTCAATTGCATTTTCTCCACCATTATACATCAAACAACTCACGTGAGCATGTGATCGTCTCAGTAAAGTCTCCTCTTCCTCTCCCTGTCACAATTAAGCCACCAGAATGACATAAAGGGAAACATTTCCACACTGAACTTGGCATGACTTTAGACAAACGTTTTTCTTTGCGTCGCCATTATTACACACACACAGAACTTAACAAACATCGCAAAGTTCGATGAACTGTGACAAGACCTGACTTGTCACATGTATGTATATACACAGCATGCAGTAAAAGCCTAGAGTGCACACACACGGGATGCAATACAGTGAGGTAACTGTACAGACTTTACCGCCGATCGCGCTAAAAACGGCACTTTTCACCTTAATATAAATTTGTTATGCAACGGCCAATTTTTTTCAAATTTCACAATTAGGCTTTTATAGTCGTAACGAGAATGCTTCACCAACAACACGAATGCAAGAATGCTTCACCAACAACGCAACCATGGAGATGCACATGCAATGCATACAAACATGTATGATTACCAGTGATAGGCAGAGTACCAACGAAAGCGTAAAATTTAGGCCAAGCTCGAACGAAACCCAAATTGTGACAAGCAAGATGCCGGTTGGTACCCACCATGGACGACCGTACACACAAGTGAACGTGTTGTAACTTGAGTACCTTCGCTGTTTTTCTCAACCGGTCGTTGTGAGAAACAAGGACCTGAATGGTCCGGCCCGTGTACGAACTTAGTATAATAATTTTTGCGTGCGTTCAATGCTCCCGGCGGCCGGTCGAGCTCCTTCGTTCATCTTTCATTTTAACATGGTTTTAATGACGTGCGCGCTAGCTTGCTTTTTCTTTTTTATTTATTTTTTTGGGGGGAGGCTTTTTTTGAGGGGCGCCGTGGGCGGTTTATTCTTTGCAACAAGATTTTACCTTGATCTCAAAAAGGGCACGACGGCCATCGGAACACAAGGGCAAGGCATTTTTGGCCGCAAAGACAGCAAATTTCCTAGGGGCATAACGACCAGTCAGAGGGGCACCGTCGACCATGGCAGCCGTGGCCGCCGTGAAATTTGAGCCCTGGTCGTTATGTATTACTAAAAATTTCAACATGTAGTTTGTTCCAAAAAAATTTGAAATAGAAAAATTTCTTTTTTTTAAACTCGTCGTCGTAACAAACTGTAACATTTGATGACGTCATCAATGTAATATTTTCAAAGGTCATAAACTACATTTTATTTCGTACACTGAAACCATGTCCAAATTTTGTTTCATATTGACTCCACAGCTTAAATTGTGACTTTTTAAGCATTTTAGCTTCATCTTCCGGTTTGAACCGGAAGACAAGGTCAAGTTGGGGTCATGTCTGTGAAACATTTAATTATTTTTCAAAGACCTTTCCGATGATGTATAGATTGTAAAAATCCATTGTGTACTTTAGGAGTTATGATTTTTGTAATTATTAAACTTTGATTTAGCGTAATTCAACACCAGATGATGTCATGATGACGTCATTGTTCAAGTGCCGTCTTCAAGTTGTGGTTCAAGTATGTGCCAAGTTTCAAGGTTCAATTCAATTTCAATCTTGAGTTATCTTTTGGAAACAAGTTCCCGGGAAGAAGAAGAAGAAGAAGAAGTAAAAGTAAAAAAAAAAATTGAACAAAAACAGGTTTTCGGCTGTTAGCCGAACACCTAATAATAATAATGTACATTTATATAGAGCCAAAGCCATAAGGATGAATGCTCCCAGGCGTTTTACAGTAAAAATAGAGAGCGGTAAAACGGTAAAATAGAAGATTAAGATACTAAACTATAAGCTTTAAAATGCGAAATAAAACAATCACTAAAACACTCACTAGATGTACAAGAACAAATAGTAAGTTAAAAAATACTAAAATACTATTGAAAGGAGTCCTAAGGAAGATTATAATACTCAGAAACTCATCAGATATTTAAAAACAATACAAAAGGGACAACCTCAATACGTGGTGCGAAATAAATATGATAAACAATGGAACACAGCAAAACAATGACAGTACAGATCAAATCAAAGACTGGCAGTACAAGTAAAGGCAAATAAAGCATTTGTAGTGGCAGTTAAGATACAGAAATGAAATGTAATGTTGATAAAACCTAATTGCAATAAGCTTTACGGTAAAAACATGTCTTAAGCCCAGATTTAAAAATGTTAAGAGAGTTAGTCTCTCTGAGGTTGACATCAAGTTGGTTCCAAAGACTAGGGGCAATAGCAGAGAAAGCTCTGCCACCAGCTGAGCACAATCTAGTATTAATACCTTGCAACCTTGTTTTATCAGAAGAGGAACGAGTGGACCTACGAGACATTGAGCTTTTGGTACATAATAATTCGCACAGATAACGTGGGGCTAAACCATTTATACATTTGAAAATAACATACACACTTTATATATGATCCTGTATTTTACTGGAAGCCAGTGAAGTGTTCTGAGAATATGGGTGATATGATCAAACTTTCGCGAGCCTGTGAGCATTCTAGCAGCGCAATTTTGTACTCGCTGTAAAGGAGAAACTGTAGTTTGTGGCAAACCTGCAAGCAGAGAGTTACAGTAATCAACCCTTGACATGACCAGCATTGTGATAATCTGTTCAGTTACATGATAATTCAGATATTTCTTATTTTTACCAATATTATGCAAGTGGTAGAAAGCCTTGCGAGAAACCTCACGTATATGAGCTTGCATACTAATATTACAGTCAAATAAAACTCCAAGGTTCTTCACTTGTTTGGAAGATGTGACATAGTGGTCCCCGATTGTAATGTTAAGGGCAGGAACCTTTTTGAGGTTGACTGGCGTTCCAATGACAAGCAGTTCAGTCTTGTCTGTATTCAACTTCATGTAATTTGAAGCATGCATCCATCGTTTGATGTCAGCGCAGCACTTTTCAATGACCGTGACACTGGTAGCTACATCTTCTGTTGTTGGAGATGCTGACACATAAAACATTGTGTCATCAGCGTAGAAATGACAGTCAAGGCCATGCCGGCGAATGACATGACCGATGGGTAGCATATAGATGTTGAACAGGATTGGTCCTAAAATAGATCCCTGTGGAACACCGTATTTAAGTGGATAAGTCGACAGTCCCTTTTGGTCTTGTATGGAAACTTTAACAGTCTGTGATCTGCCCGTGAGATATGATGTGAATCAGCGTATAGAGTCTGCTGACAGACCAACATGGGATTGTAGTCTCTGGAGCAAAATGTTGTGGTCGAGTGCGTCAAAAGCTGCACTCAGGTCCGAAAGTACTAAAATGGCAATTCTACCACGGTCAACGCTCAGTAGAATGTCGTTCTGGGTGCGGGTAAGGGCCGTCTCCATGCCGTAGAATTTGCGATAGGCGGACTGAAAAGGTTTGTTAAGTTGATGCAGGGAAAGGTGATGAGAAAGTTGTTGAGCAATAACTTTCTCAAGAATTTTTGCACAAACAGGCCAGTTAGTGACTGGTCTGTAATTGTTGAGGTTATTCGAGTCGTGGTTGTTCTTTCTGCCTTTAGAAATCGGTGTGACTGATGCTGATTTCAAGGCATGGGGTGCCGAACCGTGAGTGATCGATATATTCACCATTGATGTAATAACAGGAGCAATCACAGGCAGGCAGGATTTCAGGAGCTGAGTTGGAACGGGGTCAAGATCAAATGACTTTGGGGGTAGTTCTCGTACTATTTTCTCAACTTGCAGATATGAAACAGTTGTCAATGAGAGTTCATTACCTGCAACCCGCTGTTGAGATGGATCGAGATCACAATCACTCTGTAGAACCTCAGCCGAGTTAAGATCTTCCTCACACTTGATACGGATGTTATTGATCTTATTCTGAAAGAATAGACTGAACTGCTGAGCTATCTCAGATACTGAGCCACGAGAGGGTAAGTCGGTGACTCTGTTGCGACCTAGAAGATTGTCAAGTACCCTGAAAATGCGGTTGCTATCACCTTGACACTCAGTCACAAGATTTCTGTAATAGTCCATGATACAATTTCTCCTGTTCAACGGCCTAAGAGCAAATCTGGAATCCCTTTCATGCCTTGGACCTGACTGTTTTGTGGGAAAACTAAGAGGGACCAAAGTATGCCCAATGCGCACATTGTCTCTGCATCTCGCATTTCGAACAGCCACATTGCTGTGTATTTCAAAACTCAATCCAAGGTGGATCATCTTACACAGTTTCCATTACGACAATGAGTACATTGAAATCATCATGCCTCTTGTCAGACCTGCCACCCACATTGACTTTTCGAACATTTATCCAGAAATCCCAAACACCATTCTTGCGAATAATACATCAGACTTCTTTAAATTAGTGTCCCCAGTCCGACCCATGAGATAATGACCAAATTCCTCAATTCCTCAAATCGTAATCATTGCCCGGAAGTTCACGTCGGATATCCCTGTGCTGATAAAACAGTTCAAACCACTGAGAAATAGCCCCCTCTATAACAAACACCAGCAGCAGAGGATAAGGCTACTAATCAAGAGACTGGGAACACTGGCCCTATCACATTCACTGCGCGCAGGGCAACTCGCGTGAGACCGGTGTTGCTACTCTGATTAAAAATAACTGATTATAATTGCATTAGGTGTCATACCATTTTTTTAAAAAACTTTTTGAAGGCAAGGATTAACTCAGAATAAAAGGGCATAGTTCTAAGAGGTAGTTTAACATTACAAAAGACATACCATCCTAGGCGGCTTTTATTGCTAAATCCAGTACTCAAAGAAATTCTTCCACTTCCCCGTACTGGAGACATACCAAGCAATCCACTGCATTTTGGGATTCATGAGTTTGCAGGATATGTTAATAAGACCTGTTCCACCTACATGTAGGTTTTTAGGACCCTGAACCATTGTCATCTTCACCAGTTGAAACCGGATGACATCAACACACAAAAATGTTTCCCCTGCCTGGAAACGGAGGTCGTCTTGCCTCACCATTTTGTAATTTCGGACCACCGGAGCAAAGGTCGCCCAGTCATTCAACTGCAGAGCGTGTGCAGACCACGCACACGCTGTCTAATGCTCGGATTCACCCACACATAAGGGGAAAAAAGATTGTGCGTTTACTTGATTTTTGTGTAATCCCCGATTATAGACCTTTGTCCTTTTGTTCCAAGAACGAGGCATTGAGAGGCTTCCACCATTGTTAATTCATCGTGTTTCGGCTCAGTGGAGGTAAGTCAGAGTGAGCCAGCAATCGAGCCATGGTTCCATGTTAAGTGCCACTCCTATGCCATAGGTAATGGATGATGTTTTGCAACTTACGCTGCATAAATTTGACATTTTCTCGGTCGAGCAACAAAACAGACAATCCAACAAAGAGAATCTTTCTTCTCTTAGCATTGTCAAGTCAGGGTCTCTTTGTGCCAGCGTTACCCTCAAAGAAAATATGTTCTGGCAAATTCCGCCAAATTTTTTCATCCCATAAGAAGTTCCAAATAAGGTTGCTCATTCTTGTTAACCATTCTGCGGGGCAGGCAATAATGCTCCCTAAGTAATTAATTCCTGCTCCAACAAAAGTGTTAACAATAAAGGCCTTCCCCGTGTACTGTGTAAGTTAAATTACATTTGGACCACTTGTTAAGAACACATTGAATTTTACTTATTCTAGGGACCAGTTATCTTCAGGAGTAACATTGTTACTGAACAGAAATTTTTAAGTTGTCATTTTCATTCGAAATTACAAGGCTTGTCATGTCTATTTGTCCATTTTCCCTTGCCAAAGACCTTTTGTTTTTGTTACATTGAGTTTAGATCCAGTACCTTTGCAGTAAACATTCAGGATGTCTTGGATGGTGGAAAATTCACCATTATGAAAAGACTTGTGTCATCGGCATGCTGAATTAACTTAACACTGTTACGTTTGTTACCATTATTACAGTTAGGAATAGGAAAACCTTTGATATTATCATTATTTCTAATCACACTGGCTAAACCTTCAGCACAGATAGAGAATAAGAGGGATGATAAAGGACATCCTTGCCTGATTCCCCTATTCATATTAACGGGGGAGCCTATAAAATTATTTAAAATGATTCATCCTGTAGGTTAGTTATATACAGTTTAAATCCATTTAAACAACTTCATGGGGATGCCAATTTTCTTCATAATAGCAAACATATATTCCCAATTAATTCTGTCAATGCTTTTTCTTGGTCTACAGAAAGGAGGCTGATTTGTCACATATTTTGAAGTTCATATCTATTCCCAGAGTCTTTGTAAATAAGTCTTACGAGGGTCGTATTGATAAATTTACTACATTTACCCTTCTTAAAACCATAATTGAAAACTTTTAAAATATCAGTTTTGAGAATATCCCAATAGGTTGGGTAATACTTGACGGTTAAACCATCAATGCCCGGTGATTTAGTCTTATTCATTTGAAACAATGCATTTTTGAGATCGATAGCAGTAATGTTTTCTTTGATATAATGATATCATCAGGAATGGTTTTACTTTCAATGTTAGAAATTATATAATTCATGCAAGGAAGGGAAATATCCTCTGATTTGTACAAATCACAATAAAACAAATAAGCATAACTTATCTTAGTATCAGGTTTATCGTAATATTTCCCTTCAGGAGTGATTATCATGTCAATCTTATTATTTTGAATTTGTTGTGTTTCGAGGCCTTTTTTCCCTTCATCCTTAAAGGTATTACAGACTCTAACTTTAGCTTTCTTCCACTCTTCAACTTCATACTCTTTAAGCTGACACTCAATGTGCTTTAGCATCTGAGCACCAAGGGGGACAATTGTTAATTGTATTGTTTTTCAAGATTAGTGTTAACGTCTCAAAATTCAAGAGTACCCTCTAGTAGCAGGTTAAATACAGTTCCAAATAATTTTTTTAATGTCTGTGATGAAGTTTATAGTAATCAATTCAAAGTTGGTATAAATAATGACCTTCATGAAGACAACATAAGTGTGAAGTAGTACATTGATGACATCATCATATGTCACGTGGTATACATTAAAGATGCACTTTTCAAAGTCTTTTATCTACCAAACTACATCTTTGGATAATTGGAAACTTGGTATGTTGTTAGACAATTGCCTTTTTTTGCATTATGACGTAATTTTTAGACTTTTTACAATTTTTTGAATTTGTGATCAATTATTTTAAATATTTTGAGATTGAAACCAGACACTCACAACTTTTCTTGCACCAGGCTTGAAGGTCACCAGTTCACAAAGTATGAAGTGACGTCATCATGACGTCATAACCTATCACGTTGCATCATCTAAGTAGTATGAAGCCCCATTGGTGCCACTTGATAAGTGCATATAAGTGCGCATAAGTGCACATAAGTGCCACTTATATCTTGCGGCCGCAAGATAATAAGTTGCGGCCGCCACTTATTATCTTGCGGCCGCCACTTATTATCTTGCGGCCGCCACTTATTATCTTGCGGCCGCCACTTAGTAAGTTGCGGCCGCCACTTATTATCTTGCGGCCGCAACTTCAAATTCTGTAATTGAAAACAGACATTGGGGCAGGTTGTCATTCATAAGGACGTAAAGTCGTGCAATTGTTGTCGGTATTTTGCAGTTAGACAACATGGAGCGGGATTTATTGATACAAGTTTATTTCCAGCTTGGATTACAGAGAAATCCTGTGCTCTTTTGCAGCGAATCATAGAATCATGATTAGTATGCGGACCCTAAAGCGTGAATTGAGGAAACTTGGACTTTTCCGGAGAAAACACAAATCTGACTTGTTAGATGTGGCCATGTTCATTGTCAACACACAGACAGACCAAGGAAATCATCAAGGATACAGATGGCTGCATTTAAAATGTGTACAAGCTGGGCTGACCGTGGACAGGGAAACTGTACGTTTGCTTCTGAAAATTGTCTAACTGCAAAATACTGACAACAATTGCACGACTTTACGTCCTTATGAATGACAACCTGCCCCAATGTCTGTTTTCAATTACAGAATTTGAAGTTGCGGCCGCAACTTAGTGGCGGCCGCAAGATAATAAGTTGCGGCCGCAACTTACTAAGTGGCGGTCGCAAGATAATAAGTTGCGGCCGCAAGATAATAAGTGGCGGCCGCAAGATAATAAGTGGCGGCCGCAACTTATTATCTTGCAGCCGCAAGATATAAGTGGCGGTGCTGTGAAATACATCTCATTCAGTGAAACATATATGTACTTATCAAGTGGCACCAATGGGGCTTCATAAAGGTAGGGTTTCAAAAAATCTATATTGTTACAAATTTTACCCTGATCTTTCTGCTATACTATCTAAAGATCACTCTTTTGAGTCCCAATTGGCAATAGGTATAACAAAAATTATTCATGATGTGGGTATTATTCATGAGGTTTTTTATTTTATAGTTTACTGCCAAAAGTCATGAAAATGCACTTTTACGATATGACTTTGCCAGTTACAATGAATTTTGATTTTGAATCGTAGCATGGTGTTTTTGTCATTGATGTCATCATTAGCAAAACATATCCCAAACACCTAGTGTTTGTTGCAACAAACACTCAAGCTCTAGTTCTAAATTTATCTGTTTCCCACCAGTTGAGAAGGCAATCATAATTGTTTTTCTTACTCTTCCAGAAATTTCAGAAAGTCTTAATTCTAAAGGCACAATCACTATTAGTCAAAAGATCATTGTTTCAAATCCATCTCCCTAGACCATGACATGAGCTGATACTATTTAATCTGATACAAATAACATGATGATCGCATAAACCATACGGGTTGTTTGAAACATCCCCCACAATATTAAGCATATTGGAAGAAACCAAAATGTAATCAATTCTACTAGGTTGTTTTGTAACTTTGTGAACATATGAGAAGACCCTTATTGTTCTTGGTGGACAGTACGCTAAAATTAATATCATTGAGGTTTTTTTCTTGTAAGACATTTTTTAAAACAATTTTACTCTATTCTTTCGGTTGAGTATTGTCAATATTACAATTAAAGTCACCCCCATGATCCAGTTATTATAACCAATAATGCGATCTGAGAGGCCATCGGAAAAATCCATGCTTTCCTTGGGTTTGTTAGGCGCATACATAAAAGCAACATAGTATGTACTGTTATTATCAGTCTGGATATTAATAATGTATGGCTACTCCCCTACACTGACGATTTCTGTGGCTGAATTGAATTTTCCCTTTCCATTCCTTGCACCAGTTTAATTCATTGTTATGTTCACTGTGGGTTTCCTGGCATAAAACCAAACTAAATTTACGTCTATAAAGGTAGTCAAATAAAAATTTTCTTTTCATATCATTTCTTAAGTCATTGACATTAATTGTAGCTACAGCTAATGAGGACATGATGAAAAATATGATAAATAACCCTTTCATTACATAAATATTGAGAGAATGACCTTTTATGACATAGGTATTTCTACCTCTTCCACGTCCTCTGTTGCTATTTTGGGAACTTTTGGGAGTTGATTTTTTATTTGACTGGCTCTGTTGCTGTGCTGCACCTGTTCCTGAGTCTCTCTTTTTTTGCATCCGTTGTACTTCGTGTCTTGTGTAAGGTATAAATTCACCTTCTGTGTCTTGAGTTTCATCCTGTTTGTCTTGTGTATCACCTATGTATTGTGTTTCTTCTTGATTGTGCCCATTTAAAGACTGGTTTGATGGTTGATTGTCTCTATGATCAGCTGTATGTGTCATTTCCATGTTCATCTGTGAGTCTTCCCTTTCTTCTCTTGCTTGTTTTGGCTCATTCTCCTCTTCCTATCCGGTTGATTTCCTCTTTCGAATATATACCCTCCTCATGTGGCGGTTTATTGCCTCGTCCACAAACCCAAGTGGCTTGGGTTTTGTGGTGGTCTTATGGTTGTTTTTTGGGTTAAACTGCTTTTCCTTTCTGCTGTTGGTCAAAATTGCTTCTGTAAATGATTTCGTTTTTGTGACCTGTCCTGTTTCAGACTGATTGTCGATCATCTTCACTTCTGGATTCTGCTCGTTTTGTCTTCTCCATCCCTTTGTTCGGATCCTCTCATGCTCTCCTTCTCTCTATCTCCCATTTTACTTGTTGTGTTTTTCTGCAATATGGACTGGGATTCTTTATCTTCTGAAGCACTATATGTTGCCTTGTCAGCTGTTACGTATCTCTGTGCTTCATACGTGTCATCTTTATTCTCATCATTGTTGCTTGCCACCTCAATCTTGTTTTCCCTCTTCTTCTTGGGTTTGGTAGTCATGCCATGCAGCACAGTATTCATAACTACCGCACACCAAACATCTTCCCCTTGCAGGACAACCTCTGGCCAGATGATAGGTTTGTTGACAGATCTTACATGTTCTTTGCTGACCTCGATAACGTACAGGCATTGTAAAGCCTGCAATTCTTACGAAGCTTGGAATTGGCTTCCTTAAATTCTTGACAAGGCAACTTCGAACTCCCGTTTCAATGTTTGCATCAAAATCATGATGCTGGCGTCTAACGTTGGCAACAGTTCCATACTCAGAGAGGACACTGGTTAGCACTTGATCAGACATCTCGTAAGGCACCCTTAACGTAAACCACTGCTGAGTTTTGCATGTTTGGTCTTTCACATTGGATGAGAGTTTGTTACAATATCGTACCTCTGGCTGCAATCTGCAGACATTGGTCTTAATTATCGAGAGTTACATTGTACCACTTGCTGTCTAATTCAGCATTACATTTAATTGTCGCTTCAGTATCCAGTTCGTATTCAATTGCTCTGTATACTTTTTGAGGCGTTACAGCATTCTTAAGATGTCTTGTGTTAAATCTATATGTATTGGGTCTATTCAGCCCTCTGGGTCCTGCTGGTCAAGCATACATAATGGGATGGGTTCAAGATGGGGTATCCCTGACCAAGGGAAGCCAATCTTGAAAGGTAGAAATCCACCCAATAAGCGAAGTTTGTTGGCTAAAACTCTGAGAAATTGTTCTCAAAATGATCTATGTATGTAATTAAGAATGTCTTACTAAATCAATGGCAAAGGATGTATCTGACAAACATCAGGTAAGTCGGCAAATAGCAGTAGATTAACGGAGCTCTACACATACCTGTCTTGCACCGTCGAATGTTTTTTTTTTTTGGGGGGGGGTTTAAATTAATTTATACACAGAACCATGGCTCGATTGCCAGCTCACTCTGACTCATGGGTCTCTAGGACTGATCATTAGTAGAATAATAACAGGACAAGTTCTCATAAGAACAATCTACTGTATATCCAAAAGTAGATGTAATCGTATGGTGTTACCGCAAACCAAATATACATTATACCTACATTGGTTCACGAAGCGTGTGTATTGTTGATTTGCCCATGAGACAATAACTTTTCTTGAGGATTGAAAGTATTTATACACTTACGGAATATTTAAACCCAGCAATTGTACTGAGTTTTTTGAAAAACAGTATTAACAAGTTTAAAAGATTTGCAACAACACTGCTCATACTTTTATGAGTTTAAGGTCTGAGAAACATTTGTCATTAATGACACAGAAGATAAACAAAGGTATGAATATGAACACAAAAGTTATTTTTCACATCTCAAGATTAAGTTTTTTCCCTCTCCTCCAATATGATAAAAGACACTTGTATCAGGCTGATTTGAATACTCTTCATGTGTTGGTACTGTTGTTGATTTAAAGATTAAATTCTTATTGGTCCTTCTCTTGCATTATTGAAGTATACCTTAACCTGAATGTAAAATGAGATTTTTATTTGATTGATTTTATTTTAATGTGTTTTTAAATAAGTTCTGATTTCAGTATTAGAAAATATGTGATTTATTAGTTATGAGTTTGTAATAGTTTTTTTTAAACCAACAATTTCAACAAAATATGATTTGGGGAAGTTAACTAATAAGATACTTAAAAAATATAAAAATAAAACAAAATAAGCTAGGAAAATAAAATAACACTTGGTTACAAAAAGAATTGAAGACTGTGAAGTGGCAGCAACATTCAATTATTGAACTATTATTTGATTAATTGATTGTTAATTATGA
Organism: Marthasterias glacialis; assembly: GCA_911728455.2. Lineage (NCBI taxonomy): Eukaryota > Metazoa > Echinodermata > Asteroidea > Forcipulatida > Asteriidae > Marthasterias > Marthasterias glacialis. Next base: position 10,818,883 of record OU452236.1, read on the forward strand.
TGATTGATGATTTGAGTACTATCATTACTAGCTGAAACTGTACACAAAAATTGTGTGCTGATCTCATTCCCCAAATTTTTAGGTAGGTTGTTCAGGATGTCATTATGTTCTGAAACAAAAGCAGCAGTTAACAGTAAGTGTAGGCCACAGTGGAATAATGGCATGTTCATACATGTACAATTGCCTGTATACCGTACAATCACATTCACACTAGATTGTCCTTCCCTTTGTCAGTGTTTGTATATTTTAAAACTTTTTTTTTCTTCTTTTTTTTACAAAATAATGTGAAAAGCAAAGAATTGTTAATATTGTCAATAAGTGAACCCTTTAAAAAGTCATTTCTAGAATTTCTTCCAAAGTTTGCATGTCAAGTTGAGCCATTTAATCCTGACACATCAACTTTTTTTACCGATTCAGGCAACAGTCTTTCAAAAAAATTATATCTGCCCCGTCATTGGTGTTTATTATTTATTTTCATTTAAAAAATATTTGTTTTAATCATGTGTTTTTATCTCTTTATCAGAAAGTCAAAAGCCGCTCAGGATGATATAAACATCTACAACCCTTGGACCAGTCAAGCTCCATTCTCCCTTATTCGACCTGTAAAAGAGAGTAACACCAATTATACAATGACATATAGTAAGGCTACTGTTCGTCATATGTCAGTTAACGAGCACCTGGACTGTAATATTAAGCCAATGGGAACCCATGAGTTGTCAGAGTTTAAGAAGATGTCAATGCAGGACCTAGAACATACTTTGCAAAAGGTTTGTATTATGCTTATTACATTAACCATTTTCAGGTTGACTCACTTGTTATGATCTGTTACTCACTTCATTTCCTCTCCAAACTAATATATTCTATCTAAAAATAATCACCTTTGATACCTGCAAATGCAATTCCAATGCACATAGCTCACACAAATCCACAGAGAAAAATGAAGCCTAAGTTGTAGCCCTGCATGGACCTTAACTCCACCCACCCTTTGTTTTTCCAGCATGTGAGACAAGCATACTCGCAGTTTTTTTAGCTCTCTACTGAGATGCAAAATATGAATCATCGAACCTCATTTTCTGACAGAAGAACTGAAAACATGATAAAGGTGTCTTGTGCAAAATAGACAAAACAACAAATGCAGTTAGATTAAAGGACCTCTTGGGCTTGTGTGATCACTCTGTGTGTTTTCGATGGTGCCTCTGTTTCCAAGAAAAACACTGGAGTGTTTGTTCCCGCTAGACTGTTGATCAATGGAAAGACTTAACACGTCCCCCATCTATGAAGTGCCGTATATGACTAAATTACCAAATTACAAATATATAAGAGCAACCCATATATTGTCAATTTGAGTGAAGATGACTGAAGCTGTGACAAGCATTGCCGACTTTCTCAGTGGGATCGGTACATTACAACTGTCACCTTCGTCGATCATACTATTACATGTAACTTATTGTGTATTTTAAGTTAACTCTCAGAATCCTTGAAGGATTTTGTTTCCAAGTATCTAACTATTTTTGCTTTAAAGTAATGCCGCAAAAGATCTCGTGTCCATGCATGACATAGCTTGTGTTTTTCAATGCTTAGAATACTTAGAAAAAACTAAAATTTTAAAAAGCACACCTGTTCTTCTTTTTCATTAGGTGTTCGGCTACCGGCCGAAGACCTATTGTTATTGTTCTGTTTAGGTGTTCGGCCATCAGCCGAACAACTATTGTTATTGTTATGTTTTTGTTTTTTTTTCTGGGTTTTCTTCCCCCTGAACCTTGTCTGCAAAGTTTCTCAAAAAGTAAAGCTCCTATGAACTTGAAACTTTCCATGTACAATGATCTTAGTGAGTAGATGAACCCGCAACTTTTTTGGAATGATGACGTCATTGATGACGTCATTATGCTAAATAAACGTTAAATAATTTAAAAAATTCATAACTCAAGAACGGCAAATGCTACATTGAAAATCGTTAGTGCATATGAAAGGTCTTGTAATGTTGGATAAATTGTATGCACACCGTGACCTCAGTTGACCTTTACTTCTGGTAGAAACCGGAAGTTCAAGTAACAAATCATGTTATTTGGGGCTCTAGAGCCTAAGTGAGTAAAAATATCAACAAACTTTTAATGAATAATATTTTATTTAGCCCAAGGGCATTCTAGAAATGTGATATATGACGCCATAGCTACGTCACAACGAAATTGGTACACAAGGGAGAAAAAAAAAATATTTTGCTATCTCAAAAAATAAAGCATGTACGGACTTGAAACTTACTACTTACCTAGACCACAGTGTGTATATGACAAAAAAATTTTTTTGGAATGATGACGTCATCGATGACGTCATTACATTACATTGAAGTTTTATATTAAAATACTCATATCTCCAGAATCAGATATGCTACATACATGATCTTTACACCATATGAAAGGTCATGTAGTATTAAATAAATCTTACACAGGGTGTGACCCCGTTTGACCTTCACTTCCGGTCGAAACCGGAAGTAGTAGTTTTTTACATAAAAATGATCTCTGAATAACGTATTTTTGTGTATTAATATAATAACTTCATTTTAAAGCCCCTCAACGATTCTACAAATATTTACAATGTGTGACCTCATTTGACCTTCACTTCCGGTCGAAACCGGAAGTATAAGTTTGTACAACAAACATATGTATTTAGTAACGAAACATGGTACATTAATAATCGTGACATCAATTAAAAGCTCTCTGACAATTCTAGATACCATGCACAAGGTGTGACCCCATTTGACCTTTAGTTCCTGTCAAACCGGAAGTTGAAGTTTCATATGACAAACCTTCATGCATACCGATAAAAAAGTACAAATAAATATTTCGCCCGTCAGCATAGCACAAATAAACAAAAAACTTGCACACAATATTGACCTTAAAATGTTCAATTACGTAATTAAGCCGAACACCGTGAGTTTGTTCACAAACTCTACATTTCTAGTGTTTTTTTTTCTTTTTTTCTGGGTATTCTTCCCCCTGAACCTTGTCTGCAAAGTTTCTCAAAAAGTAAAGCTCCTATGAACTTGAAACTTTCCATGTACAATGATCTTAGTGAGTAGATGAACCCGCAACTTTTTTGGAATGATGACGTCATTGATGACGTCATTATGCTAAATAAACGTTAAATAATTTAAAAAATTCATAACTCAAGAACGGCAAATGCTACATTGAAAATCGTTAGTGCATATGAAAGGTCTTGTAATGTTGGATAAATTGTATGCACACCGTGACCTCAGTTGACCTTTACTTCTGGTAGAAACCGGAAGTTCAAGTAACAAATCATGTTATTTGGGGCTCTAGAGCCTAAGTGAGTAAAAATATCAACAAACTTTTAATGAATAATATTTTATTTAGCCCAAGGGCATTCTAGAAATGTGATATATGACGCCATAGCTACGTCACAACGAAATTGGTACACAAGGGAGAAAAAAAAAATATTTTGCTATCTCAAAAAATAAAGCATGTACGGACTTGAAACTTACTACTTACCTAGACCACAGTGTGTATATGACAAAAAATTTTTTTTGGAATGATGACGTCATCGATGACGTCATTACATTACATTGAAGTTTTATATTAAAATACTCATATCTCCAGAATCAGATATGCTACATACATGATCTTTACACCATATGAAAGGTCATGTAGTATTAAATAAATCTTACACAGGGTGTGACCCCGTTTGACCTTCACTTCCGGTCGAAACCGGAAGTAGTAGTTTTTTACATAAAAATGATCTCTGAATAACGTATTTTTGTGTATTAATATAATAACTTCATTTTAAAGCCCCTCAACGATTCTACAAATATTTACAATGTGTGACCTCATTTGACCTTCACTTCCGGTCGAAACCGGAAGTATAAGTTTGTACAACAAACATATGTATTTAGTAACGAAACATGGTACATTAATAATCGTGACATCAATTAAAAGCTCTCTGACAATTCTAGATACCATGCACAAGGTGTGACCCCATTTGACCTTTAGTTCCTGTCAAACCGGAAGTTGAAGTTTCATATGACAAACCTTCATGCATACCGATAAAAAAGTACAAATAAATATTTCGCCCGTCAGCATAGCACAAATAAACAGAAAACTTGCACACAATATTGACCTTAAAATGTTCAATTACGTAATTAAGCCGAACACCGTGAGTTTGTCCACAAACTCTACATTTCTAGTGTTTTTTTTTTTTTTTTCTGGGTATTCTTCCCCCTGAACCTTGTCTGCAAAGTTTCTCAAAAAGTAAAGCTCCTATGAACTTGAAACTTTCCATGTACAATGATCTTAGTGAGTAGATGAACCCGCAACTTTTTTGGAATGATGACGTCATTGATGACGTCATGACGTTAAATAAACGTTAAATAATTCAAAAATTTAATAACTCAAGAACGGCAAATGCTACATTCAAAATCGTTAGTGCATATGAAAGGTCTTGTGATGTGGGACAAATTGTATGCACACCGTGACCCCATTTGACCTTTACTTCCGGTAGAAACCGGAAGTTAAAGTTAAAGTTCATGTTATTTGGGGCTCTAAAGCCTAAGTGATTAAAAATATCAACTAACTTTTAATGAATAATATTTTCTTTAGCTCAAATGCAATCTAAAAATGTGATATATGACGTCATAGCTACGTCACAACGAAATTGATACACGAGGTCGGAAAAAAAATTATTTTGCTATCTCAAAAACTAAAGCATGTACGGACTTGATACTTACTACATAGTTAGACCACAGTGTGTATATGACAAAGCAAAATTTTTGGAATGATGACGTCATCGATGACGTCATTACATTAAATTGAAGTTTTATACTAAAATAATCATATCTTAAGAATAATACATGCTACATACATGATCTTTACACCATATGAAAGGTCTTGAAGTACTAAACAAATCTTACACAGGGTGTGACCCCATTTGACCTTCACTTCCGGTCGAAACCGGAAGTAGTAGTTTTGTTATGAAAAATCGATTCTGAATTACGTAAATTTGTATATTAATTGTATAACTTAATTTTAAAGCCCCTCGACGATTCTACAAATATTTACAAAGTGTGACCTCATTTGACCTTCACTTCCGGTCGAAACCGGAAGTATAAGTTTGTACTACAAAAATATGTACCTTATTAATGAAACGTGGTATATTAATAATCGTTACATCAATTTAAAGCTCTCTGACAATTCTAGATACCATGCACAAGGTGTGACCCCATTTGACCTTTAGTTCCTGTCAAACCGGAAGTTGAAGTTTCATATGACAAACCTTCATGAATAAAGATAAAAAAGTACAACTAAATATTTCGCCCGTCAGCATAGCACAAATAGACAAGAAACGTGCACATAATATTGACCTTAAAATTTTCAATTACGTAATTAAGCCGAACACCGTGAGTTTGTCCACAAACTCTAAATCTCTAGTTATTTCTGAATTATAACTTCCCCTATTTAATAAAATTGAACAACACTCGTGAACTTTATTTATTTTTCTATGAACCTTTACATTGGCCAAAAATAAACACGCGATTGAAGAAACAACAATCATTAAATAAATCAAGTTTATTTAAATCAAGCTTGTAGGGGGTGACCTTGTTGGGGGTGACCTTGTTGGGGTGACCTTGTTGGGGGTGACCTTGTTGGGAGTGACCTTGTTGGGGGTGACCTTGTTGGGAGTGACCTTGTTGGGGGTGACCTTGTTGGGAGTGACCTTGTTGGGGGTGACCTTGTTGGGGGTGACCTTGTTGGGGGTGACCTTGTTGGGAGTGACCTTGTTGGGAGTGACCTTGTCAGGGGGCGAGATGACCAGCATTCAAATTAACAAGCCTACTGAACTGCACTGACTAACTGAGACTGTGCTGTAAGTGAAGACTTCATAAAGTAGGCATATTTTATCACTCAGGCACTTACTGAATATTGTAAATGAACGTCTTATGATTAAGACACCTGCCGAGTGCAGGTTACTTGGGTTGGATTCCTATGAAACAAATCCTAGTATAAATGTCTGTCATTGTCAAGATGTTAAGTTTCCAAAATAAAGGTGTAAAGGAAAGTATGACTATTGATACCATTATTAGTATTACTTTGGTTATGATCGGCGAAGGTGACAGTTGTAATGTACCGATCCCACTGAGTAAGTTGGCAATGCTTGTCACAGCTTCAGTCATCTTCACTCAAATCGACGACCGGCCGGTCGTCGATTAAGTATTTTTGGGTAGATTCTTTGCAGAAAGGTACCAGACTAAGTAAGGCTCAATTTTCGGCAGGCGGCAATCGGCTCGATAATTTGTTCCCGATTTAACATACCATTGACGACTGTTGACGCCCTTCTTAACACAAAACTTATCTCTTAAATGTATAGGCAAGTCCATGTCTTAAATATATGAAACATCCATGTCTGCAATATTTGAAGTTACGTCCATTATATACAGAGGGCACTGTTGAAAACTTTTATTTGTATTGGTCTTTTATAATTTTGTTTCAGCGTTTCATCCTTTATATATTTTCGTTGGTCTTTTATTTAATTGAAGTCTGGTCCTTTATATATATATAATTTGACCCTTTTTATATATATAATTTGACCCTTTTTATATGTGTATGTGATCTTTTATATATTTGTATTGATCTTTTATATATGAATTTGCTCTTAAATATGTGAGTTTGCTCTTAAATATATGAGTTTGCTCTTAAATATACAGTTGACTCTCGTTAATACGAGGTCCGCCAGACTGGCCTGTTTTTCTCGTATCAATCGAACATCGTATTATCCGAAAGCGCTATTAACAATGCACAGTGCATGACATAATGGACGCACGTGTATAAATGCACCCGTACTGCAATGGACACTGCATAACTGTGATCATATATATGTACATGTACCATACAAACATACAACATTTTGGGCAAATAAAACTGTTTTGATTTAATTTATTTATTTCGAAAGTCAATTAATGAAAACAATTTACATTTTTCATGACTAAAAAAGGAACGCATATGACTTTAACTTGCCGTTCTTGGCAGCCAAGTTTCGGTCGCAATGGCCAACATGACAAGTTGAATGTTGATTTTCATTGGTTTTCACACCTTAATAAGGTCACAGTAATGCGAGATAGCTCATTGCTAAGGCGGGATACCAGCGAACAATAAATGGTCTGGTGTCCACATCTCATCTGCATTGTACTACCATTCAATAGACTGGTACCATTGCCAACGCTCAAATAGCACCTCTATTGATCATGATCAATGGAGCTGTAGCACATGTTTTGAAAGGCTGGGACATAAATTTTTCACCTCGATGAAGTTAAACTACCGATGCCCAACAATTCATTCCCCAAACTCGTTATAAAAGTAAGACAAACAATACATTTGTTCTTACGGGGCTGCAAGAATACCTTGTATTATCCGTGTTCTCGTTATGACCGTGCTCGTATCTTCCGTATTTAAATGCATTAAAACACGCACGGGGTAGTTCGTGACCGGCAAAATACCTCGTATAAACCAGAACCTCGTAACATCCGAGCTAGGGTTAATGAGAGTCGACTGTATGAGTTTGCTCTTAAATATATGAGTTTGCTCTTAAATATATGAGTTTGCTCTTAAATATATGCGTTTGCTCTTAAATATATGGGTTGCTCTTATATATTTGTAATTTGGTAATTTAGTCATGTACGGCACCTCATACCCAACTACAAAGCTGTCACCCGTATTTCAGAGGAATTGTGAGGGGGGGTCTTCTGTGGTTTATCACAGGTCTTTGGGCAATGATCTGATCTTCACCAGCAACCACAGAAAAATTCCCACCACTTTTGTGAGTTCAGGCTCAGGTTTTATACGTCAAATCAAGCCACAAATTCCTAATTTTGCCCCTAATCTCATGGCCCACTATGTTGTTTTTGCCACCACAATTCTCGTACTTTCACCGAGTATCGACCTTATGATATAGCCTTGAAGGAATGTGTTTAACTCTTCCTCTCATTGACATCTCTCCAGCCCACGGTTGGCTTCGTCTGTTGGCCTTTATGTTAAGCATGGTGGACATTGATCCCTGGTGCAGGATTATGCATCCACTCCACCATTACTGCCCTTGTCCAAATAAGTTCTGGTTTCACCCATATTCAGATTTACCTAAGATAGTGGCTGTCCTACCAAATCTTACGCATGGACACAGTGTTTCCATGACTGTAACCATCAGTCATTTATATATACATCAGACGCTTCAGAGGCGGGCTGGGGTGTTCACTTGAATGACGTTAGTTGGAACATGGTCTTCATTAGAGAGTCAACTCAGTCACTTCTGGCTGTCTTTAAAGCCCTCCAGTCAGTACAGGATTTACTAGAAGGTTGCATAGTTTTCGTCAGGACAGACAATTCCAAAGGGGTATCCTACTTAAATCACCAGAAAGGCACCCATTTCCCCATCCCCTCTGTCTTCTCACTTGGAAACTTATCAGTTGGTGTATTCCTCTCAATATCTCTCTTCAACTATTCATTTAGTAGGGAACAGGAATGTCGCGGTAGACAACCTTTCAGGAGGGTGGACAATCTCCTTATAGTGGACATAAATTGCCTGACATTGCAACAAGTCTTTAATATCCTGGACACCCCCCACATAGATCTCTCGTTTGTAAAATTATTTTATGTAACAACTGTATATCATATGATTCTGTTCTTTTGCCTTTGGCTTTCACTCTCTGGTTGGTCAGATCAAAGGTCGCTGTTGCAGATTTACAGATGGCCTTGCTGACAACCCCAGTACAAAAGCCCTCATCCCTTTTTGAGACTTGTGAATCATGGTTGTAACCTCTGTAATCATGAAATTTTTGCCATTCCCAACAGAAGCAGCCAATTTAAAGAGGGGCTCCAAAGTCAAATTCATATTTGTGATGCATTCATTTTCCAATAGACCGATTGCGCTCTCCAAGTCATGTGACCTGTATTGGGTATTAAACATAAACAAACCTGACGTCCTCCATAGGCAAGTGCGGTACAGTACACAATGATTGTTGCATTCAATTAAGGCTTTTCTTTCTCGAAATCTTTGAAAAAATTTCAGAGTTTGTACAAGAAATCCTCGAGTGGCTGAAGCCAGTAAGGCCAGTTCTAGGAAGTCTTGTAAAATTATACAAGGAATGTTGATGTGTCTGAAAAATTCTACAAGGAACGCTCTGTTCATGATGTTTTATTATTAAGTCATATTAGTTGCAAGACAGAACATTTGGGCCAGACGACTGCTGCGATCAATCCACAAAGAAAAGGCTTTCCAAAACTGTGTGATTCCTATGTCTATTTGAAATTCCACACGGCTAAGTATAAATGCCCACTTTTCCAACATTTTTTGTTTTTTTTACAATGATTTACATTACAAACAAAACTCACATGCAGGTGGCTATGTAGTCATCCAATGCCTAGTACATAACTCAAAATAAAGCTCTTTTGTAGCGGAATACTGGTAGTTTATTAAACAGTACCCACTTAAAGGTCAGGTGATGATGTGTAATCATTGGTCTCGCAATCGGTCTGTGGAGTCCTTATGAAAGTGAGGAAAACAAATTCACATCTCTAACCTCACTTTAAAAGGGTGTAAAATGCAAATGTATTTTATACCCCTCCAGTGCAAATTTTTGTCAACATCCTGAAACATACAGTGACATCACATTTTAAATATATGGGTCTGTACATTGCTTTACAGGAAGTGTTTAGTTCATTCCTGAAATTTGATGATATTCAATCAAAAAGGCATTGAATTTGACCTTTTTACTGACGCATAAGTTCCTCTTTGGAATGTACAGACCCATTTGTTGTTGATACCCAATGACGGCATGTTTCAATTCCTCTCTGAAAGTGTATCAAATAACATGACATTGTACACCATTTTAACATGAGGTTAGAGACTTTTAATTTTTTTTCACTTGCATAAGGACTCCATCTATAGGAAAATAAGTACATCTTAATGACCTTGGACCCCCTCTTTAAGAACAGTCCTGTCCTTCGTTTTTATCAATTTGTTAATATTAAGTAATTTGTTTCTTTTAATTTAATGTATTGTCTTGGTAATATGTACTTTGTGTTGACTTTAAATCTTTTAGTCAAGTTACTGTACAAGCTTAGTTTCAAATTGTAATGTATTTTGGGGTGTGCATTGTCTATTTCTTTTCATTGAGTTTTTCTTTGTTACCCTTGTATGTGCAGATGGCCTTTTTCCACAACCTTTTTCAATTTGATTAAATGTATTGCTTTTCTTTGTCTGTATATACATGTGTAGCCACATGTTTGACCGTTGGGTCACCAGGTAGAGTCATTTTCTCGTCATTGTTTTTTAGTCATTCAAAACCACATAAAGTTCACCAGACTTCAGGACTCTCTCATCCGCACACCAATAAGTCTCCGAACAGACCTCCTTTTTTCAACCATGTCAGGGTTGTTACACTCAGACAAGGAAAGTCTTCATCTGTCAGCCTGGATGCTATCAAACTCACCCTACGACAGTCAGGCCTTTCTGATGACATTGCAGCCTTGCCAACCAAGAGAAGAAGGCTATCAAAAGGATAGATTTATGCTAATAGACTACAGCACTACATCAAATTGTGAATTAATGAGGCTAATTTAAAAATTAATCCCCATTCTGCATCACCAACAGATATTGGGGATTTATTTCTTAAGCTATTCACAAATAGCTGTTTTAATGTCTACCATCAAGGGTTACAGGTCTGCTGTGACCATTATACATGGTGACTTTGAAGATTGTTTAAAACTATCAAACAGATTAACATTATCTTACCTAAAATGCTTGTAAAGCTTTTCTCTCCTGTGACCAGGACTTGGTTCTCCCTTCGAACTAGCTGGGTTCTCATCTCTCCACAACTTGACTATAAAACAGCTTTGTTATTAGCAGCAGCTAACATGAGTAAGCTCTGGACATATCCCCACAAGATATTTTTGTTCCCAGCCGACTTCTTTTTCTAGAGGACCGATTTTGGTCAGGCTTTAATATTCCATCTAACCCACACCAAAGCATCCCAAGGGAATGCAAAGCAACATCATTCAGTCTCTGTTACCACTATTGCCAGCTGGATAGTTGGAGCAATCTTGACCTCAGCTCTTAGTCAAAACCACAGCCTAAAACCAGAGCTCCTTCAAATGAGAAACATTGCTGTGAACTTGTTTAACAAAATTGTGTTCAGCCACATTGTAAGAAAAAGAACTTTACGGTTCATTAATAACAATAAATATACACTTTCGAATTGCTGTGAGTTATTATGTGAATGCAGTTTATTTCTCTTTGGAAATGTAGAAGTCTTGAGAAGGACTGGTTGGTTTGGTAAGTGACATCAGATCACTTGGTTTCCTTCTTTCTCTTCATACCTCATGATGTTGGGTGTGTGGAGAAGTTGAAGAGATGTTAGTGTGTCTGCTGGTTAAGTGTTGCATCTTGGTGGGCTTCAGAGATGTTACCCAACTGCATATGTGTGCGTTGGAGTCACTGATGACGTTTGGGTAGTTTTGACAGGTTCTTGCATTGTTTTGAGAGATTTGCATCCATTGTTCCAGTGGGGATTGGCTTTCAGAATAAGTGCCATAAGTCATTTGTTTAGGTCAGGATTCACTGGCAAATTGTGTTTGTTTTGGTGTAGAAACTGTTAGTTTTTGCTTCCATATGTGTTTGTACTACTTCTACATGTGTGTAGAATATTTGTTGAGGTTGTGAGCCAGATTGTGGGGTTAAGATTAGGGTTGGTGTGTCTTTAGAGGGTAACAGATGTTTGTTTTTTGGGTAGTAGAATATCCCAAAATCTTGAGGGATTTCACTATTTTAGGTTTGAGAGGGAAAAAGGGAAAATGTTTGTTTGTTTGTTTGTTTGTTTGTTTGTTTGTTTGTTTTTGTTTTGTTTGTTTGTTTGTTGGGTTGTTTGTTTGTTTGTTTGTTTGTTTGTTTGTTTGTTGGGTTTGTTTGTTTGTTTGTTTGTTTGTTTGTTTGTTTGTTTGTTTGTTTGTTTTTCTGTGTGTTTTTTCCTGCTGGGACATATGGAGGTTTGGGTCTAGATTATAGCGTTTGTTTTTCTTAGCGGATTTGTGTGCTTATATGCATTGGAAAAATACATTCTTAATTCTAACCGACAGACATACCGGTTGCTAACCCTTTTATTTCTTCTTTCTCTTTCAATAATATAACATTTCTTACAATATCTGCTACGAATGCTTGTTTAAACATATTCAATCAGAGATCATGCTCCTTTATAGTCAATTTCATAACCTTCCCCTAACCCTGCGGGATGAAAAACCAGAGATAAAAAACTCTTTACGAGAAAGTACTCTGGAAAACCCTGCTAAGCATGTAATAATCAAAAGTTTATTAGTCTTGTGAAATAAAAGCTTCCAGAACTGCCTGGTCTAGAAATTTTTATGCAGCTTACAATCTTTGTGCTATTTCTGAAAAAATCTTGCAATTATACTGATAATAAACTATCTCGCCCTTATATCTATGTCATAAACTTATTTTGCTTTACCTTTTATACCCCTCTGCACTTCCAAATGACTCCACGGAGCACGTAGTGATTTTCAACAATAAGAACTTAATTTCGTTCTAATTCGCCACCCAACCGAACGAATTTACATATCTTAATTCTTCTGCATCACGCCAGTGATTTACAACTTTGGGAAGCTAACCGACAGACATACAGGTTTAAAGAACGGGATTATATTAGTTAAGTACTTTTATGTCGTATTAATACTTTCTATTTAAATATTAAAGTGAACATAGCTACCTTATACGGGGCATATTTAGGCACTATACAAGAAAGACTGCCCGCGCCTAATTATTTCGTATTATTTATTTAAAGACTATATCTAGATGTATTTATTTACCTATTTAGGTTATTTACTTTGTCTCTACTCCATTATAAACCAAGGGATTGTGAAACGTATAGTTTTTCGTTTAATGTTTCCCTGATGTACATATCTTTGGCTGTTTCTGAAACCCACCACCCATGTTTTTTTTTTTATCAATCTATCAGGAATCCCTCCTTTAGCAGCTTGTGTAGCGCCCCCAGAACGCAAACTATGAAGACCATACTTTTCAACATTTTCCACTGTGCCTTGCAATATGTCTTTGAACACCTCTCTCATTCGGGAATAAGAGATCGGTTTGTTTTCCGTTCTTAGGTTGAAACCAGATTTAGTTTTGGAAACAGGTCGAAATATGAATTCCTCTGAGTTTGGGGGTATCTCACACAGATTAAGGCATCTTTCTAAGATCTTGACTGGGCATGTGATTCTACCTGTTCTAATTATAACAGCCCAAGCTCCTTCTCTGTGCTTGTCTGTTTTGCTCTTCTCTATAAATATTGTAGTGTGGGTATTGAACATTAGAATGTCAGAGTCCTTAATATTTTGCAGCTCGCTGAATCTTAGGAAACCTGCATATCCTATTGTAATAAATACCAGGGTTCTAAGATCATATAGGTTCGCCGTTTCTGGTGGGTACTTGCTACAGAGTTCTTTTATAATGTCTGGTGTAATTGGTTCCTTTCTCTTGTATGCTTTGCTGGTGGTTCGTTTGGCTGCTTCTAGAATTGACTTTGGGAGTGGGTTGTCGATGGGAGACGTTATTGATGCGATGCGGTGAGCCCAAGCTATGCTGTAAAAGGCTGTAGTAACAGGGGCTACGGTGTTGGATGTTTGCATGACGCTCATCAAGTACAATGCTACATGAAGTGGTGAGGCTTGCAGAACGTCGATCGGTTGTGTTTTTGACTGTGCCCACTTTTTCCATCTTTGAAATCCATTCATGTACTTAGTAGTTGTTGTCCCTACTCTATCTTGAAAGATTACTCCCGGTAACTTGTCGTATAGCTCTTTCATCACTGGGTCTTTTTCTGTTACCCATGTCATGCCATGGCCCCTGGGAAAAATATGTAAACAAGTATCACATTCCAGATTTTACCACTTTAATGTGGACATGTTAAACTATTTACACTGATAGTTTTGTAGATCATAGGGCTTACAATAATTTTGTGATCCCGTCACAAGGTTCTATTTTTAGCCTGATGTTATTAATAAAGTGTTATCACAGCTCTTCCGCCTATTATCCTGCAGTATTCTCAAGGCTCTTCAGCCTGCCTGGTATCTTTCAGTATTCTCAAGGTTCTTCAGCCTGCCTGCTATTCTGCAGTATTCTCAAGGCTCTTCAGCCTGCCTGGTATCTTTCAGTATTCTCAAGGCTCTTCAGCCTGCCTGCTATTCTGCAGTATTCTCAAGGCTCTTCAGCCTGCCTGGTATCTTTCAGTATTCTCAAGGTTCTTCAGCCTGCCTGCTATTCTGCAGTATTCTCAAGGCTCTTCAGCCTGCCTGGTATCTTTCAGTATTCTCAAGGCTCTTCAGCCTGCCTGCTATTCTGCAGTAATCTCAAGGCTCTTCAGCCTGCCTGGTATCTTCCAGTATATTCTCAAGGCTCTTCAGCCCGCCTGCTTTTCTGCAGTATTCTCAAGGCTCTTCAGCCTGCCTGGTATCTTCCAGTATTTTCTCAAGGCTCTTCAGCCCGCCTGCTATTCTGGAGTATTCTCAAGGCTCTTCAGCCTGCCTGGTATCTTTCAGTATTCTCAAGGCTCTTCAGCCTGCCTGCTATTCTGCAGTATTCTTAAGGCTCTTCAGCCTGCCTGGTATCTTCCAGTATTTTCTCAAGGCTCTTCAGCCTGCCTGGTATCTTTCAGTATTCTCAAGGCTCTTCAGCCTGCCTGCTATTCTGCAGTATTCTTAAGGCTCTTCAGCCTGCCTGGTATCTTCCAGTATTTTCTCAAGGCTCTTCAGCCCGCCTGCTATTCTGGAGTATTCTCAAGGCTCTTCAGCCTGCCTGGTATCTTTCAGTATTCTTAAGGCTCTTCAGCCTGCCTGGTATCTTCCAGTATTTTCTCAAGGCTCTTCAGCCCGCCTGCTATTCTGGAGTATTCTCAAGGCTCTTCAGCCTGCCTGCTATTCTGCAGTTTTCTCAAGGCTCTTCAGTCTGCTTGCTATTCTGCAGTATTTTCAAGGCTCTTCAGCCTGCCTGGTATCTTTCAGTATTCTCAAGGCTCTTCAGCCTGCCTGCTATTCTGCAGTATTCTTAAGGCTCTTCAGCCTGCCTG
Organism: Marthasterias glacialis; assembly: GCA_911728455.2. NCBI lineage: Eukaryota > Metazoa > Echinodermata > Asteroidea > Forcipulatida > Asteriidae > Marthasterias > Marthasterias glacialis. Next base: position 10,834,013 of record OU452236.1, read on the forward strand.
GTATCTTCCAGTATATTCTCAAGGCTCTTCAGCCCGCCTGCAATTCTGGAGTATTCTCAAGGTTCTTCAGCCTGCCTGGTATCTTTCAGTATTCTCAAGGCTCTTCAGCCTGCCTGCTATTCTGCAGTTTTCTCAAGGCTCTTCAGTCTGCTTGCTATTCTGCAGCATTATTGAACTTACAATATTTTCAGAGCTCTATAGCCCACCTTTGAGGTTCAAGACCATGGCTGTTAGTAAACTATAATTATTATAACAACTATGCAGTCTGCTTACTGACTCGATCATTGTCATATCCATGTAGCTGCTCTTAATTTATAGATGCATGGATTCAAATCAACTTTTAAAGGAACGAGAGGCATAAAGCCAGCTTTTTAAACTTTGGAAATTTCTCTTGAAACAGTGGTTGTCCACTTTTTCCGCAAACAAATGAGTCATGAGTCATGTGGATGGAAATTCTATACTGCTCCTTACTTGAGATATAAATAACCTATTGTGTGAATGTACTAAAAGTGGCCAAAATGGCGCTGACGGCCATTTTTGAATTATCAATGTGCCTACTGCTTTATAAGATTGTCTTAGCAATGAGAGAAATAGGTGGGACTAGCCAGCTATTTTCGGCCGACCAATTTACAGTAAATGCATCTATACTCTTTGAATTTGGGTTCCAGAATCTGGAATTAAATCGAGTGACCTTGTTGTTTTGGTAGTTAGCAAATCTATTTATGGAGTGAGGTCCCCACAGTGAATCTAATTGAGTGAAGATTGCATCTGAAATTTCCCAACTACTGTTGAGCTTTTTGTGGCAATCCCAAGCTCCATGTGCAATAGCTTTATCTACTCCAACTACATATCCTGCCCCAGCAAGATTGCTAGCATCCGAATACACCACCTTGTGGTACATAACGTCATTATTCATTGGAATAGGTTCCATTTTAGAAATGTTTGACTCCCAGAATTTTAGCTCTTGTTTAGATTCTGGTGATAACTTGATCTCGCTTTACCATGAGGATGCAGATTGTATGTCACATTGCAAAGCTCTGGTCATTAGACGTGTAATACTGCCCAGTGCGGGTGTCATGGCTATAATTTGGCCAACTACACTATAAGCTATAAGTTTAATTGAACTTCATTGCTTTGTGCATACATGACAGAATTTGCAACAATATGTTGTATTTTGTTCTGCAACGGGCGTATTAGGCCCATTTCAGTATCTAATTGAAATCCTAACCATTGGCAATGAAGAGTTGGTTTCCACTGTGATTTTTCATTGTTGACAATAAATCCTGCCTCATCCAAATCTTTTCGAATTGCGTCCGATTGATGCTTTGCTTCTGCAAGGGATGAGGCCGTGCCTAGACCGTCGTCTAGATACACTATTATTTCTTTGCCCTCATTTCTCCACTTTTTGACTAAGGCTCTCAAGATCTTAAGTAAAGATGTAAGGGGCTGAAGTTAATCCAAATGGTAGCACCAAAACTTTGTAGTATTTGTTGTACCAGGCAAAACCAAGGTATTGGGTATGGTTTGATAGCATGTCAATGTGATGGTAACCACTTTTAAGATCGAATGAGAACATATATTTGCCTTGCCTTAGATAGTTGCTAGTCATTTTAAGGTCTTCATATTTAACGGACTGTTTCCACACATGGCAATTAACTTCACGCAAATCTAAAATGAGCCTCTTTTTGCCACTTGATTGCACTGTAACTGTGAGGCGATTCACTACCGTTGGTGGTTCAATACATTGTTCAATAGTTCCTACACTGAGTAGTTGGGAGATTGCCTCTGTTACAAAAGCAGAGTGATTTATAGCAAACATGGGTTGTGGGAGAGTGTGGAAAGGGATTGAATAGCCACATTGTATAGTATCAATGATAAACTGGTTACTACAGTTGACTTGCCAGAATTGGAAATGTTTCTTTAGTCTCCCTTTTAAACGCATTCTACTGTCATTTTGTTCCCAATCAAACCTATCTATTGGTTTACAATCTGTAAACGGGTACTTATCTTGGAATGTTTCCAATTTATGTGTTTCGGACGTCTCTGGCAGATGTGATGAATGTTGAGGTTGCCGGTGCGTTGTGTCGGCCTGGTTGTGATAAAGGACATTTCTTTCTCCAGTGTCCTTGGCTGCTGCATGAGAAGCATGTACCTGGCCTTCAGCGCACTTGGAATCTTGTGTTACAGCCATGTTTGGTCTGGTAAGTTGAGGAGAGGGACTGTTGTAGGGATGAAAACGACTACTTCCCCTGGTTGTTTTTACTCGTTTTAGCTTTCTGACTGCTCTTGCCTCTGCTCTGTTGATTCTTTTCTCGTCCTCTGAGTCTGAGGCGAGATCGTTAGTTTCATATTCTCGTACTGTTTGCCAGCCTCCTTTGCGAGAGTCTGCCAGGCAGATGAGTTTTTGCCTGGTTGACTTTTTTGTATTGCCGCCTCAATGTTTGTATTGATGGCTGCAATGTCTCCTGACTTGCATGCCTCTGAGGCCTTGACAATCAACTCGAGGACATCACAATTGAAGTTGAATTGTTTCTGATTTCCCTCCCTTTTCCATTTGGTTATGTTGAGGTCTTTATTTTGTCGTTTATAGCTTGAATTGACTCCCTTTGGATGCTGAGCATCTCTGCTTTGAGCATGGCGCATGAGTCTTTGAATGTTCGTTGTATCTCATTAGTTGTGGTCTGGAATGCATGCAGTATGCGTTCAGTAGATTCATTGGCGTCCATGGCTGGGTAGGTTTCAGAAAATAATTTGTAGGACTCAATGTAAGTGATGTGATGCCTGTCGGTACGCAGATGACTTTTACTACCGCGCTTTACCTTTTATACCCAAGTGCCTCTGCACTTCCAAATGACTCCACGGAGTGCGTAGTGATTTTTACAACAATAAGAACTTAATTTCATTCTAATTCGCCACTCAACCGAACGAAATTACATTTTGTAGGAGCAAAGGTGAGTATTTTTTTAAACCCTGCAGTTCACCATCGGAATCTACTTGCATACTTACACCAATGCACTGTTTCAAAAAGTACATTTTATAAGAGCGTGCAATATTCGTTGGGATGAACACAGTCCCTTTCAAATGGTCTAAACCATCAAAGTATGATGAAAAATTCCAAGTCATCTGGAATACATAATTGATTGAGTGGCTATTAGCTCTTGGCTAAGAGATTTGTTGTACAATTTATAGACCGATCAATTAAGCCCCACCTACTAACGTGTACCAATCACAGCCTTGACAGTGCCACTGAAAGTCTGACAAAAGTCTGACATGATAAAAATCCCATTAGAAAAGTAAACAAACCGCCGCCATTGTTCTGACACACAACAGCACTCAACTGTACTAACTTTTGTTTTGTTTGAAATTTTTCGTATTTCTGGTGGTGCAAACCCCACAGCAGTGGTCCACATACAGTCGTGTAAAAGTGGTTTAACAGTGTTCCTGTCTGCATTGTTCTTTGGACTCAATGCACTGCTCAAAAGGCCATGAAACTAAATCCATACCGTTCACAAAAACCATGGCTGTGTGTGTATCCAATACATGTGTTAGTGTGTGTTGGCAACCGTACCACCACTGTGATCGTGGCAAGAAAGTCACTAGGAACTTGCTAAGGGTTTAATGGATCGGTCTATTCCTAGAAGGTTGGCCATTGATGGACTTTTCTTTTTAGTCAAAGAATCAACCCAGGGTAATTTAACATTTGCAATACTATTTGGCTAGGTGTTCTTAGGGAACTGGGAATTGTTGATATTTTTGATCAAATTTTGGCAAACATTTGTTACAAACAGACTGTTCAGAACAGTCTGATGTCAGGGTTTTATTAGAAAACCCCTACAAATTTGGTGAGATGATATAGTAGGCATTAGCTGTCATATATTTAAAGAGTTTGGGGTTTTTCAATGTCAGGTAAAACAAGAGGATGAGCAAGCAGGAAGCTGTCACTATGAAAGAGGGCAGAAAATACAATTGGAGATGGATCGACGTGTCAAACAGCAACATACTGCCTGGAGTCATACTCCTAAAGGTACGAATTACATGCTGGTGGTACGTGTTGTTTTAACTCATTCTTTTATAAACTGTGAGTATTTGATAATTAATGTATAGTGTAAAAACTGTTAAGTAGATATGAATGTAGTCTGCATAAGTATTTATACCTGTGCTCTTGAGTCAACTTGATCTCTTCTCTGTAGTTGGCTTTTTCCAGGGTAAACTCAGTTTCAAGTCTACCTGGTCCCAATACAGGTATAATATGCGTCTGACTTAAGTTGAGTGTCTGTCTTTTTTTCTGTAAGAAAAAATTTCTCACTCATTATTACAAGTATTCTTTTTAAATTGTATAGTTAGGTGTTTAGTCTTTTTAGCTGTTCCGACTTAGCAGTCGGAACAGCTATTGATTTCGTTCTGATTATTAGCTGTTCCAACATAGCAGTCGGAACAGGTTTTGTTTTCGTCAAGATTTTTATTGTTTTTATTATTATTATTATTTTTTCTTTCCCTAAAAGCGTATTGACTTAATTCCCATGAATTATTTTTTTTATTGGTTAAAAAAATAAAGTATGCCTATTATAGTATATCTTTACTTTTTTCACATTTTTTACATGCGTATTAATCGTAGAAAAAACAATTTCTAAAATTAGGGGGTTGCCGTGCTCCGCCCACCCGTCCTCATTAACATAAAATCTGTGACGTAGACAGTGGAACGGCTGACCAGGGCCATGTGTGTGACAATAACATACAATGCATTGTTGACCACATGGCACCAGAGCCGTCTTTGAAGTGTTTTACCACAGCCTACGTCATGGATCATTGTGCAATCAGATGGCACACATTTTCGGGGCTCAATTAAAGTGTATAAACGCATAACAGACACATCAAAATAGTCAATACTATATTTCAAACCATTAAGCCACAAAAATGTTCCGTGACAAAAAACCTCTTCATGGGCCCTTTAAACATGTGACTCTTTCAAAAGCCATATGTCCCATTTAGAATTATCAAAAGTAGACAAATAAAATACCATATTAAAGCTTATGCCTTGAAATAATTTTTAGATGTCATTAAGTTTTAATTCTTAATTAATTATTCACGTGACAGTAGTATAAATATTTGATTAGGCAATCTTGTTCCAACCATATCCCAAGAGGTATATGTCCGGTCGTCAATTCGTTTTCAGTTCTAAACTTACTTCATAATGTAGATGTGCACTGTGGCATATCTGTGTCTATCACGTCATTGTGATGTTATTTATAACGCGTTTTGTATCTGTGTGCTAAATGCATGGCTCCAAAAATGTTCACATTTTCGAGTCAAAAGCACAACTTTTGAAAATAAATACAATTTTAGTTTCCTATATAACATCAATCATTTTGAAAACATAAATACTTTAACCAAGAGTTATCACAGACCATAAGAATTCATCAAAGCACAATGTAATTTCACTTTAATTAACCGTTAATTGTTCAATCTGAGCACCATTGGTACAACGCTGTGTGGTTTGCGCCGCTTTTCGCCGCTCAGAGTTTGCTCAGAGTTCGCCTGTTTTTCACAGGTTAATCCAATGAGGATTTTGGGTGTTGCGAACCTGTACAGGTTTTTGTTGGAAAAACTGCAAACATGAATGCGACAAGGTAGCGGTATTTTTTAGATGTTAGTTTGGCTTTCATTAACTAATAACTATGACTTCTCATATGCTATAGCACCCTCTATCGGTAGATGTTTTTCTACATGAAACTTGCAGAATCTGTGCATTTTAAGGGTTTTTGTTCAAAGGCATCGCATAGGAATAAAAGTTATACCACCTTGTAAATAACAAGAAATCATAGTAAGGCAAACATGTTTTCGTCATCGTGACGTCATCAGGTATCAAGTTACATTAATTCAAAGTTTAATAACAAAAAAATCACATCTCCCGAAGCACAAATCGTAGAGTCATAATCTTTGTGCCATTTTAAAGCTTAGACCACGGTTGACATTTTAATCTTTGGTGCATATGAAAGGTCTTGTAATGTTGGACAAATTGTATGCACACCATGACCTCAATTGACCTTGACTTCCGGTAGAAACCGGAAGTTAAAGTAACAAATCATGTTATTTGGGGCTCTAGAGCCTAAGTAAGTAAAAATATGAACAAACTTTTAATGAATAATATTTTCTTAAGCTCAAGAGCATTCTAGAAATGTGATATATGACGTCATAGCTACGTCACAACGAAATTGGTACATGAGGTCGAAAAAAAAATTATTTTGCTATCTCAAAAAATAAAGCATGTACGGACTTGAAACTTACTATATACCTAGACCACAGTGTGTACATGACAAAGAAAAAAATATGGAATGATGACGTCTTCGATGACGTCATTACATTAAATTGAAGTTTTATATTAAAGTACTCATATCTCCAGAATCCGATATGCTACATACATGATCTTTACACCATATGAAAGGTCATAAAGTATTAAATAAATCTTACACAGGGTGTGACCCCATTTGATCTTTACTTCCGGTCGAAACCGGAAGTAGTAGTTTTTTACATAAAAAATCATATCTGAATAATGTAATTTTGTGTATTAATATAATAACTTAATTTTGTGGCCTTTCTACAAATGTTTGCAAAGTTTGATCTCATTTGACCTTCACTTCCGGTCGAAACGGGAAGTATAAGTTTGTACATACAAAAGTATGTATCTTATTAATGAAATGTGGTACATTAATCATGACATCAATTTAAAGCTCTCTAGCAATTCTAGATACCATGCACAAAGTGTGACCCCATTTGACCATTAGCTCCTGTCAAACCAGAAGTTGAAGTTTCATATGACAAACCTTCATGCATAAAGATCAAAAAGTACAAATAAATGTTTCGCCCGTCAGCATAGCACGAGAGACACATTATTGACCTTAAGAGACACATTATTGACCTTAAGAGACACATTATTGACCTTAAGATTTTCAATTACGCAATCACTATATTAAGTTTAAGCCGAACACCGTGAGTTTGTTCACAAACTCTAAATTTCTAGTTTTTTTCTTTTTTTTCTGGGTATTCTTCCCCCTAAACCTTGTCTGCAAATTTTCTCAAAAAGTAAAGCTTGTATGAATTTGAAACTTATCATGTACAATGATCTTAAAGTTTCATATGACAAACCTTCATGCATAAAGATCAACAAAAGGTACAAATAAATATTTTGCCCGCCAGCATAGCACACGAAACAAAAAACTTGCACACAATATTGACTTTTAAATTTGCAATTACGCAATCACTTTAATACGTTCAAGCGGAACACCTTGAGCTTGTCAACAAACTCTAAATTTCTAGTTAGGTGTTCGGACTCAAGTCCGAAGACCTTTTGTTTTTGTACAGTTTTTTTTTAGGTGTTCGGACACTAGTCCGAAGACCTCTTGTTGTTGTATGGTTATTTTATTTCTTCTTTTAGGTGTTCGGGCAATTTGCCCGAAAACCTTTTGTTTTTGTTTTATTTTTAAGGCGTTCGGCCAGCAGCCGAAGACCTATTGTTATTGTTCTGTTTTGTTTTCTTTTTTTCTGGGTATTTTTATCCCCGAACTGTGTCGGTCAATTTTCTCAAAAAGTTAAGCTTGTATGAACTTGAAACTTACCAAGTATAAAGATCTTATTGAGTAGATGAAACCGCAACTTTTTGGGGAATGATGACGTCATTGATGACGTCATTAGGTTAAATAAACATTAAATAATTCAAAAAAATTATATCTCAAGAACAGCAAATGCTACATTTAAAATCTTTGGTGAATATGACAGGTCTTGTAATGTTGGACAAATTGTATGCACAACGTGACCCCATTTGACCTTTACTTCCAGTCCAAACCGGAAGTTAAAGTTAAATGTTATATAGGGCTCTAGAGCCTAAGTGAATGAAAATATGAAAAAACTTTCAATGTTTTCGGTCGAATGTTAAAGTTAAAATCATGTTATATAGGGCTCTAGAGCCTCAGTGAATAAAAATATGAGCAAACTTTCAATGTGTTATATTTTCTTTAGCTCACGAGCATTCTAGAAATATAATATATGACGTCATAGCTACTCTAAATTTCTAGTTAGGTGATCGGGCACTCAGCCCGGAACACCTCTTGATTTTGTTCGTTTTTTTTTAGGTGTTCGGACTCTGGTCCGAAGACCTCTTGTTTTTGTTCGTTTTTTTTTTTTTTTTAATACTTCTTCTTCTCCCTGGCAATCGTCCACTTTCAAATGCACACTTCTGAAGGACCTGGTATAACCTTGAAAATTCATACATAGGTGGTATATGGCAAGGAGACGAAACCGTTGTTGTGATGTCATGATGACGTCATCAGGTGTCGAATTACATTAAATCAAAGTTTATTATTTCAAAAAATCATAACTCCTGAAGTACACAATGGATTTTTACAATCTATACACCATCGGAAAGGTCTTTAAAAAATAATTAATGTCTTACAGAGATGACCCCAATTTGACCTTGTCTTCCGGTTCAAACCGGAAGTTGAAGCAAAAAAATGCGTAAAAAGTCACAATTTAAGCTGTGGAGTCAATATGAAACGGAATTTGGACATGGTTTCAGTGTACGAAATAAAATGTAGTTTATGACCTTTGAAAATATTACATTGATGACGTCATCAAATGTTACAGTTTGTTACGACGACGAGATTAAAAATAATAATTTTTTTTATTTCAAATTTTTTTTGAGCAAACTACATGTTGAATTTTTTTGTAATAGATAACGACTATAAAAGCCTAATTGTGAAATTTGAACAAAAATGGCCGTTGCATAACCAAGTTATATTAAGGTGAAAAGTGCCGTTTTTAGCACGATCGCCGATAGAGTCTGTACAGTTACCTTACTGTGTTGCACCCCGTGCGTGTGCACTCTAGCAAACTACATGTTGAATTTTTTTGTAATAGATAACGACTATAAAAGCCTAATTGTGAAATTTGAACAAAAATGGCCGTTGCATAACCAAGTTATATTAAGGTGAAAAGTGCCGTTTTTAGCACGATCGCCGATAGAGTCTGTACAGTTACCTTACTGTGTTGCACCCCGTGCGTGTGCACTCTAGGCTTTTACTGCATGCTGTGTATATAACACGCAACAAGTCAGGTCTTGTCACAATTCATCGAACTTTGCGGTGTGTTGTTAAGTTCTGTGTGTGTGTGTGTAATGATGGCGACACAAAGAAAAACTGTTAAGTCATGCCAAGTTCAGTGTGGAAATGTTTCCCTTTATGTCATTCTGGTGGCTTAATTGTGACAGGGAGAGGAAGAGGAGACTTTACTGAGACGATCACATGCTCACGTAAGTTGTTTGATGTATAATGGTGGAGAAAATGCATTTGACAAAATGATCGTCTTTCGTTCTATATATACCGATCACGTACGTGCTTACGTACGAGAGTCACAAGTGTGCACCAGCGGGGCCAGAGGCACTTTTCCCCCGCGAGAGTTGTTGTCGGGATACGCTGAGCAAAACTGTTTAAAAGTAAAGTTTAAAAGTAAAGTCATCGCTTTTCAAAATGTCCGTGTATTTCTTTAGCCATGCACACTTGTGTTTATGATGTTTATCAAAGTGGGGTAGTTTTTATAAAACTTTGGAACTTTTTAATACAGATAATGAGCTCGGAATTTCAATCTGTCAAATGTCAGATTGACTGTACAGTACACCAGTGTTCAGTAAAGGTGATGTTACAAAATGAGACCGTTAATTTGATATAGCGCCGTCAATGTTCACTAGCGATACACACTTTATTTTATTGACACCGCATAGATGCCGAACAAAACGGTGGGCAGCAAGGGTTATGTTTTGATAAAAAGCAATATGAATACTATTTTGAACAGACAACCTGGCGGCAGCCAATTGCACTGCGTGGAAAAGGAACACTTTGGAAAGCACAAAAACATTGTTTTTCCTGGCAGTTAAAATCAAAAAGGTAACTTGTTTTTCCTCCAGGAGTCGAGTTACAATAAATGTATGCGGTTCTTTATAATTTTTAGTGACCTGAGTTGACCTCGCTTCCTGCCCAAACCAGAAGTCCCCATGAAATACATATGATAAAGCTCTTTTTAATTATTTTCATATTCATATTTATTAAATCAAAGTTTATTATTAAAAAAAATCATAACTCCTGAAGTATACAATGGATTTTTACAATCTATACATCATCGGAAAGGTAATTCAAAACTGCGTAATCGCCCTACAGACATGACCCCAATGTAACCTTGTCTTCCGGTTCAAACCGGAAGTTCAAATATTCAAAAATTCATAATTTAAGAAGTTTTTATTATATAATCACAATTCGTACATAAAATTGTGGGTTAGGGAATGTCCTTTTATGTTGCACATTGCGTGACCTGTGTGACCTCTATTTCTGGTAAAACCGGAAGTAGCTCCTCATTCAAAAGTTGTCAGAGGTAGACACATGATTCTTTCACCAAGTACCAAGGTTAGGGAAGATCCTTCTCTGTTGAACATTGCGTGACCTTTGTGACCTCTACTTGCGGTCAAACCGGAAGTAGCTCTTTATTTAAAAATGGTAAGAGCTAGGAACATGATTCTTTCACCAAATACCAAGGTTAGGGAGGATCCTTCTCTGTTACATTGCGTGACCTTTCTGACCTCTACTTCCGGTCAAACAGGAAGTAGCTCTTTATTTAAAAATGGTTAGAGCTAGGAACATGATTATTTCACCTAATACCAAGGTAAGGGAAGACCCTTCTCTGTTGCACATTGCGTGACCTCTGCGACCTCTACTTCCGGTGAAGCCGAAAGTAGCTCCTCATTTTTTAAGTTGTTAAAGGTGGGAACATGATTCTTTCACAAAATACCAAGGTTTGGTAAGGTCCTTCTCTGTTGCATATTGCGTACCTGTACTTCCGGTCAAACCGGAAGTAGCTCCTCATTTAAAAATGGTAAGAGCTAGGAACATGAAGGTCCTCTGCTGCAAATTAAATATATTTCAAAGCACAATTTTACGTTTTTATGTTCATATTTTTAGATACTTAAGTTGATACATTAAATAACAACTTTAACTACCATATTCCGAACACCTTGTTTTTGTGATGTCACAAAAACTTATGTCTAGTCTTTTTTTTTTTTAGGTGTTCGGACTTGAGTCCGAAGACCTATTGTTTTTGTACGTTTTTTTTTTTTTTTTACTTCTCCTTCTTCTTCTTCTTCTTCTTATGCCTGTCGATTGTCCACTAACAAAAGCATACTTTCTAAACTTGTATGAACTTGAAACTTCACACATAGTTAGATATTCATTAGGACATGAAACCGTTTGAGTGACGTCATGATGATCATCGGGTGTCGAATTACGTTAAATCAAAGTTTATTATTTCAAAAAATCATAACTGCTGAAGTACACAATGGAATTTTACAATCTATACATCATCGGAAAGGTCTTTAAAAAATAATTAAATGTCTTACAGAGATAACCCCAATTTGACCTTGTCTTCCGGTTCAAACCGGAAGTTGAAGCAAAAAATGCTTAAAAAGTCACAATTTAAGCTGTGGAGTCAATATGAAACAGAATTTGGACATGGTTTCAGTGTACGAAATAAAATGTAGTTTATGACCTTTGAAAATATTACATTGATGACGTCATCAAATGTTACAGTTTGTTACGACGACGAGATTAAAAATAAGATTTTTTTTTTATTTCAAATTTTTTTTTGAGCAAACTACATGTTGAATTTTTTAGTAATAGATAACGACTATAAAAGCCTAATTGTGAAATTTGAACAAAATTGGCCGTTGCATAACAAAGTTATATTAAGGTGAAAAGTGCCGTTTTTAGCGCGATCGCCGATAGAGTCTGTACAGTTACCTTACTGTATTGCACCTCGTGCGTGTGCACTCTAGGCTTTTACAGCATGCTGTGTATATACATACACGCAACAAGTCAGGTCTTGTCACAGTTTATCAAACTTTGCTGTGTGTTGTTAAGTTCTGTGTTTGTGTAATAACGGCAACACGAAGAAAAACTGTTAAGTCATGCCAAGTTCAGTGTGGAAATGTTTCCCTTTATGTCATTCTGGTGGCTTAATTGTGACAGGGAGAGGAAGAGGAGACTTTACTGAGACGATCACATGCTCACGTGAGTTGTTTGATGTATAATGGTGGAGAAAATGCAATTGACAAAATGATCGTCTTTCGTTCTATATATACCGATCACGTACGTGCTTACGTACGAGACTCACAAGTGTGCAACAGCGGGGCCAGAGGCACTTTACCCCCGCGAGAGTTGTTGTCGGGATACGCTGAGTAAAACTGTTTAAAAGTAAAGTTTAAAAGTAAAGTCATCGCTTTTCAAAATGTCCATGTATTTCTATAGCCGTGCACACTTGTGTTTATGATGTTTATCAAAGTGGGGTAGTTTTTATAAAACTTTGGAACTTTTTAATACAGATAATGAGCTCGGAATTTCAATCTGTCAAATATCAGATTGACTGTGCAATACACCAGTGTTCAGTAAAGGTGATGTTACAAAATGAGACCGTTAATTTGATATAGCGCCATCAACGTTCACTAGCGATACACACTTTATTTTATGGACACCGCATAGATGACGAACAAAACGGAGGGCAGCAAGGGTTAATGTTTGATAAAAGGCAATATGAATACTATTTTGAACAGACAACCTGGCGGCAGCCAATTGCACTGCGTGGAAAAGGAACACTTTGGAAAGCACGAAAACATTGCTTTTCTTGGCAGTAAAAATCAAAAAGGTAACTTGTTTTTCCTCCAGGAGTCGAGTTACAATAAATGTATGCGGTTCTTTATAATTTTTAGTGACCTGAGTTGACCTCGCTTCCTGCCCAAACCAGAAGTCCCCATATGAAATACATAAGATAAAGCTCTTTTTAATTATTTTCATATTCATATTTATTAAATCAAAGTTTATTATTTAAAAAAATCATAACTCCTGAAGTACACAATATTCAAAAATTCATAATTTAAGAAGTTTTTATTATATAATCACAATTCTTCAAAGGACCTAACTGGAAGTTGAAAAGTTTTGAAAATTTCAAAAATTCATATTTTAAGAAGTACTTATCACATGATCACAAATCCTACATCAGATTGTAGAGAATTGAGCCTTCTCAAACTTTTGCTATGGGGTGACACCATTTTGATCTTTACTTCCGGTTCAAACTGGACGTTTAACGCCAATCGATTGTCCGTGTGCGTTCAAGCGTGTCCGACATTGCTGTACAAAATCCAATGCCATTATACATGTACACATGCTTGTGTGTGCCTGGCTGTGTGTGAGATCGATGCCCCATTGACATGTATATTAACCACGCGACATTTTTAGTCTCTTTTCAAGGTGCGCGCTCCATGCTGTGTTAGTCTTTAATGCAGGGCTTATTTAAAACTTTAAAAATTAACAAAAAATCAACCGTTTGAGATATGAACTTTATTTTTTCGACAAATGTCAAAGTAAGGGAGGGTCTTTCTTTATGACACAATGAGGGACCTCTGTGACATCTACTTCCGGTCAAACCAGAAGTCTCTCATTTAAAGTGGTTCTGGTCAAACCGGAAGTCTCTCCTCATTTAAAGTGGTTCCGGTCAAACCGGAAGTCTCTCCTCATTTAAAGTGGTTCCGGTCAAACCGGAAGTCTCTCGTCATTTAAAGTGGTTCCGGTCAAACCGGAAGTCTCTCCTCATTTAAAGTGGTTCCGGTCAAACCGGAAGTCTCTCCTCATTTAAAGTGGTTCCGGTCAAACCGGAAGTCTCTCCTCATTTAAAGTGGTTCCGGTCAAACCGGAAGTCTCTCCTCATTTAAAGTGGTTCCGGTCAAACCGGAAGTCTCTCCTCATTTAAAGTGGTTCCAGTCAAACCGGAAGTCTCTCCTCATTTAAAGTGGTTCCGGTCAAACCGGAAGTCTCTCCTCATTTAAAGTGGTTCCGGTCAAACCGGAAGTCTCTCCTCATTTAAAGTGGTTATAGATAGTAAGTTTAAGCCTGTGTCGGTTACACGGTTACACGGTTAACCAACCGATCGTCCGGTTACACGGTTACATTTTTACGGTGCGGATAACTCTCAAAAACTGTACTCAAAAGTGGCCCGAAACGCACACCACATTGCGATCACGATGTACGCAATGCAGAATGTAATTTCCGTGTGACTCCAATAATTTGCAGGCTGATAGTCTTCGTTATCTCGCTACGTTGTGTGTTACATTAAATACAAAAAACATTGAACGCTAGAGGGCGCTTTCAACACAAGCGAATGAATGGGAGAGTGCGCCCTCTATTGTCGAAGTATACCAGTGCATTATGTCAAAACACCTTTACCTAAGAATAGACGGATCTGCGCATGCTCGGGACATCGCTGGTGCACAAAACTGCTAGACGTTTACACAGCATTGTTATCGCTGGTGCCACGCGAAAACCGTCTAAAGCATGGTCAGTGGAGCATGTTTACGAAAAACTACACAATATGTAGGCTTTATTTAGCTAAAACTATAACATTAAGATACCCTGGATGAATGGAATGAGTATTTAACAGTCAAATGTAAGATCTGTTTCTTGTTTTTGTTTTTTGTTTTTTTGCGGGGTGATTGCTTGAGGTCAAAGTGCTGTGATGAAGTCGCAATGTTTTGACTACACGTGCCATCGTCGTGTATACGTGTGTTTTTAACTCTAAATTTTGTTTCTTCAACGATCGGTTACACGGGTAATCGACCGTTTCGGTTACACGGTTACAAAAATAACCGTAAACGCACAGGCTTAATAGGTAGGAACACGATTCTTTTGCGAAATATCAAGGTTTGGAAAGGTCTTTCTTTGTGAAACATTAAGTGACCTTTGTGACCTCTACTTACGGTCAAACCGGAAATAGCTACTCATTTAAAAATGGTAAGAGCTAGGAACATGATTCTTCCACCAAATACAAAGGTTAGAGAAGGTGCTTTTTTGAAGGTAGTTAACAATCTGACAAGTTCATAATTCCGTTCATAATTCCGTTCATAAGCCGACTGACCCAATTGAAGACCAAACACCTTGTGTTTGTTTCGACAAGCACTCAATTCTAGTTATTATTATTATTACTATCTGTGGAAAATGAGCCCTAGGAAGCAGCACATTATTTTGTTTACATACAGGTGTTGATGATAGATTGATGTAGGACTTAACTGTGTGCTTTAAATTTTATAAGCCCAGATTATTTTTAAATTTACTTGGATTATTTTCAAGTAAAGTTACATCTTTTATGAAAAGGCTACTGCTACATGTAATTCATTTTCAGATGTCATCAATAACATTATATAATACATTATGCCATGACGTTAGTTTAGATTTGTGCCAATGATACGCATGGATGAAGAAGAGGGCATAGCTTTGTCAACAAAAGTACCATTAAAGCTTTCTTTGATATACCCATTTAAAAGATAGTAAGTTGACATTGTCATCCAGAAATTACTCAAAAACCAATCAAATATGTTTCATACCTCATTTGAAGTACATTTCATTTTAATGGACTGTTACTCATACTCGAAGATCCAAGTACTTGGTACTCAGCTGTCAGTCTTAGTAATTGGATATCAGAATACTTTGTACTCTGGTAGTTGTGTCTAGTCGCCCGGTCATTCAACTGTGGAGCGTGCACAGACCACACACTGACTTACCTTTATTCAGCAAAAATACAATGAATTGACAATGGTGGAAGCCTCTCGATGCCTCATAATCCCCTTCTTGGAACAAAAGGACAAATGTCTATAATCAGTGATTACACAAAACTCGCCTCTGAATGGTCACAAAATAGGAGTAAATGTTTGACCTTTTTTTTGCCCTTGTGTGGGTGATTGCTTTAGATTGCGTGTGCGTAGTCTGCGCATGCTCCGCAGTTGAATGACCTGGTGACCTTTGTTCCGGTGGTCCGAAATTACGTAATGTCGGCGTAAGACGGCTTCCGTTTCAGGCAGGGGAAACATTTGCGTGTAAACAAGACATCCGGCACCAACTGGTTAACAATAATTTCTCTTCATACTCTTAAAATTTATGTAAACATTATGAGGTCTTTTGATGGGCTTTTTGAAACAAAACTCTCTTGCTTTCAGAATATCCTGTAATATTAATTACGAATATTATTCTCCTTACTTGCGCTTTGTGCGATCTCAGAAGGAGCTTTAAAAAAAAATCTTAAACATATTGGTACATCATTGAGCAAAAATTCAAGATCTTTTACCACCTAAGCACCCAGTGTGGCTGCCCTTAGGATTTACTTTTATTTGATTTGTTGCAGATACAAGAAATTTAATGAAGACTAAAGACAAGCAGCCTGACGTTTCTCCATATTCATCAGAAACTGAGCATTGTGAGATGACTCGATATTACCAGACGTTACCACTAGGAGCATTCTATGATTCTAACTTATTCCAGCAAGGTCATAACCCAATGTCAAAGTCATCTCGTACGCCCTTCAAATCTACAGGTCCAGTTCAGGTGTGCAAAACTATTGGTACAACTATTTTGTTTATAAATTGTAAATTAAAAGATTACACTAAAAATTCAAAATATATTTGGTTTAACACCTCATTAATGATCTCTTCCATAATCATATTGTTAAATCTTTTTTATTCCTAATAAATCATAATACATGGATTGAGAATTAGAAATGCTTTAAAAAGTGATTTGCAAAGAAATGTATTAAAATCAAATGTTTTTCTAAGGGATTACAAGTCAATGAGAGATGTGAGTTGGTATAAACAAAAAAGGATGAGTGATTCTTTTCTTTTTCTCAAATGGGCTATTCTGGTAACTGGGATTTCCCACATTCCAAAAGTGCAAGTCATGAAAGTGTGACCTATGTCCTTATGGGTGGCGTGTGGTAAGTATAAAACAAATTAGAGAAATTGCTTTGAATATTGGATTTTACAGAGCTGAAGTACCAAAGAAGCAAGAGGAGAGTTCCCAAATAGTTTTGATCACATTTTTTATTTTCTTCATTTTTTTAAAGTTTTTATTAAAGATGTATGATCTGTGCTTAAGCCTATTTTACTTTGAAAACTGAATCCAAATGTTGAATTGCTATTTTTGTAGGATGACAAAAGTTGTTAACTTTCAAATGAGATATCGAACGAAAAAATCCATCGACGAAGAGTAATTAGTTTTATGAATTATTGTGTGGAGGACAACAATTACATCCAGAAACTCTTGGGCCGATGCTTTTCAATTTCAGCACATGTGCGTTCATTGCATAAACAGATTATGAATAACAACGCTTTGTCTGATGACAGACTGGAGCATTTACCATAGATGCATGCATGTTTATCACACAATGTTAAACAGACATACCAAATTTGGTTTAAGCTAAGTAATATTCTTTATTAATTTATTATTTTGTCTGTTATTGTAAGCTTTGATAAAACTACCGTGTAGGTACAAACAGTTGTGCCATAACATCAAGTCGCTTTTTCATGAGTATTCAATGTAGCGATACACTAGTGCAAAACACTAGTGCAAGTAGTTTGGTCCTGATTCCGGACACCTCCGCAAAATGATGTCAGGATCAAGTAAAGCAAAGAAAAAGTCCTACAGGAAAACAAAATATAGATCCTGAGGTGGACCTCCAATGAACTCTAGGCTTCAACATCCATTCTACATGTCAGAGATGTCATCATGTCATTACGGACACTTAACACAGTTTCTATTTCATATACTGCTAACCAAAAGCGAAAGCATTAAGCATGATACCTTGCTGGTGTTTCTTGTCAGCAGATGAGTGGCACAACAATGCAATTTATTCATTGTGAACAAGCACAAACACTTTCAAATCTTCTGTCAAAGTTTGCTGACCTGTAAACAGCTATATGAAAATGGGCACTGGTGTAATCTTTGAGATTAAACCACTAGATAGATGTTAATATTTGCATCAGGGGAATGAATATAAGTTTCAATTTGCCTTTCACCGATGTGTGATAAGCACTGTATACTCAGTGCTTTCAAGTCCTGTGAAAAAAATTCCACAGGCAACTCGGGTGGGATTCGAACCCACGACTCCCGCATGACTAGAGCAGATGTCTTAACCACTAGACCACCGAGCACGCCTGGTGACGAGGGGCCAGTTCGAATCCAGTATTATTAGTGGCAGGTACCGCAAAAAATTAGATAGATGTTAATATTTGCATCGGGGGAATGAATATAAATTTCAATTTGCCTTTCACCGATGTGTGATAAGCACTGTATACTCAGTGCTTTCAAGTCCTGTAAAATCCCACAGGCATCTCGGCTAGGATACGAACCCACGACTCCCGCATGACTAGAGCAGATGTCTTAACCACTAGACCACCGAGCACGCCCGGTGACGAGGGGCCAGTTTGAATCCAGTATTATTAGCGACAGGTATGTTAAACCACTACTTCACATCATACCTCCATATCCTCGGGGTCATTGTGACAAACGTTAGCAGTGGTGCTTCAGAAAATGTGCTTACCTGTAGGAACAAATACGGTTGTCCGATCCCCGCCTCAACCAAGCCTACACCAGATACCGGGGAAGTTCCGGGCTTATCCTCGGTGACCCACCGGCTCCGAGGCCACTCCTTGGTAATCTTCTATTATGATTCTCACCACTCTGAGTTGACACAATCTTCCATGGCTCCTTACTGCAGTTATCCTCCTTCCACCAAACATTTTACCACATATCCTCAGGAATGGTCATCAAATTGAGGTAGTTTTTCTCCCTCTTTGGATCGCTATGAACCTCACCGCTCTGGCGGCTGGAGTCATGTCTCATTGCTACGACACACTGATTATTCCCTGTGACACCTAAGGGACAACTGGGACCGCTACAAGATTTATCACCACTCCAGACGTGAATTTTCACGCTTCCCAATCAGACATCGTGCTGGGTCACCTAACAACCTTTTTCCAGGTGCTACTCCCACGTTGAATCCTTATCTTCACCGAGCTTCTATGAATGGTACCACAATTTGGTCGAACCAGAGAACACATCTAGGTTCCACAGAGGTAAATTGGTCATTCCAGAAGTGAATAAAATTTTACAATTTCGTCCTCCTTCTCCTGAAGAGGCCTCCCGCATGTTATTTTATAGAGATTTTCTAAAACATATGCCTCCACCAAAGTTTTCCGTTCCTGAAGACAGTTTATGCTCTTAGTCTTAGACTATTGAAAAGGCTTTTACAATTATTCATAAGAAAACAAATCCTGGAATTCCTTCAAATGAATCATCTTTCTACAAAACTAAGGCTATGGTACTGATAGATTTTTCATAGTTCCATCAATCCTGATATAGTTACAAACTTCGATCAGAGAGATCAACTGGGAAAAACATCTTTCCTGATAAATGCAACAAAAACCTCAACAATTCTGTTGAGAGGCTAGACTGCCGGTTACGCTATGAGACCAAAGTTGAAAATTTTTCAATTTTGTGTGTAGCTCAGACTTTTGAACACCCCTCGAGCTCATTATGAAAATGTTGCTAAAAAACATATTTCCATTGGTTTGTGGTTGGCCTAGCAACTTCTTTGCTGCCACGTCAATCACAGCCTGTTGCTTACAATGTGTACACGTGTTCAGAAAGATACAACTGTAACGACAGGGCTGCTTGAAAAATAACGGATTTACTGTATCCAGTAGGCAAAATTCAAAATGTGTCATGCCCTTCAAAGATTCCCTTCCTGAATATTATCATTCAATTTAAATGTATATAATTATTTGCTTTTCTAAAGACAGCATTGAAAGTAGCCCTACTTGAAATGCTGAAGGACTGTCTCTGCTCTGAACAAATATTGTTGGTTTGTAGCAGCCGAGATTTGACGACCGTTTCTTATTTCTTGATCCAACCGTAGAGCAAGGAACAGACTGACTCTGTTCACTGCTCTATAATCCAACATTTCACAAGAAAATGCCATTTTGTCCACAAAACAACCAGCCTGTGGGGTGCATAGCGCGTTGCACCACCACACGTGCACAAGTTATTGTAGGGGTCAAAGTTCTTGCTCAGCAGTCACAGCTACGAGCCTGTGATTGGCCATCATATAAACAGCACCGCCCCCATCTTGCATACAATAGTCTGTTGGAATTCCAAAGGGAAACAAAGAAACACTTAAGCTTTTGTTCACAAACCCATCAAGGCTGTCATCCTGACGGACTCCATGCGTGGACAGTGTGCGTGTGCGCGTGTATATCGTCCTGACGGACTCCGTGCATGACTGTGTTGGGTGCGACGCAAATCGTCTTTACGGATTCCGTGCATGGATAATTCAAGACTGACTCCGTGCATGACTGTGTTGGTGTGCGACTGCGTACCGTCCTTACGGACCCTGTGCATGGATAACTCGGACCAAAGAAAAGCGCAAAGACAGCCTTGGTCAAGGCTATTTGGGCTATTTCCCGAACACCTAGTTAGTCTATTTTAAACCACTGGACAATATTGGACCAAACACACAATGCAAATTTGCTAGTACAAACAGTGTGAGTTTGTTAGAACTGTCACTAAAGAAACTAGAAATTGAGAGTTTGTGGACAAACTCACGGTGTTCGGCTTGAACGTAACAAAGTGATTGCGTAATTGAAAATAAGGTCAATATTGTGTGCAAGTTTTTTGTCTCGTGCTGACAGGCAAAATTTTTACTTTTACCTTGTGTGATCTTTATGCATGAAGGTTTGTCATATAAAACTTCAACTTCCGGTTTTGACAGGAACTAAAGGTCAAATGGGGTCACACTTCGTACAAGATATCTAGAATTGCCTGAGAACTTTGAATTGATGTAATGATTATTAATGTACCAGGTTTAATTAATAAGATACACATTTTTGTATGTACAAACTTATTTTTCCGGTTTCTACTTGAAGTGAAGGTCAAATGGGGTCACACATTGTAAAAGTTTGTAGAATCGTCGAAGGGCTTTAAAATCACGTAATTATATTAAAAAACAAATTTACGTTAATGAGATATTAATTTTTATATAAAAAACTTAAACTTCCAGTTTCGACCGGAAGTAAAGGTCAATTGGGGTCACACTCTGTGTAAGATTTTTTGTATACTTTAAGAGCTTTCATATGGTGCAAAGATCATTTATGTAGCGTGTATGTTCTGGAGATATAACTATTTTAATATGAAACTTCAATTTAGTGTAATGACGTCATCGATGAGGTCATCATTCCAAAAATTTTGCTTTGTCATGTACACACTTTGGTCTAAGTATAAAGTAAGTTTCAAGTCCGTACAAGCTTTAATTTTGGAGATAGCAAAATATTTCTTTTTTTGACCTCGTATACGATTTTTGTTGTGACGTAGCTATTACGTCATATATCATATTTCTAGAATGCTTATGAGCTAAAGAAAATATTATGCATTAAAATTATGTTCATATTTTCGTTCACTTAGGCTACAGAGCCCCAAATGTTTGAAATTTTCAACTTCCGGTTTGACAGGAAGTTAAGATCAAATAAGGTCAAGTTGTGCACGACATTTGTAGATCACAAGAGGTTTTATGTTGTGGAAGAATCTTGTACGTAGCATTTGTGGTTGTGAAGATATGAATTTTCAAATTATTTAACGTTTTTTGGAGGGTCATCATTCCAAACTTTTCGGTTTCATCTACTCATTAAGGTTGATGTTCATGATAAGTTTCAAGTTTATACAAGCTTTACTTTTGTTCAAAATTGCGAGAGAAGGTTCAGGGAGAAAGAAAAAGACGCTGTAAAAAAGAAAAAGAACAATAACAATAGGTTTTTGGCTCAAAGCCATACACCTAAAAAGGAACATGTGTTTGAAAACTTAAAGTGTGATTTTTTTTTCTTGGAGTTCTGTGTACAAGTTGCCTGTGTAAATTGCCCGATCACTCAGTATTTTTTGAGCAGCCACTGACCAGTGAAAGTACACAGACATTATGATATACAAGCTGGTGACATTGATTAATGAAAGCACACATATATTAATGAAAGTAAATGGATATTATAAATATGCAAGACAGAACAATGCAATGAAATGCACTTTCAGTAATGAAGAAGAAATTGGAAAAGTTGCATAGTGTATGCATACAGCCGCTACAATACAAAACCAAAGTTATGACTGGGATTTTGATCTTTATAGATCTTTCTAGACCTAAATACTTGATATTATGTATTTGGCAAGCCAATTATTTTTGCAAACTGTTATTTAGTGGAAATAGACCGATCCATTAAGCCCTGCCCACTGTGCAAAACGTTTTATTATTACCACACCCGCTTATTGTGCTGCTCCACCTCTGCGTATTGCACTATTTTAAGCTGCATGTGTCAAGTTTGCTTGAAGATAAATTCTTTATCACGCACACATGCAGTACGGAAAAATGTAGCACATCTGTGTCTACATGGAGTCGTCGATGTTGTTTAGAAGGTTTTGTTTTTTTGTTGTTTTTTTTTTCAGAGTGTAGGGTGGACGAGGAACCGTGTCCTGGATTTTGTGTTTATTGTGAAAAAAAATCAATAGACAAGGGTCATTCTTGAAATGGGAGGAATATTATCGCTTGGTAAAATTTGGACTGTTCCATTTCCAAACGCAACAGTCCAAATTTTACCTTGCGATAATATTCCTCCCTTTGCACTCTGAGCCACTCAATATTTGTATACTATGTCCAGATTTTTATAAAAGAGAGATCGGAGGGGTACTACGGGGAAACATGAAATTAATTTCCCAATGACCCGAGATACAAGCCAAATTGTGGGTTCTCTCTGATTTATAAGACTGACAAATACTGTAATAGTGCCTGACACCTTTCATGTAAGTAAACATACTGACATATCAACTGTATTAGTTACAAAACTCAAGAACTCTAAAGGTTGTGTTGGGGTTCTGACTGACTTGGTTTATTTTATAACAAACCCCAAGAGTTCCATCAGATGGCATCTATCATGAACATTCCTGCAACAGTTATTTTCTGAATCCCCAATAAGGAGAAAATCATCTGTGTAGTTACTTGAAATATGTCCCTTGTTGCCTAACATGGCCAGTGGCCACAACTGGTTTCATGAATTTGGTATAAATGCAGGTGTACTTGAGAGACCAAAGCATAGGCACGTTAACTGCCATAAACTGTTTTTCCATCAAAATCATAAATACTTTTGATGCTCATGAGCTATTGGGATTGTTAGATAGTTATCTTGTAGATCAGTAGAGGAACCCTGATGTAATAACCTTAAAGCGTACTCAAACGTTTCCATTTTAAAATGGATGTATTTTATGAATTATTGACAGTGCATTAAATATTAGCATCCCCTATGCCATAAGCCACTGTCATTAATCAGCCATGGCATGCTGAATCGCAAATTGATGTCTGTACTGGGCTAACAGAGTGTCAAACCGTGCTTGCACAGTTCCAGCTCCGCAATAAGCCCTACAGCCAGTCAACATGTCATCTGCTGTTGTACTCGTCCCACACAGAACATTTAAACGGGTTGCCCCGTCAACACACTACGTTTTCAGACAGTCCCTGTTTTTGTGTCCTTGAAAGATACGTCTGATGGTGTTTAGTGGTTAAGAGCAATCACACTCACAGACATGGTATTTGGGTCTTTTGTGAAATACGGTGAAAATGTTTAAACATTTAAATGGCTCTTACAAGTTTTATTTAAAAAATTATCAAATTAACATAGATGCACATCACAAGTCAATACGATGTTGACTGAATATAATTGATTTTTCATATTGCTACGATAGGTGAGTGCTGGTCCATCTCCAGAAACCAATCCAGTTACATTAACCCAAGAGTGCCTGGTTGCCCCGTCATTTCGGTCTTCCCCCAGTGAGGGATTCTCCTTACATGGTCAACACTACCAAGATCAGTACACACCAGCTGGGATTTTGGAGCCAAAATGCATCACCCATGACCAGTTTTCCAAATTGTAAGTGATATTTGATTATTAGATTATTGTATTTAGATGGAGAAACAATTGTTTTTAAGTGTGAACAAAGGTATTAACTGAAAAAAGCATAGTAGACATTTGATTTTCTAAAGAACACATAACAAAATATAAACCAATCTAGAAACATGAAGAAGACAGTTTGACACGTATGAAGGTATTACAAAATAAGAAAAAATAGTGATGTTATGTAAAGCTTTACTAAGTGCCTTTTAGGTTTTCTAGTAAAGGTTAATTCAAGCTCAAAAAAGGGAAAAAAGCTCAACAATCTCAAAAAGACTAGCAGATTTCAAAATCTGGACAAAGACTTAAGCTGTTAAAGTGATAGAAGGACTGGTATGTCTTTTGTATAGTAAAGAGATGATTACCAAAGTTGTCAGAACAACTAAGGTTCTGTACCTGTCAGGTTTTTTACCTTAGTCTTCAGAACAACTTAGGTTCTGTATCTGTCAGGTTTTTTACCTTAGTCGTCAGAACAACTAAGGTTCTGTATCTGTCAGGTTTTTTACCTTAGTCGTCAGAACAACTAAGGTTCTGTATCTGTCAGGTTTTTTACCTTAGTCGTCAGAACAACTAAGGTTCTGTATCTGTCAGGCTTTTTACCTTGGTCGTCAGAACAACTAAGGTTCTGTATCTGTCAGGTTTTTTACCTTAGTCGTCAGAACAACTAAGGTTCTGTATCTGTCAGGTTTTTTACATAAGTTGTCAGAACAACTAAGGTTCTGTATCTGTCAGGCTTTTTACCTAAGTCGTCAGAACAACTTAGGTTCTGTATCTGTCAGGTTTTTTACCTTAGTCGTCAGAACAACTAATGTTCTGTATCTGTCGGGTTTTTTACCTAAGTTGTCAGAACAACTAAGGTTCTGTATCTGTCTGGTTTTTCACCTTGGTCGTCAGAACAACTAAGGCTCTGTATCTGTCAGGTTTTTTGCCTAAGTCGTCAGAACTACTAATGTTCCGTATCTGTCAGGTTTTTTACCTTGGTCGTCAGAACAACTTAGGTTCTGTATCTGTCAGGTTTTTTACCTTGGTCGTCAGAACAACTAAGGTTCTGTATCTGTCAGGATTTTTACATAAGTTGTCAGAACAACTAAAGTGCTGTATCTGTCAGGATTTTCACCTAAGTCATCAGAACAACTAAGGTTCTGTTTCTGTCTGGTTTTTTACCTTGGTCATCAGAACAACTAAGGTTCTGTATCTGTCAGGTTTTTTACCTTGGTCGTCAGAACAACTTAGCTTCTGTATCTGTCAGGTTTTTTACCTTGGTCGTCAGAACAACTAAGGTTCTGTATCTGTCAGGATTTTTACATAAGTTGTCAGAACAACTAAAGTTCTGTATCTGTCAGGTTTTTCACCTAAGTCGTCAGGTTTTTTGGGGGGCTTTTCTGCTTCAGCGGAAAAAGCGGGGTTTTTTTGGGGTTCAGATTTTTGTCTTTCTTCTTCTTCTTCTTCTTCTTCTTTTTCTATGGACAAATGCCATAGACTTTGTGCACAGTTTTTTCTAGACGGCGCTTTGGCTTTTTCTATAACTAGTATTCTATTGAAAGTTAGCAGATGCTAAGACCTCATACTAAGGGTGTGCATATTACTGTGACATCATGATGACGTCATCAGTAGTCAAATTACAGTGTTTAGAACATTACTAAATTAAATCTTTGAAAATCGGTATCCAATCAACTATATGAGACCGTAAGTTGTTTTTTGTAGGAATTAGGTCTTAGTTTTGTGTCCTGTGCATGAAATCACGTGACCTCTACTTCCAGTCAAAACCACAAGTGCCTTATAATTTAAAAGTGATTATTTATTATTATTATGTTAGTGTCTAATTTAAAAAAATATTAATAATGAAGTCCTAAAATGCAAGAGTGCCCTCTAGCGACAGGTTTAAAACAGTTAAAAATGCACTTTTACTTGATGTCTGTGGCGAAGATTGTTGTAAACATTTCAAAATTGGTATACATGATGACCTTGATGCAGACAACACATGTATGAAATCTTTGATTGATGACGTCATCAGATGTCACGTGATGTGACATTAAAGGTGCACCTTTTGAAATGTTATCTACCGAAGTACATGTCTGATTGCATTGAAACTTGGTAGGTTGATAGAAAAGGGCAAGTTCCTTTAAGATATGCAATGACGTCCTGATGACATGGCAAGATTTTGTACGAATTTTTGAATATTTAGCCACCTAACTCATAAGTTGCTAATGAAACATGCTGTAATAAAGAGTTATTCTTTAAACAGGCGTCATAGGTCATTTATGCTTAAAAAACGAAATGACGTCATCATGACGTCATCAAGTTTCATGTTATATCATCTTAAGGGTACAGTTTTACAGAATCTATATCTCCAATAAAATTTGTGATTGAACTGAAAACTTGTATGTATTACAGCTAACATAATTTGTAAAATTCACCGATAATAAACAACCTTCAAAAGGTTCAAATCCGGAAAAGCCATTTGTTCTGTCCATACGACAGACAAACCTCTAGTCTTTTTCATTGTCTGCTTCTTTTCAATGAGCCTTGAAAATGCTTCCTCTGCCAAACGCTCAGGTCAAGTTCAACCAAACTTGAACGCAAGAACCCCTGACACAAAGTTCATGTGGGGTGCTCCTAGATTGGAGTCAAAGGTTCAAAGGGGTCATTAGAGGTCATTTACTCAAAATCTTTCAAAGACCACTTCTGCTAATTACGTGCCATGATCATCAAACTTGATCACAAGAACGCCTGACCCAAGCTTCATATGGAGTGTTCCCAGATTGGGGTCAAAGGTTATGTAGACTACTTCTGCATATTACATTTAGTCATTAGAGGTCATTTACTCAAAATCTTTCCAAAACCACTGCTCCTGCAGATGACGTTCTATGATCATCAAACTTGGTCACAAGAGCACCTGAGCCAAGTTTCATATTGGGTGTTCCCAGATTGGGGTAAAGGGTCACATAGGGGTCATTAAAGGTCATGTCAAAATCTTTCAAAGACTACTTCTGCAAATAGACCGATTGCGCGACAATGTTGACATGTGGTCACGTGACCCCCTATTGGGTATAACGCCGTATAGCTGATGGCAAAATACGTGTAAAGAGATAGGCCGTGACACAGTGAGTTCGAAAACAGTCGATTTTACTTTTGTTAAGTGATGAATTAGTTAATCAGTCCCTTTGTTTAAAGTAGTATGTTGTGGCATTAATTTAAATCACATCTCTGTTTCATAATTTAACAGAATTCTACCAAAAAGAGGGTTTTTTTTAGCCATGCACTACTGGCATCAGACGACTATTATGTAGCCACCCGTCTGTTATTTTGTTTGTAATGTAGGCCTAAATCACTGTAAAAAAAGGGATAAACAACGTTGGAAAAGTGAGCATTAATACCTAGCCTTGCAGAATTTCAAACGGGCAAAGGAATCACACAGTTTTGGAAAGCAATTTCTTTGGAGAATTTCAGCTTCAAAACTTTGTGTTGAAAAGTGTGTGGTGATCGCGGTCGTCTGGCCTAACGTTCCGTCGTGCGCTGTTCACATCGTGCACATTTATACGGTGCTTTTACAATTTTCAAGACTTGCTGGAACTGTCCTTACTGGCTTTATTCAGCCACTTGAAGGTCTCTGGTACAAACTCTGAAATATCTTTCACAGATTTCGAGCAAGAAAAGCCTCGATCGAATAAACTAAATGCATTAATCATCATGTACCGTACAACCCTTTCCTATGGAGGATGTCGTGTGTGTTTACATTTTATACCCAAAAGTGGTCAGGTGACACGGGTCGCGCAATCGGTCTATTATGTGCTATGATTATCAAATTTGGTCCCAAGAACACCTGACCCAAGCTTAATATGGGGTGTTTCCAGATTGGGGTCAAAGGTAACACGGGTCAGTACATGTCATTTGTCAAATACTGACAACTAAGGTTTGTGCTCTCAGAGCACAATTGCTCTTTAGTTTAAAATTGTTCTTTAAAATACAACTCATTGCAATTATTATTATAAGTCTTAGAACACAACCTGACATTGCTTCCTTCAGGTCATATCTCCCAAAACTTACCTTTACAATCAAGCAATGCATTAATTTCCCTGGGTCTTAGCACAGTGAATAGTTTTCTAAATATCAATGCTATGCATGTCTTATCCTCCTCCTCCTCCTGCTCCTCCGAGACCAATAAAACTGATGACAATGATGATAAAAAAAAGCCCTTAGTGCTACATCAAAAAACTCAACCACAAATTGCTCGCCCACGCCTGAATTAAACTCTGCCAAATGTTCATCATACTACCAAACCTTATGCATGAGCTTTATCAAGCCAGATCCACAAACTGCTCCTCATATCAAGATGTTACAAGAGCAGTGAACCAAATGAAATGCAACTCTAAGTTCATGTCCACTGGTCATGATAAGCACCATTATGCTTAAACACTGCCCCATACTTCGAACTTATTTCCACAGCATCATCTCTGATTTTTTGGTACATCACTATGTTTCCCTTTGCTAGGCAACAGGGGATTGTGGTTCTTATCCATAAAAAGAATTACCCCAGCGACCCCACCAACTTGCCACTAATAACCCTGCACAAGAACTAAACTTTGGGAATACCTTAAGTCTAACGATGTAGTTGACACCTCTATCCAAAAAGGGTTTTGGCCAAAGATCCCATGTACAACAGAATATAGCCAACTCCTTGGTCACATCATTTGACAATCCCGACGCAAGGCTCGCTCCCTCTACGAAGTCTTACTTGATCTCAAAAACGCATTTAGTGAGGTCCATCACAATCTGCCGGTCGCTTCCCTCAAATACCACCACATATCTACGAAGACAGTGTTACTCATCACCAGCCAGTACAATAATTTTCAAATGACTATTTTATCCACTCAACTTGCATTCATCGCACCTAAAATTCACCTAAAGTCATTTAAATCAAATCAAGTATAGTGCTCTAAGGAGACACACTGTCTCCGCTGGTATTCAGCCTTATCTTTAACATGTTGACAACGACGTTAAAGAAACAACCTTATGATAAATTCATAGTGTTGTTGGTTAATGAGCCATCATCCCACAGATGTCTTTAATATGCTGACGATGCAGCAACAGTATCAAGTAGCGATAAGGAGGCCTATGCACACAAGTACATATAAAATCCTAAAGTGTCACCTCAGTTCCAGTCAAGGCTAAATAAGACTACATTAGGTTAGATATGTATCCTCTAAAATACGCTGCAATTGTAATTGACAACACACATATTATTTTCCCTATCAGTGAAGAATGAGGGCGCCCTTAATGCTGAATACATGTACATGTCATTTCTAGCAGAAGTACCCCTAAAACTACATCGTAAGGAGGCCTAAAATCAGTGCAAATCATCTTTAGTTTAATAGAGCTACACCGTGGACCTGAACATAATTAATGTAGGTTTTACACAAGCACACTTTAAAAGAACATGCGTAAACTCGATACACCAAAAATACCCTACGAACTTACGATGCTTTCCTAGCATAAAGTAACGTCACGGCATGGGCGGTGCCATCTTGTATCAAAATAAACAATGCAAAATCTGAAAGTTACAAAGCCCCAAGCAGGTTTCTGAACTATCTCAAGATAAGAATGGCATCTATAAAGGTAAATTATCATGGGTAAATCCATACTTCTTGTTGGATTGGCCAGACCAACACACGAGGCAGGCAGACAGTGTTTGCCTGCTGCCGCTTGGTGGCGTTGTCACCGCTCCAACTGTGGTTGTGCTTGCCCGCTCCAGTGAAGGTCGCGCTATGGGATGCTGCCTTACCGATCCTACACTCAAATGCCAAATCTGCTCTTGAAGACAAAACAACCTCCATTATCAAATCTATGGATCCTTGAATGTAAACTCCACCCTGTCAGGAAACAGGACATGTTGCAAAAATTTCAGTTTACAAGATCTAAGTATCCCCTGGGTCAAGTGTCAACTGGGGTGGATTTCACAAAGCGCTAGGACTAACTTATTTGACTTGTCATAAGTTGGGACTAGTCCTAAGTTAAGACTAGTTTTGTGAAATCCACCCCTGGACTCCTAAGTTCTGTACTCTGTGTGCAAGTGGCTCTGCCTACCGATATCATCAAACATTTTTCACCTTACACTCCCTCGCAACTTAGCCGGTTTAAGCTTACTGCTCCCTAGTATCGTTTATGAACAAGGTACCTCCTATTGCACTCATCCAGTTGTCAGATCAAAAACATCTACTCTGACTCTTGGCCTAAACTGATCGATTACATACCTAAATAAGACCTACTTATAGGTTTATGAAATATAATAGCTTAAATAGTGTAATAGCTTAAACGAAACTTTTTGTGATTGGTCAATTTCAGATGAAGAAATTATTATTAACAAGTTTCCACCAGGATTCATTTTTCTTTTTTCCCGTCCCCCTGGCGGGATTCTTTTGGAGGAATTGCTGGAATATTTTTTTCTTTGAGGGTACCGCTGGCACAAAGAAACCCTGACTTGACAATGCCAAGAGAAAACAGATTCTCTTTGTTGGATTGTCCATTTTGTTTCTTGACCGAGAAAATGTAAAATTCACACAGCATGAATAGCAAAACATTGGTCGTTTGCCAGCTGTCAGAGAGGTTAACTACTGTTGAAAAATAGATCGGTTAATTTACAAACCTGTGGAAAAAAACAGGGTTATAAAGACCTGTAGGAAAGAAGGGTAGAAACCTGAAAAATAAAATGGTTTTTTTACAAACCTGTGGAAAAAACTGGGTTATAAAAACCTGAGGAAAGAAGGGGAAGAACCTAAAAAATAGAACGGGTTATACACAGACCGTTGGAAAAAACGGGTTATAAAGACCTGTAGAAAAGAAAGGTAAAAACCAGAAAAATAGAATGGTTAATTTACAAACCTGTGGAAAAAGGGGTTATAAAGACCTGTAGGAAAGAAAGGTAAAAACCTAAAAAATGGATGGTTAATTAGTAAGCCTGTGGAAAAATGGGGTTATAAAAACCTGAGAAGAGAAGGATAAAAACCTGAAAATAGAATGGGTTATTTACAAACCTGTGGGAAAAACGGGTTATAAAGACCTATAGTAAAGAAGGATAAAAACCTGAAAAACAGAAATGGGTTATTTACAAACCTGTGGGAAAAACGGGTTATAAAGACCTATAGGAAAGAAGGATAAAAACATGAAAAATAGAATGGGTTATGAAAAAAGGGAGTAAACAGGGTAATGAACAGGTTACTGTATAGCAATCCCTGAAAAGGCAGAAAAGGAATGAGCAAATAGTAAAGATAGTTATGAAGGCAGAAATATAAAACAAATTATGGGAAGATAAAAGCATGTATACAGAAACAATGGGGAATGGAAAATTATTTGAAACCTGTGTTTATGTTTAGTCCGAATGGTTGGACTGTTCGGAGTTGGTGATTCCAGTGTGATTCTCTGAGTTTGCGGTGTGGGTCGTCACCGTTGCAGGCCTCAATAACAGTTAGTTCAACATCTTTGACACTGTGATTTCGGCTATTGAAGTGGATAGATACTGGGTACTGTTTTTTGGTCTTTATGTAAGAAATGCCTATCTGTGAATGAGAAGTTATTCTTAGTTAGGATGTGGCTGATGAGTTCCTGAAGGTGTCTCACAGAGGGATGGGTTTTTTATTAGCTCTGAGTGCAGTACCACATGCACTGATGCCTTCTCAGTGGGGTATGCTAGTATATAGCGATGAGTCACTAGAAAAGCAGAGTCGGGTATTTGGTGTTTTATGCCCTCTAGTTTACGGAGGAAGTCTATGGTATCCTTTATGAAGGAGGGAGTACGAGGTACTAGGGGGGTTTAGAAAGCTGTCAACAAATTCAGAGATATGTTCTGTGGGGCTACCATTGCCAGATACAATGGGTCGGCCCGGGTTGTTAGGCTTGTGTATCTTCGGTAAAAGATAGAAGCGTGCTGTACGGTATATATATATATATATACATATTGAAGAAAACAAAAGTTTTTCGTCTAATAATAATGCAGCATTTGTAAGTCACACTTTTCTGGGAAAATTATTTAAAGGTGTCGATCTTTGGATGCTGTACTTTTTAGGTCCATACTGCAAAGGTGTGAAGAATATAGCTTAATTACATCCACACAACTTAAAACACTTCAGTGAGCTTGTTTCAGCTTCTCCTTTTTTGTTGTTTTCTTTGGGTTTATGCAACTTTTTTTTTATCTAATTATAATTATAAACTTAATCAATCAAACTAAAAACAAATCAAAACGATATTAACATTCTTACCTTGTGGTTTATACTACAATAAATATTATTAATTCAATTTTCAGAACATGTGATGTTGATTTAGAGAGGCAACTTAAAGACGAATTGGCAGATGTGTCCCACCAAATTCAGAAAAGGGTTCTGAATAAAGTAAGTGCCTGTTTGTTAGTTACCTGCAGAATTTTGTAATGGTTTTAAATTTCAGTATTTAATTTTTTTTTTTTTACACACTGTTCTTCCTGGTTCATGTAAAATTAGTTTTTTTCTGTACTTGATATTCGCAATCCAAAGATGTTCATACTTAAAGATTTTGACACTTATCGGAGTTGTTAAACCTGTCAAGAAATCTGGAACCACCTCCTAAACATGGGTGATAGGTGTTGTAAATCATCCACAGTCATCATCATTGCCAGCCTCTGTATCACTGACTATACGGTACAATAGCATCTTTGCAAGTCTACTTCACTCAACTTAACCCTACAGCCACTACTAACTCATTTTCCCCTAACCGATAGTTTTATTCTGGTTTTAATACATAATAGCGCCCTCCCTTATCCTACCAACATTGCCCTGCAGCTTGACTGCCATCTTATCTTCCTCTATTTTCTCAGCACTAAAAGTATGAAGGCATTCTAGCTCTCTGTAAAGAGTACTTGGGAAGTGAGTTACATGTATAAAGTACAGGTGTTCAAGTTCAATAAAATATCAAGATTTTGCATATTTGTTGCTTCATCCACGGAATACTTGGCTAAAAAGATATCTGCTTGCAATCGCATTGCGGGAACTCCCTTGGGCCAACTATCTCTTCCAAGGAACTTGATGAGGACATGGTCATGTGGCTCAAGTGGTATTCCTCGAGCAGGACACGAGCTGTCCAAGCTGGGTCAAGGCAGGCTCAAGAGAGCTTATTTCCTCGTCCCATTGAGTTAAATAGAATAAGAGCAAATCGGCCGGTAAGGCAAAGGTGAGCCCTGCACTAAAACCAAGCTCTAGGTCTCCACAAGGGAAAAAAGCTCTGGCAAGCCCCGGATCCTAATCAAAGGCTGGTCCCTGAACCAATGCAGGGCCCTCAACATTATCCACCAGGCCTGTCACTTGGAGAGCGAGCTGGAACCAGTGGCCCCTCCACCGAACCTCCTGGGCTGTTTCCATCTACAAGAAGTTTGGGCAAGTGACTCAGCTGCACTACAACAACCCGCAACTTTCAGACCAGTGGGGACTCGATTGCAGCATTTCAAAGAGTCATGTGCAAATCTTTTCCCCAACTCTTGAGTGCTCCAGACAATCAGCCATGACATGGTAACATGCTGGAATTTACAAGTCCCCAAATGTTGGCCGTAATTGTCTTCCAAACATCGATGCCAAATCTGATGACAACAAATACTGGGCAGGCACTCAAAAAGGGGATTCGCTCCTTCCTCTGGAACAAACCATTCATTTCTGTATAAAGCTATGTAATCATAGCATGGTAATTTTGGACACAGAATGATGTACAATGCAAGATTAACTTGCAAATTTGATGTTGAATGTAGAATTTTATAATTTGAAAAGTAAGTTTTTCTGTTCAGAACCATAGGTATCTTACTATATTACTATTCATTCTGGTTAGTATTAGAAAGACCGGAGAGAGAGAGAACATCTAGATGTGCTGTTGATAAAGTTGGAGGATCTGCTAGTCTGTAAACCCCCATACCCCAAATTCCCCTGCTTCCCAAGGTACTAGGCATCTGGAATACAAGGAGTTGCGTCCTCCTCATCGATCCCTTGTGGCATTGACAGCCATGGTTTCCCAGATTGGTCAAATTACTGGTCGGCGGCCTCATAGTTCTCTTGCGGTATAACGACATCGAGTACTAACAAAAATTTGAGACATCTCCATCCTGCTGGAAACTTTCAAGGAATCCTTTACAGCAGCAGGCATTTCAGAGAGTGTGTTGTAGCTAATGCTGAGAAAGCCCGGAGACAATCAGCTAGATTGTACAGCAGCCAGATATGACATAAGTGGTGTAAATGTCAGCGTATTGATCAATTACGACGATATTATTAAAAAATTAAGACGATATTATAAGTATTTAAAAAATTGATTGAAGATAATCTTTAACCAGTTGCCCCCGGGAATCTTCCATTTTTTTCGTCTAGCCTGACGGGATTATTTTCATGGAATTGCTGGAATTATTTTTCTTTGAGAGTGTCACTAGCACAAAGAAACCTTGACTTGGCAAAGCCAAGAGAACAAGATTCTCTTTAAAGCACAGCGATTTTTTATTTTCTCTTTTGAGAAAATGCAAAGTATATGTACCGTGAATTGCAAAACCTTTGCCATGAGCTACGGCTTAGGATTGGTACTAAACCCGGAACCATGGCTGGATTCCCAGTTCACTCTGACTTACCTTAATTGAGCCGAAACACAATGAATAAACAATGGTGGAAGCCTCTTGATGTCCTGTAATCCTCTTCTTGGAACAAAAGGACAAAGGTCTGGAATCGGGGATTACACCAGAACCACCGCAAAATATTTTATCCACTGGCAAAACAACAAAAAATCAGTTAAAGTGCACACAAAAACAACAACAAACAAAGACAATTATCAAAACCAGTTTAAAAAGTCAGTGAGTGGCATGGAGGAACAGGTGACCAACACCTCTACAAGGCCGTCCTTCCACAAAGATTGTCAACTGAAAACCCGGCCCTAAAAAATTGTTTTTTAAAAGGAACAGCTGAACGTTGAGCAGAACAAATATTTACATTCGACAACAGGGGCAACAGCAGTACAACACCCAGGTACACACATCATCTGCTGAAAAATCAGAAACTTTTCTTTATAAAAATGAAACAAATGAGTCTTAAATAATGACAAAGAAACTTGAGACCTGACTGTCAGAGGAAGTTGAATATAGATTGGGACTATCCACTGAGGAACGGATAACATGAACAGATCAGAAGAGACTCTAGTGGCAGGACAGCCTTGGGTCACGTTAAAATGTACATAACTATCGAAGTTCATGTCAATAAGACCTATTTTACTTCTTCTTTTTGTTGAGTATTAAATCACATAATTCTCTTCTGAAAGACAATGGAAGAATATTAATATACTCTAACCTTGACTTATAGTCTTCCTGAGGACGATGTAAAATAAATTTAGTAACCCGTCTTTGAATACCCTCAACAAGCCTAATATTGTGTTTAGAAGATCCACTCCACACAGAACTACAATATTCCAAGTCACTTCTAATCAAAGCAGAAAAAAGAGTTTTAGAAACTCTACAAGGAGCATCATAACCAATTGTATGTTTAATCAAACCCATCTTCTTATTGCATTTACCAGTAATGTGACTAAAGTTCCAAACAAAACCTGAGGAAATATCAACACCTAAATCACAAACTGAATCAGTCCTTTCAAGAGAAATCTTGTTCAAGTTGTAGTCAAATTTGACCGTTTAAGTCTAAAAATTGTAATGATTTGACACTTCTGAATATTAAATTTTAAGTCCCATTTCAAACTCCATGTACACAGAGTGTCAATGTCATTCTGCAGAAGTCTACACTCTGACATATTCTTAATGGATTTAAAACATTTAGAATCATCAGCAAATAGAGCTACAGTGGAGTTTTGGACACAGCTGGGCATGTAGTCTGGTTCCCAGACCCAAAAATCTCTGACTGTTCTCTGTCAATTTTAGGGTCTGGTATCACCCAAATGTCATGTGACAAAAAAGGAGGAACTCCTCCTTTTCCAAAAATATCCGAAATGCTCCCAACTCGTTGTCGTAAACAATGGTCGGACATTTCTTTTGTTGATAAAAATTCAAACATTTTGCAGACACATCCCATGATCGTTTTTTCTTTTCTTCTTTTTCCCCCCAACAAATTCAACACTATATTTGAATTTATTTGTAAAATTTTAACAAACTGATTATCCCAGGCTTTTTTAAAGTAAGCTAAGACAATCATCAGTGCTCAGTTTTTTATCCAATGACATCGTCCATCATTGGTGACAAGTAATGAATATTTATATATGTTGCGTCATAATCTATGTTTAGCTTTGGATGATGCCTGACCTAAGATTTTTAACAAGAGTCATCAGGGAATCTTTGGTCAGGGAACCAGACTACTGGGCATGTCGTTTATATACAAGAGGAACAAAAGTGGACCCAAAACAGCCCTGTGGGACACCCCAAACATCGGGAAGCCAATCAGAACTACATCCTTCACATCCTTCAATAAGCATCCTTTGTTAAAATAGCCCAAAATTGGCGAAATATTCAAGACCATGATTTCTTTTTGCACGCTCAGCAGTGGAATGATTAGGCAACCTTTGTCTAGTATTCCTATTTTACACAATGGTGTGTTGCTGGCTCGAAAAAAAATTCTGTGGATACACATCAGCCGGCGCCAACTGGTTAAGATTGTAACTTGTTTCACGGGGACAGACTTATTTTCATTAGTGGTTTTGAAGTAAATAATATTGACTTACCCTTAAGTTGTTTCTTTAGCCTGAAAGAGATTATTGATACCTAATGAAAAAAAACAAAGAAATTTCTCTGATTCAATCAATAATACGAATATTTCAAAATAGAATAGTAAGCATATAAATCAGATGATAATTATGGAGGCACTGTGCTCCGAAAAGAGTGCCTTAACCACTTGCCGCCGAGATTTTTTTTGAGATTGGATCATCCATTTCGTTTCTCAAACGAGAAAATGTCAAATTCACGCAGCATGAATTGCAAAACATCTGCCGTTACCTACGGCATAGGAGTGGAACTAAACACAGAACCATGGTTCGATTGCCGGCTCACTCCGACTTACCTTCATTGAATGAACAATGATGGAAGCCTCTCGATGCCTCGTAATACCCTTCTTGGAACAAAAGGACAAAGGTCTATAATCTGGGATTACACTAAAACCACCTCTCAATGGCCTCAAAATGCCATTATATTAAAGACCTTTTTTTTCCTTGAGTGGGTGAAACTGTGTGTGGGCTGTGCCCATTGCAGTTGAATGACCTGACAACCTTCAGTCCGGTGGGCTGATATTACAAAATGGCATCTTAAGAGTAAGGGTCTGTAAATATCAAAGTTTTTTTGAAAATGTTGGCCACGGCAAAAAAATGAATTTCCTTCATACTCTGATATTTGAGGCCGCATTACCATTAAACAAAATTAAGAAAATTATTTTTCCCTTGGTAGGTGGATCTTTTGAGGCTGCAGTCATTGTATAAAAATAATCAACAGGTATGTGGATGGGTTATACCATTATTTTGAATTAGGGGTGTTTTTAGACTTTTTCAAACTATCAAAATATACCATTTTTGACAGCTCATAACCCATATGGTAATGCTCAAATTTTAACATCGACCACAAATTATTGAGATGAGACATTGGTCTTATGAAAAATAAAAAGTTTGGCTGGGGGAAAATACTTCATTGTTTGCAGTGTTACCAGACATTTTCGATTTTATTCAAAATTCAACGCAAGGCTAACCTGAAATTTAATGGTAATAAAAGGAAATAGATCTGCCAAAGAGTCACTGCATAACACATAGTGACATTGACTTCCAAAATGGCGCAACCAATATTATTGTGATGATGGCGTCAGATAAATTGGGTCAATAGTCATAGC
This sequence comes from Marthasterias glacialis, assembly GCA_911728455.2. NCBI lineage: Eukaryota > Metazoa > Echinodermata > Asteroidea > Forcipulatida > Asteriidae > Marthasterias > Marthasterias glacialis. The sequence goes on from OU452236.1 coordinate 10,871,747, forward strand.
CCCTAAATACAGGCTGAAAACACAAAATCCAAGAAGCCGCCTGACATGGCGGCCATTTTTAATTTCCACAATACATTTAACACTATTACATGACACTTTTGGGGAAAACAATTTAAAAAGTGGAAAGTTTTTTTGGGGGGTCCAACGATGAGCCTCCAATATTTTCTCCCTTACTTTTACTGAATTTATTTAGATCCTAAGGTTCTAGTGGTTACAACAGCTTTTTTGGGCAACGCTTTGGTGTTACTAAGCCAATCATTTCAGTTTTGGGATTTTTATTTTAAGCAAAATAAAAAAGAATGTGATCTTTCAAATGTTTCTCTCTCCAGAAATGTGATGGGTCAAATTTTAAGGAGGAGGGGGGATGCCACAAGGGGGTGCACTATTGTTCTAGGGGGCACTTTTGGCTTTTCCTAAACATGCCCCCTTTTCATCATTCTTGTTTAGTTATGCCGTTTACAATTTTTTATAAGCTAACCTGATGTGGATGAAATCACTACATAAAAACTTTAAAAATTTAACATTTTATTCGGATACTTTTTTTTATCTTGGGGCATCTGAGGGGGGGGGGGCACAGACATCAATTTACGCCACTGTAAAGAATTCAAAATGGCCGTCATATAAGGTGGCCATTTTAGATTTTCCTGTGGTTTTATCAAATTAAAAATTGACATTCACTGTTCATCAATTAGAAAAGTGAAAAAACATGAGCTACAGTAGAGTCAGTTGAGTATATCAGCCTCTCAGCTCAATTTTGGATTTTCTGGAGTCTGTTGATCTCTCCTTGACTGACACCATACAACAAAGAAATACAGTAGCCAAGGCATGATGGCAAGTGGGTTGATCAATGCGATTTAACACAGACAGTCTACTGGGAAAAAGTCACATCAGATATCTTGGAAACTGGCAGAGCATCTTTGCCAATATTGGTCCAGTGAAGTCAGCATTTAACAGTAAAGCCGACAGTGAAAGTTAGCGACAACTGCAACCAGAAAAGCACAAAAAAGTAAAGAAATTTGAGAGCCATTTCAGAGTATGTCAGCCTGTTAGGCGCCAATGGATTGGCAAAAAAAAAAAAAAAAAAAATGGTGGACATTTTCTCTGCTCAACATATACTCTGTCCACTCTTATGGATCTCCACTCTTATGGATCTCCTGGACAGGTCGTTTGGGATCTTGTTTTGGGGATTCCCCTTGATGTGAGATGTATACAGCTGTATCTCATGCTGGATACACTATCGGAATATGTCCCAGGTTAGGTAGCACAATTTGGACAAGCGAGTCCCGGCCTGGCGGCTGGTATAGGATACCACAATCATGCTGTTTGACAGGACTTGGATATTGTTTCCTTATATCCTCGACTGAAAATGCTTCAGTGCACTGAAGACTGCCTGCATCTCTAGAATGTTTATGAGACAGTGTTTGAATTCTGGTCCCCATATTCCGGCTATCTGGCATGGGGAAAAAATTGATTCCTGTCAAGATTCCTGTCATGGTGGCCCGAGGTCGTGGGAACTAAGTATTCGGACAGCAGAAGGAAGGAATTGATTTCCAAGCCAAATTTTGTTGCCGAGTCAGGCTTCTTCATGACCTCTTGTTACAAGCATGGACTTTGAAGGCTGACTTAGATGCCTGAAAGGCACCATCAGCTATCAACTTATTTTTAGTCGAATCAGGGATCAGAGGTACTGCCAAGTAGTGCTCATAATCCTGCTTTGGTAAACTGGTAGTATTTATTTTTCTTGGGCATAAGGGTTGCAATGGTTTTGCATCTGCAAGTTTCTTCATGTGGTTTAATGCAGACAACGTCCAGCGGTAGAAGTGGAAAAAGCGGTTCTTGAACTCAGTCTGGGTGCCTTCATCCAAGGCTGGAATTTTCAAAACCCTTTTCATATCCCTTTGTAAGAGATAAAGTTGTGTCTCAAAGGGTGAAAGGTTCCCTGGATCAGGGAAAACATCAGGGTCCAAAGATTTATCTGGTGCCTAAGAGTCAAAGTCTGTATTGGCTGATTCTGAATCTCCTTTGGTGTTCTTTACTACTCCGGAGAACCTTGAAGAAGGGTGAAGTGAGATAGCCGGTTGAATGGCAACCTGGAGCTGGGGAGCCTGCTATGGAGGCCTTGATATTGAGGGAACATCATGAGTCTCTTGTCCTCTCAGCGAAGGAGTGTTTCCCCCTGAGCTAGATGCTTGCCCATGTTGTTCCATATAAACAGAGTTGGGCATTCATTGATCATGATATTTTACTTGATAGAATGAGAAATGATTTAGGCGTTTTTGATACTGCTCTTCTTTGGTTCAAGTCATATCTCTCTAATAGACAAAGTCGGGTTTCCATTCATAACATCTACTCTGATCCAGTTGATTTGGAGTATGGACTACCCCAAGGGTCCATTTTAGGTCCCTTGATGTTTGGGATTTACACCCTCCCACTTGGCAATATCATACGTCATCATAACATTGACTTTCATCTTTATACTGATGATACACAGCTGTATTGTTCCTTTGACCCTAGAATACCTGGTGCTTGGCAAGTTGCCATGGAGAAGCTGCAGCTGTGTATTACTGATATTCAATACTGGATGACTTGCAATAAGTTAAAGCTTAACGAAAACAAAACTGAGTTCATTATTCTTGGTACTCCTCAAAACCTCAACAGGTTTCTTTGCATATTGGTGATGCACGTATTAATCCAACAGATTCCGTCCGTAATTTAGGAGTCATATTTGATTCACATATGTCAATGAGCGAACAAGTTTCTAGCCTCTGCAAATCTACCAATTTTCAATTACGTAACATAAGGAGAATCAAAAGGTACCTTGACAAGGATACTCTCCATCATGTTGTCAGAGCTTTAGTCCACTCTCATATTGATTATCAATCAATTGCTTACATCCCGGTAAATCCAGTATGACAACATCCCAGCATGCTGCTTTTGCTGCACATGCTGGGATTGCTGTGCATGCTGGGATTGCTGTGCATGCTGGGATTGCTGTGCATGCTGGGATTGCTGCACATGCTAGGATTGCTGGGCATGCTGGGATTGCTGTGCACGCTAGGATTGCTGCGCACGCTGGGATTGCTGCGCATGCTGGGATTGCTGCGCATGCTGGGATTGCTGTGCATGCTGGGATTGCTGTGCATGCTGGGATTGCTGCGCATGCTGGGATTGCTGCGCATGCTGGGATTGCTGCGCATGTGCATTTTGAGTGACTGCAATCCCAGCACGCAGCCATCCCATTACCTTACACTGTTTCATCAACAAACATACACAATAAAGAGGAGACTTTTGAAATAACTTTTAAACTCCAATAAAAGATATATATTTACACTATTTACAATGAAACTTGGCAATCAACTTTGATCCAAATTCATGTCAATAAATCCATTTGAAATTGTAATGAGACCCCTCAAACTTTCATTTAAATTAACTGGATTAGATTAATTTATTCCTTTTTTGTGTTTTTTCTGTGTATTTTTTATAGAATGCCCATGATATTGTGCTGCTGGAACAAGCAACCCATGCTTTGGATCCCATGACATCAGGCACTGCATATAGTCCTCTTTAATACATTCGTAAGTCTAACCTTTTATTAATTGTTGCAAATATTTTTGTGCAAAAGGTATATTTGACTCTCTTTAAGACATGCTCGGAAGTTATGAGATACAGTTAGATCTTATGCTTTTTCCATTCCCAAACTTCCATTGTATGTATATACCTTTAAGTATGGAGGATACGAGCACAGTTGTATTTGGATTGTACAAGGTAACTTTGCTTCCCAAGCAAATACTCCAGCAAATACAATGTTTTCAATTCCTTCAGGAATTATCTAGGGAATCTGTTTTTGTTCTTTCACAGGTGATCCTGCAGGTGTCTCGTACCCGACACCAGCAAATCAAGGATCTAGATCACATTCAAATCACGATGCAAACAGCAAGTGGGGAGAGGATACTTCATTGGCACGCAGCACTTATTGTCATAACAAACAAGATTCAGATCTCTTCAATTAGCTGACCATTTGATAGCCATAGTGGAATGTAGATCCAAAAAACTGCTTTACTTACTTGATGAAGAATAAAGTGAAATAAAGTAAAACTTTGTGTGAGTCAGGATATCATTTTAATTGTAACAGAGGCAAGATTTGACAAACTTTTTCAATTTTTTTTCAAAGTATTGTAAAGGTTGTTCTGTATCAATAACATTTCCCTAGTTTCTCACATTTACACTTAAACATTATCCACCAAGGCGGTATTTATTGAAAATCACCTTTTCTTGCAGATCACTATTCCAGTATATTACATATGCATGATCTGTTATCTACTGTAGGAGGTTGTGTTATTATGTTCAGGATATTACTATGATATACTATTTAAAGTTTGTAATATGAGGTTCACTATACCTGCTGTGGTTTAGTTGTATTATGAGGTTCATGATACCTACTGTGGTTTGGTTGTATTATGAGGTTCATGATACCTACTGTAGTTTGGTTGTATTATAAGGTTCATGATACCTACTGTGATTTGGTTGTATTATGAGGTTCTAGGAAACTCAATGTATGTGTACTTGTATGTAAACTGGGTACACAGAGGTAGTTATTGAACAGATGAAGTAGATCAACAACTTGTAAAAAGGCCAATAATACATGTACAATGCCATGCACATAGGGACACACACATTTTTACACAACACGACCTCAAAGCAGTTTTACAGATTGTCAAAAGACAAACCTTTTGTAAAAACATGTAGTTTTACATTAGTCATAATGTAATAGGTTGCGCGGGGATGTATCCTCATGCAGCTTCTAAGGCCAAATTTGGAAGTGCAACGCTTTCCACAAGAGGGGCAAGGAATTGCCATCACCTGGCTGCAAATTTTTCCCCCACTGAAACGACATAGTATAGTACTAGTAGGTTTTTTGTGCATTCGTTGTCGGTTGCCTTTCCAACTATGTTTACAGAAAATGTATATATCATCATAAAAACATTTTTTTGGTCGAGCTGCTTCTGTGGCGTATGTCGATACTCTGCTGACTGACAAGTCAAAAGTTATTTGTTCAAAACCTTGTACTCCTTTTGTTTTTGTTTTTTCATCACCTTATTTTTTTCTTTTGGAAGTGTTTTGTTAAAACTCGATTGACATGTAAATGGTCTTATTATTTTTAATTCACATCTCTGGTTTCCAAGAACTTTTTTTTTAGGGAAAAAGGGTCGAGAACCTGTTTTTGCGATGTCATTTGGGTAAAACAAATTAGGCCCCCCCCCCCCCTCAAGTAGAGCGTCAGGACCAGCGGCCCTCTTCAGGCCGAGGCACGCCTTTATGAACCTACACTTTGAGAAGGTCTAGTCAAGATCTTGGACTGGGGGCAGAGTGGGGAGCTACTCTTCAAGCTACTCAATCTTATCCTTGCTCTACGATCGTATCAACCCTAATAACCCCAGCATCATAGATAGTTGTCTATGATGCTGGTTCAGCATCAATGACACGATTGAGTAGTTTGCTGAGATATTCGACGCAGGGCGAGAGAATACCCTAACGATCTTTAATATGTGTGGTGCTGCATGCTTGGCCATGGGCGAACTTGATGGGGTTAAACAAGTTATGAGAGTCATTGGTGTCAACAAATCCCTGGATGTCGGCTGCCCTTTTAACTCATCAGACATCTTTCATGTGACATAAGGCTGACTGTGCTGCAATGGTGTAGTGTAATTAGTGCAGAGGGTTGAAGATGATGGGTTATTTAGGCAGCAGCCTGGGCCTTGGTCTTTCAGTCGAACCAATGTCGTCGAACAAATCTTGGCATCGCGAGAGGCCAAGCACAGATAAGGTGGTTCAGTGCAAGCTCTTAGGGATGAGATCCCATTCCTGTGTTACACTCTTGAGGATCATAAGGTACAGCTAGGGAGGATGGTTAACTGTTCAGAGTGGCAGCAAGGGTATCACAGAGATCAAGGAGTTTATTAGGTTGTGGAAGGAGCTATGGTTTATTTGTTTCTTTCCACCTGCGGCTTGTGGACTGGTAAAGTAATCTTGAGAGGCTAGATGGATCTGAGCAGGCTTGAGGGCTCTCGTTACAATAACATTTTGTAGATCGAACCTGTGGGTAATTATGTAGTCGATAAAACGCCAGTGCATCCACGTGTTCTTGCACTTGTCTGCCATCTGAAAAAACTGCGTTGTTGTGACAAAGTCGTGTTTGGTGCAGAATTGAAGAAGACTTGTTCTGTTAGCCAACGCTAACAGAACAAGTTTAGCGAATGCCATGTTTGCCCAATGCCAACGCCATGTTTTCCTATGCTGCCCCACATCGCAGGTTTTGACCAAACCTTGGCGTTGAAATTACCTATGAGAATGACCATGTCATTGTTAGGGATGGCACTTAGAGTTTGATCTAGAAGCTCATAGACGGCATCCTTTACATCTTGGGTGTATGCACTGATGACGGTGGCATGTCCCTTGGGGGCTACAGACCGATCGGAGCCTCACGAAAATAGCGAAAGAATTGTCTTGATGGTGAAACCCACACCATTTAAGCACACATAATCTTCTGGGAGCCCTCGCCAAGAAGAGAGTCTTCCCCAGGAAGGCGGGATCTCGCTAAGAGCGGTGATGTCGAATGTTGTACCTGCAGAGTTCAGATGCCACATGAGCTTTTCAGTAAAGGGATCACTTGCTGCCAGCAGTATCACAAGAATCCATAAGTGTACGGACGTTCCAGGCAGTGACTTTAAGATACTTCACCCGAGGAACACTATGACACGTCTTATAGTAAGTTTTGGTTTTACTTTCATTTCGACCTTGACGGATGCAGTTTCCTGTCCTTGTAAAGGAAGCAGGCCACCTTTTCTAGGCCCCTCTCTTAGGGGTTGGCAGTGCAATCCGTGAAAAGGGCTGCCCAGTCACACAGGTATCTGCCATGGTAGGTGTACCACTTCTTCTCCTAGCCTTTTGCGACCATCTTGCCTGTGCCGCTGATGTGCACATGACAAACTAGAGGCTCCCAGATCCTTCATGAGCCTGCCGACTCATTGCCATTGGACTTTAGAGAAATATGGTAAGAAGGAGAAAGTGAAGAAACCTGCGCAGTGAAGAGATTAACGTGAGAGAGAGTTTTCGCCATCCACAAGCCTCACGAAGATTGACCCTGAGGGGATGGATCTGATTGCACGGGTAGCCTGAGACAACGGCCACTCCGAAGGGCTGCAACGTCATGCCAGTGCTCCATTCACTGGTCGGAGACTATCTAACACTGTGACGTGCGGTTTAGACTAGCAGTCAAGTCTGATCAGCTCCACCAACCCAGAGCAGTCTGGTTATAGCGCCGGAGTATCACTGACACCCTTTGTCAATCAGCCGTAACATCGTTGGCACAAGAAGCCAGACTAGGATTTAATTAGGAGAGGCTAATGTTGAGACGTCATGCCACTTTTTTGTAGCATTTTCTTTTCTTTTTGACAATTTAATCCTAGTTTTATTTTTTCAATGTGTTTCATTCTAAACAAAAGTGAAAACCCATAGGGCTTCATTCTGTGCTTTTTTCCTGATTGTGACCACCTATAGTCTGGTAAGAAATTTTTTGAAACCTTATTAATGCCTATATGATTGCACTTTTCTTAAAGCAATGATATCACAATAGTTTCATTCGCAAAATGAGATTTTGATTTTAAAATGTCAGAGTTGGGCTCAGATTTAATAATTTTGGAAAGTACATCTGAAGCCAAAGTGTGTAAAATAATTGACTTTTAAAATGTTAATAGAAAAAAAACTTAATATTTTGGTCACTGTCCAAAATAAAGCATGTCATACAATCAAGGCCACTGACCTTGAAAAGAGTTGTTAAACAACATTTTAGAATTGCCATTGAAGGCTTTGTTGGTTTCTTTGAACCATTGCGTTTTAAAGGCGGTTTGTACATTTGAATATTTGTTTCCAGTAAAAATTAGGGAACTTTAAGCCAACTAAGCCAACCAAGTAGCTTTTAATTGTTGACTTATAACCAAATTGTAGGACGGGATAAAACAAAATGCTTTTTTTCTGATAAAAGTACAGAATACATATATATAGGTCGCGGGTTCGAGTCCGGCATCAGCCAAATTTTCTTTGCTCACCCCAATTAATATATATATATAATCAAAATCAAAAATTGAAGCAGTGCTCAATACCAAAACAAAATATGTGAATGGTTGAATTTTCGAGCCAACTGGGTCTTCTTTTAGTCTTCTTCTGGTTTGCCAACCTTTAAAAGTGAAGAATGGAAACATATATTTAGCAGTAAAATCGCTTTAAAGAAACACACAAAATATTATATGCAAATAGATACGTGTTTACGCATGACTAATCTATTTGCGTCTGAAGCAGAAACAGGTTTATAGTCTGTGTTTGCTTCTTATGTTGTTGTATTTACACACAACATTAAAGGGACACGTTGCCTTCAGAGTTTGCACTTTTGTGCTATAAAAAGCGTTTGTTGTGAAAGGAAAGTGGTTGGAAAGATATAATTAAAATATTATTGATTCACAAAAACATCCATTCAAAATTTGTAGTTTTTTGTTTAATTTCGTGGCAGGACATGGTCCGCCCTTTTGTAGAACCAAATTGTTGACTCCAAAAAATGCCCGCCCGTATGTTTCTGTATAGAGTGTGGATTTGTTGGTTGTATTTTCGAGAGGCAAGTTTTTGTTTTTAAGATGACTAATTATACAACACTATGGAAGTGTTTTATTGCAATCGTTCTTAAAGATTTTAAGGCAATGTGTCCCTTTAACCAGGTTGATTTTCTTGGTTTTAATTGAAATTTAAAAAAATATAATTTTATTGTTTTGATACTTTGATTGACATTTAGATCTGTAGTTATGTGACACCGAAATCCAAACTTGTAAAAAATATGGTAATGGTTGTATACGATTTATCAGTTTTAGTTTTCTGCCAGGATGGTATAAATAACCGTCAGTTCAAAATCACATAAAAAGGTAAAATTAGCTTAAAAAACAATAACAAGTAGATGAGACGTAAATTGCGGAGGAGTAGATACAACGGAAAGTAAACTTGATTTGTAAGAGAATGTATATCATGTATTTGAAATCATTTTGAAACAATAGTTTCAATAATAAATCTAAAAATATAATCATGCTTCTCTGATTGAAAAAATGTACAAAATCGTGTTCATGTTTCGGGTTATCTATATTATAAAGGTGTAACTCGGAAATCGCCTCTTTATGCGTTTTTTTCCACAAACTACAAAGGCTTTTGTGTGGCTGAACGTTGGAAAACTGAGCATTAATACCTAGCCTTGCAAAATTTTAAATAGGCAAAGGAATCACACAGTTTTTGGAAGCAATTTCTTTGGATGATTGCAGCTTCAAAACTTTAAAACGTTTGTGTTGAAAAGTGTTTGGTGATCGCGGTCGTCTGGCCTAACGTTCCGTCGTGTCACTGTACACATCGTGCACATTTTATACGGTACTTGTACAATTTTCAAGACTTGCTGGAACTGTCCTTTCTGGCTTTATTCAGCCACTCGAAGGTCTCTGGTACAAACTCTGAAATATCTTTCACAGATTTCGAGAAAAATTTGGACCCCCCCCCCCCCGGCTGGGGTTTACTAATAATGTAAACTGTTAAAAAAAGGTAATACCGACCGCTCTAGGCCCGATCTAAGATCGGGTAGCTTAGCTTGTGTTTAAACAAAGTTAGGATCATACTTTGGTTAATGACCCCCCAAAATGTGTAATTTTTATCCAAAAACCTACTTGTAATGATGGTAATGTCAATGGTAGGCGTAGTATATAAGCACCCTTCAAAATAATGTCATCTGAAGTGACCCCATTGATTGGAAATTTTAAAAAAGGAATGTCGCAACATTTAAATCTCCAAAGAAAGCCTAAAGGCGTCTTTGTGAAATTTATTGTTAACTAGGGGGTGCGATGTTTGCATATGAAATGTTGCAAACGGGGGGTTAGGGTCTAAATTGCAGGGACCGCTCAATGGTCTTCATTTTTTATAATGGGCTTGGTTAACGGTAGTTTAAAACAGTCAGCAATGTTGTTAATTTTGAGCCAGAGCCACGCAAAAGGTCCGAGTGGTGAATGGACCCATTGGGCGACCACGTCACGTGATCGGTATAGTGGGTATTAAATGTAAACAAACACAACGTCCTCCATATGAAAATGCAACAAGTATGTACTGCAGTACATGACTGTTGCATTTTATTTGTTCGATCGAGGCTTTTCTTTCTCAAAATCTGTGGAAAATATTCCAGAGTTTGTACCAGAGACCTTTGAGTGGTTGAATAAATCCAGTAAGGACAGTTCCAGCAAGTCTTGCAAAATCTACAACGAACGTATATGTTCACGATATGGCAGTACTGGTTGCACGACAGAACGTGTGGGCCAGACGACCGCGATCATGCACTTTTCAACTTCACAATTTTGAAGCTGCACTCATCCAAAGAAAAGGCTTTCCAAAACTGTGTAATTCCTTTGTCTATTTTAAATTCCGCAAGGCTATGTATAAATTCTCACCTTTCCAACGTTCATTACCCTTTTTATAGTGATTTAGGCCAACATTACAAACAAAATAACAGGCGTGTGGCTAGCTCGTCCGACTCTGACGCATAACTCAAAATTAAACCTCTTTTGTAGAGGAATGCTGGTAGTTTGAAACAGTAATGTGATAAAAAATAATGTCACAACATACATCTTTAATAAAAGGGCTTCTTAACTGTGTTCGTATTGCCACAGCATGTTTTTGCACGTAGTTTGCGATCAGCTGAGATAACGTAGTACCTACTACATGTGATGACATGTACACATCGGTCGCGCAGTCCAAAACGTTCAATCTACTTTTCGTGTTGCGGGAAACCAGAAAAGCAAAAGTCCACTTTTTGGCCATGCACTGTGTGACAAAAAGTCAAATCTGCTTTTCGGCTAGTAGAAAAGTATAACAAAAATTGATTTGACCCTAACGTTCAATCTGACTTTCTGGTCATATGAAACCAGAGAAGCAGATGTCCACTTTCGGACCATCAGTAAATGTAAAATAATACATTCTGCTAGTAGCTTCAGAACACCTGTGTTTCTTAGTGCAAAATCATTCTCACAGGATTCTGATTAGTTTCAAATTGTTAGTCTCCATTCTCGCCATGAGACCGAACCAGTTTCTTAAAAACACGCGTGTTTGTTTAAGTACGGAATCAATCTCAGAGCAGTCTGAGAATGAACCAGTTGCTTCAGAACACCCGAGTTAGTAAGTACAAAATCACTCTCTGAGCATTCTGAGTAGTTTTAAATTTTCGTCTCCAATCTCACCGATACTGAATCAGTATAGTTGCAGAAACCGAGTCTAGCCAACTGAGATTGGAGGTGACAAAATTAAAACTGCCCAGAATGCTTTGAGAGTGATTTTCTTACCAACAAACATTTGAATTCAAAAGTTCCAAGTTCCTTCTCAGCGAGATGGGAGACAAACTCAGAATGCTCTGAGATTGATTTTGTACCTATAATCGTAGGCATTCTCAAAGCTCCTTGTTCAATCTCGGCGAAATTGGAGGTGAAAAAAATGAAAAACTGCTCAGAATGCTCTTGAGAGTGATTTTGTACCATCAAACATGGGCAATCTGAAGCTACGCATTCAATCTCGGCGATATTGGAGGTGAAACAAATCTCAAAAAAATTCAAAATCTCAAAAAAGGAGTACAGCGGCAAAGTTACTGGGTCTGCCAGACATTATGGTTCAATAATCTCGTCGGACATAATGGTCCACGTCGGACGTCATGTTGTGTAACACGCGTACTTGTTAGTGTACAATCAATCTCGTATGTATTAACAAACTCGGGTGTTCTGACAATATGGGTGTTTTAATAAATTAAAACTTCTCAGATTGCTCTGAGAGTATTGGAGTCGAACAATTTCAAACTACTCAGAATGCTCTGAGAGTGATTTTGTATCAACAAATACGGGTGTTCTGAAGCTCGTCGTTCATTCTCAACGAAATTTTCAAACTACTCAGTATGCTCTCACAGTGATTTTGTACTAGGAAACTTGGGCATTCTCAAGCTTCTCGTTCATTCGCAGCGCGTTGGAGACGAACAACTTTCAACTACTCGGAAAGCTCTGAGAGTGACTTTGTACAAACAAACATTGGGCAATCGTGAAGCTCCTTCTCAGCAAGTGATTTTGTACCAACAAACCCGGGTGTTCTGAAGCTACTAGTTTAATTTCGGTGACTTTGGAGGTGAACAGATTTAAAATTCTCAGAATGCTCTGATATTGATTTTGTACCAACAACCATGGGCATTCTCAAGCTCCTCGTTCATTTTCGGCGAGATGAGAGAATAAAAATTTCAAACTACTCCGAATGCTCTGAGATTGATTTTGTACTAGGAAACTCGGTTAATCTGAAGCTTTTTGTTCTCTCTGAGCAACATTGGAAGTGAACAAATTAAAACTGCTCAGAATGCTCTCCGAGTGATTTTGTACCACGAAACACGGCTGTTCTGAAGCTACTAATGGGATCTTGGTGTAATTGGAGGTAAAAAGTTTTAAAAAAAAACTCAGAATGCTCTCAGAGTGATTTTGTACTAGAAACTTGGGCATTCTCCAGCTTCTCTTTCAGTCGCAGCGAGGAGGTGAGAAGATTAAAATTGCACAGAATACTATCAGATGGTGTTTGCTGAAAAGAACGGATATTCTGAAAATCCTCGTTCATTCTCGGCGAAATTTCGAGACGAAAAATTTCAACCTACTGAGAATGATCTGAGATTGATTTTGTACATATAATTATAGGCATTGTCAAGCTCCTCGTTCATTCTTAGCGACACTGCAGCTGAAAAATTGAAACTGCTCAGAATGCTCTCAGACTTATTTTGTACTAGGAAAGTCGGTTATTCTGAAGCTACGCGTTAAATCTGGGCGACATTGTAGGTGAAAAAAAGAAAACTGCTCAGATTGCTCTCAGAGTGATTTTGTCCTACTCGGCTGTTCTGAAGCTACTCATAAAATCTCGGCGACATAGGAGGAGAAAAATTTAAAATTGCTCAGAATTCTGTCAGAGTGATTTTGTACCAACAAACATGGGCCCTCGTTCATTTTCGGCGAGATGGGTGACGAAAAATTTCGAACTACTCAGAATGCTCTGAGAGTTATTTTGTACCAGCAAAAACGGGTGTTCTGAAGCTCCTTGTTCATTCTCAGCGAGATTGGAGACTAAAAATTGAAACTACTCAGAATGCTCTGAGACTGATTTTGTACTAGGAATGTCGTTTATTTTGAAGCTACGCGTTAAATCTGGGCGACATTGGAGGTGAACAAAATAAAACTGCTCAGATTGCTCTCAGAGAGATTTTGAACTACTCGGCTGTTCTGAAGCTATTAATAAAATCTCGGCGACATAGGAGGAGAAAAAATTAAAATTGCTCAGAATTCTGTCAGAGTGATTTTGTACCAACAAACATGGGCATACTCAAGCCCTCGTTCATTTTCGGCGAGATGGGTGACGACAAATTTCAAACTACTCAGAATGCTCCGAGAGTTATTTTGTACCAACAAAAACGGGTGTTCTGAAGCTATGCGTTAAATCAGGGCGACATTGGAGGTGAAAAAAATTAAAACTGCTCAGAATACTATGAGAGGGTGTTTGCTGATAAAAACGGGTGTTCTGAAAATCCTCTTTCATTCCCAGCGAGATTGGAGACGAAAAATTTCAAACTACTCCGAATGCTCTGAGACTGATTTTGTACTAGGAAACTCGGTTATTCTGAAGCTACGCGTTCAATCTGGGCTTCATTGGAGGTGAACAAAATTAAAACTGCTCAAATTGCTCTCAGAGTGATTTTGAACTACTCGGCTGTTCTGAAGCTACTTATACGATCTCGGCGACATAGGAGAAGAAAAAATTAAAATTGCTCAGAATTCTCTCAGAGTTGATTTTGTACCAACAAACATTGGCATTCTCAAGCTCCTCGTTCATTTTCGGCGAGATTGGAGACTACAAATTTCAAACTACTCAGAATGCTCTGAGAGTTATTCTGTACCAGCAAAAACGGGTCTTCTGAAGCTCTTCGTTCATTCTCAGCGAGATTGGAGACTAAAAATTTCAAACTACTCCGAATGCTCTGAGACTGATTTTGTACTAGGAATGTCGGTTATTTTGAAGCTACACGTTAAATCTTGGCGACATTGGAGGTGAACAAAATAAAACTGCTCAGATTGCTCTCAGAGAGATTTTGTACTACTCCGCTGTTCTGAAGCTATTAATAAAATCTCGGCGACATAGGAGGAGAAAAAATTAAAATTGCTCAGAATTCTGTCAGAGTGATTTTGTACCAACAAACATGGGCATACTCAAGCCCTCGTTCATTTTCGGCGAGATGGGTGACGACAAATTTCAAACTACTCAGAATGCTCCGAGAGTTATTTTGTACCAACAAAAACGGGTGTTCTGAAGCTATGCGTTAAATCAGGGCGACATTGGAGGTGAAAAAAATTAAAACTGCTCAGAATACTATGAGAGGGTGTTTGCTGATAAAAACGGGTGTTCTGAAAATCCTCTTTCATTCCCAGCGAGATTGGAGACGAAAAATTTCAAACTACTCCGAATGCTCTGAGACTGATTTTGTACTAGGAAACTCGGTTATTCTGAAGCTACGCGTTCAATCTGGGCTTCATTGGAGGTGAACAAAATTAAAACTGCTCAAATTGCTCTCAGAGTGATTTTGAACTACTCGGCTGTTCTGAAGCTACTTATACGATCTCGGCGACATAGGAGAAGAAAAAATTAAAATTGCTCAGAATTCTCTCAGAGTTGATTTTGTACCAACAAACATTGGCATTCTCAAGCTCCTCGTTCATTTTCGGCGAGATTGGAGACTACAAATTTCAAACTACTCAGAATGCTCTGAGAGTTATTCTGTACCAGCAAAAACGGGTCTTCTGAAGCTCTTCGTTCATTCTCAGCGAGATTTGGAGACTAAAAATTTCAAACTACTCCGAATGCTCTGAGACTGATTTTGTACTAGGAATGTCGGTTATTTTGAAGCTACACGTTAAATCTTGGCGACATTGGAGGTGAACAAAATAAAACTGCTCAGATTGCTCTCAGAGTGATTTTGTACTACTCGGCTGTTCTGGAGCTATTAATAAAATCTCGGCGACATAGGAGGAGAAAAAATTAAAATTGCTCAGAATTCTGTCAGAGTGATTTTGTACCAACAAACATTGGCATTCTCAAGCTCCTCGTTCATTTTCGGCGAGATTGGAGACTACAAATTTCAAACTACTCAGAATGCTCTGAGAGTTATTTTGTACCAGCAAAAACGGGTGTTCTGAAGCTCCTCGTTCATTCTCAGCGAGATTGGAGACTAAAAATTTCAAACTACTCAGAATGCTCTGAGACTGATTTTGTACTAGGAATGTCGGTTTATTTTGAAGCTACGCGTTAAATCTGGGCGACATTGGAGGTGAACAAAATAAAACTGCTCAGATTGCTCTCAGAGAGATTTTGTACTACTCCGCTGTTCTGAAGCTATTAATAAAATCTCGGCGACATAGGAGGAGAAAAAATTAAAATTGCTCAGAATTCTGTCAGAGTGATTTTGTACCAACAAACATGGGCATACTCAAGCCCTCGTTCATTTTCGGCGAGATGGGTGACGACAAATTTCAAACTACTCAGAATGCTCCGAGAGTTATTTTGTACCAACAAAAACGGGTGTTCTGAAGCTATGCGTTAAATCAGGGCGACATTGGAGGTGAAAAAAATTAAAACTGCTCAGAATACTATGAGAGGGTGTTTGCTGATAAAAACGGGTGTTCTGAAAATCCTCTTTCATTCCCAGCGAGATTGGAGACGAAAAATTTCAAACTACTCCGAATGCTCTGAGACTGATTTTGTACTAGGAAACTCGGTTATTCTGAAGCTACGCGTTCAATCTGGGCTTCATTGGAGGTGAACAAAATTAAAACTGCTCAAATTGCTCTCAGAGTGATTTTGAACTACTCGGCTGTTCTGAAGCTACTTATACGATCTCGGCGACATAGGAGAAGAAAAAATTAAAATTGCTCAGAATTCTCTCAGAGTTGATTTTGTACCAACAAACATTGGCATTCTCAAGCTCCTCGTTCATTTTCGGCGAGATTGGAGACTACAAATTTCAAACTACTCAGAATGCTCTGAGAGTTATTCTGTACCAGCAAAAACGGGTGTTCTGAAGCTCCTCGTTCATTCTCAGCGAGATTGGAGACTAAAAATTGAAACTACTCAGAATGCTCCGAGAGTTATTTTGTACCAACAAAAACGGGTGTTCTGAAGCTATGCGTTAAATCAGGGCGACATTGGAGGTGAAAAAAATTAACACTGCTCAAAATACTATGAAAGGGTGTTTGCTGATAAAAACGGTTGTTCTGAAAATCCTCTTTCATTCTCAGCGAGATTGGAGACGAAAAATTTCAAACTACTCCGAATGCTCTGAGACTGATTTTGTACTAGGAATGTCGGTTATTTTGAAGCTACGCGTTAAATCTGGGCGACATTGGAGGTGAACAAAATAAAACTGCTCAGATTGCTCTCAGAGTGATTTTGTACTACTCGGCTGTTCTGGAGCTATTAATAAAATCTCGGCGACATAGGAGGAGAAAAAATTAAAATTGCTCAGAATTATGTCAGAGTGATTTTGTACCAACAAACATTGGCATTCTCAAGCTCCTCGTTCATTTTCGGCGAGATTGGAGACTACAAATTTCAAACTACTCAGAATGCTCTGAGAGTTATTTTGTACCAGCAAAAACGGGTGTTCTGAAGCTCCTCGTTCATTCTCAGCGAGATTGGAGACTAAAAATTTCAAACTACTCCGAATGCTCTGAGACTGATTTTGTACTAGGAATGTCGGTTTATTTTGAAGCTACGCGTTAAATCTGGGCGACATTGGAGGTGAACAAAATAAAACTGCTCAGATTGCTCTCAGAGAGATTTTGTACTACTCGGCTGTTCTGGAGCTATTAATAAAATCTCGGCGACATAGGAGGAGAAAAAATTAAAATTGCTCAGAATTCTGTCAGAGTGATTTTGTACCAACAAACATGGGCATTCTCAAGCTCCTCGTTCATTTTCGGCGAGATGGGTGACGACAAATTTCAAACTACTCAGAATGCTCCGAGAGTTATTTTGTACCAACAAAAACGGGTGTTCTGAAGCTCCTCGTTCATTCTCAGCGAGATTGGAGACTAAAAATTTCAAACTACTCAGAATGCTCTGAGACTGATTTTGTACTAGGAATGTCGGTTTATTTTGAAGCTACGCGTTAAATCTGGGCGACATTGGAGGTGAACAAAATAAAACTGCTCAGATTGCTCTCAGAGAGATTTTGTACTACTCCGCTGTTCTGAAGCTATTAATAAAATCTCGGCGACATAGGAGGAGAAAAAATTAAAATTGCTCAGAATTCTGTCAGAGTGATTTTGTACCAACAAACATGGGCATACTCAAGCCCTCGTTCATTTTCGGCGAGATGGGTGACGACAAATTTCAAACTACTCAGAATGCTCCGAGAGTTATTTTGTACCAACAAAAACGGGTGTTCTGAAGCTATGCGTTAAATCAGGGCGACATTGGAGGTGAAAAAAATTAAAACTGCTCAGAATACTATGAGAGGGTGTTTGCTGATAAAAACGGGTGTTCTGAAAATCCTCTTTCATTCCCAGCGAGATTGGAGACGAAAAATTTCAAACTACTCCGAATGCTCTGAGACTGATTTTGTACTAGGAAACTCGGTTATTCTGAAGCTACGCGTTCAATCTGGGCTTCATTGGAGGTGAACAAAATTAAAACTGCTCAAATTGCTCTCAGAGTGATTTTGAACTACTCGGCTGTTCTGAAGCTACTTATACGATCTCGGCGACATAGGAGAAGAAAAAATTAAAATTGCTCAGAATTCTCTCAGAGTTGATTTGGTACCAACAAACATTGGCATTCTCAAGCTCCTCGTTCATTTTCGGCGAGATTGGAGACTACAAATTTCAAACTACTCAGAATGCTCTGAGAGTTATTCTGTACCAGCAAAAACGGGTGTTCTGAAGCTCCTCGTTCATTCTCAGCGAGATTGGAGACTAAAAATTGAAACTACTCAGAATGCTCCGAGAGTTATTTTGTACCAACAAAAACGGGTGTTCTGAAGCTATGCGTTAAATCAGGGCGACATTGGAGGTGAAAAAAATTAACACTGCTCAAAATACTATGAGAGGGTGTTTGCTGATAAAAACGGTTGTTCTGAAAATCCTCTTTCATTCTCAGCGAGATTGGAGACGAAAAATTTCAAACTACTCCGAATGCTCTGAGACTGATTTTGTACTAGGAATGTCGGTTATTTTGAAGCTACGCGTTAAATCTGGGCGACATTGGAGGTGAACAAAATAAAACTGCTCAGATTGCTCTCAGAGTGATTTTGTACTACTCGGCTGTTCTGGAGCTATTAATAAAATCTCGGCGACATAGGAGGAGAAAAAATTAAAATTGCTCAGAATTCTGTCAGAGTGATTTTGTACCAACAAACATTGGCATTCTCAAGCTCCTCGTTCATTTTCGGCGAGATTGGAGACTACAAATTTCAAACTACTCAGAATGCTCTGAGAGTTATTTTGTACCAGCAAAAACGGGTGTTCTGAAGCTCCTCGTTCATTCTCAGCGAGATTGGAGACTAAAAATTTCAAACTACTCAGAATGCTCTGAGACTGATTTTGTACTAGGAATGTCGGTTTTTTTGAAGCTACGCGTTAAATCTGGGCGAAATTGGAGGTGAACAAAATAAAACTGCTCAGATTGCTCTCAGAGAGATTTTGTACTACTCCGCTGTTCTGAAGCTATTAATAAAATCTCGGCGACATAGGAGGAGAAAAAATTAAAATTGCTCAGAATTCTGTCAGAGTGATTTTGTACCAACAAACATGGGCATACTCAAGCCCTCGTTCATTTTCGGCGAGATGGGTGACGACAAATTTCAAACTACTCAGAATGCTCCGAGAGTTATTTTGTACCAACAAAAACGGGTGTTCTGAAGCTATGCGTTAAATCAGGGCGACATTGGAGGTGAAAAAAATTAACACTGCTCAAAACACTATAAGAGGGTGTTTGCTGATAAAAACGGTTGTTCTGAAAATCCTCTTTCATTCTCAGCGAGATTGGAGACGAAAAATTTCCAAGTACTCCGAATGCTCTGAGACTGATTTTGTACTAGGAAACTCGGTTATTCTGAAGCTACGCGTTCAATCTGGGCGACATTGGAGGTGAACAAAATTAAAACTGCTCAAATTGCTCTCAGAGTGATTTTGAACTACTCGGCTGTTCTGAAGCTACTAATAGGATCTCGGCGACATAGGAGAAGAAAAAATTAAAATTGCTCAGAATTCTGTCAGAGTGATTTTGTACCAACAAACATTGGCATTCTCAAGCTCCTCGTTCATTTTCGGCGAGATTGGAGACTAAAAATTTCAAACTACTCAGAATGCTCTGAGAGTTATTTTATACCATCAAAAACGGGTGTTCTGAAGCTCCTCGTTCATTCTCAGCGAGATTGGAGACTAAAAATTTCAAACTACTCCGAATGCTCTGAGACTGATTTTGTACTAGGAATGTCGGTTTTTTTGAAGCTACGAGTTAAATCTGGGCGACATTGGAGGTGAAAAAAATTAACACTGCTCAAAATACTATGAAAGGGTGTTTGCTGATAAAAACGGTTGTTCTGAAAATCCTCTTTCATTCTCAGCGAGATTGGAGACGAAAAATTTCAAACTACTCCGAATGCTCCTAGAGTTATTTTGTACCAACAAAAACGGGTGTTCTGAAGCTATGCGTTAAATCAGGGCGACATTGGAGGTGAAAAAAATTAACACTGCTCAAAATACTATGAAAGGGTGTTTGCTGATAAAAACGGTTGTTCTGAAAATCCTCTTTCATTCTCAGCGAGATTGGAGACGAAAAATTTCAAACTACTCCGAATGCTCTGAGACTGATTTTGTACTAGGAATGTCGGTTATTTTGAAGCTACGCGTTAAATCTGGGCGACATTGGAGGTGAACAAAATAAAACTGCTCAGATTGCTCTCAGAGTGATTTTGTACTACTCGGCTGTTCTGGAGCTATTAATAAAATCTCGGCGACATAGGAGGAGAAAAAATTAAAATTGCTCAGAATTCTGTCAGAGTGATTTTGTACCAACAAACATTGGCATTCTCAAGCTCCTCGTTCATTTTCGGCGAGATTGGAGACTACAAATTTCAAACTACTCAGAATGCTCTGAGAGTTATTTTGTACCAGCAAAAACGGGTGTTCTGAAGCTCCTCGTTCATTCTCAGCGAGATTGGAGACTAAAAATTTCAAACTACTCAGAATGCTCTGAGACTGATTTTGTACTAGGAATGTCGGTTTTTTTGAAGCTACGCGTTAAATCTGGGCGAAATTGGAGGTGAACAAAATAAAACTGCTCAGATTGCTCTCAGAGAGATTTTGTACTACTCCGCTGTTCTGAAGCTATTTATAAAATCTCGGCGACATAGGAGGAGAAAAAATTAAAATTGCTCAGAATTCTGTCAGAGTGATTTTGTACCAACAAACATGGGCATACTCAAGCCCTCGTTCATTTTCGGCGAGATGGGTGACGACAAATTTCAAACTACTCAGAATGCTCCGAGAGTTATTTTGTACCAACAAAAACGGGTGTTCTGAAGCTATGCGTTAAATCAGGGCGACATTGGAGGTGAAAAAAATTAACACTGCTCAAAATACTATAAGAGGGTGTTTGCTGATAAAAACGGTTGTTCTGAAAATCCTCTTTCATTCTCAGCGAGATTGGAGACGAAAAATTTCCAAGTACTCCGAATGCTCTGAGACTGATTTTGTACTAGGAAACTCGGTTATTCTGAAGCTACGCGTTCAATCTGGGCGACATTGGAGGTGAACAAAATTAAAACTGCTCAAATTGCTCTCAGAGTGATTTTGAACTACTCGGCTGTTCTGAAGCTACTAATAGGATCTCGGCGACATAGGAGAAGAAAAAATTAAAATTGCTCAGAATTCTGTCAGAGTGATTTTGTACCAACAAACATTGGCATTCTCAAGCTCCTCGTTCATTTTCGGCGAGATTGGAGACTAAAAATTTCAAACTACTCAGAATGCTCTGAGAGTTATTTTGTACCATCAAAAACGGGTGTTCTGAAGCTCCTCGTTCATTCTCAGCGAGATTGGAGACTAAAAATTTCAAACTACTCCGAATGCTCTGAGACTGATTTTGTACTAGGAATGTCGGTTTTTTTGAAGCTACGAGTTAAATCTGGGCGACATTGGAGGTGAACAAAATAAAACTGCTCAGATTGCTCTCAGAGTGATTTTGTACTACTCGGCTGTTCTGAAGCTATTAATAAAATCTCGGCGACATAGGAGAAGAAAAAATTAAAATTGCTCAGAATTCTGTCAGAGTGATTTTGTACCAACAAACATTGGCATTCTCAAGCTCCTCGTTCATTTTCGGCGAGATTGGAGACTAAAAATTTCAAACTACTCAGAATGCTCTGAGAGTTATTTTGTACCATCAAAAACGGGTGTTCTGAAGCTCCTCGTTCATTCTCAGCGAGATTGGAGACGAAAAATTTCAAACTACTCCGAATGCTCTGAGACTGATTTTGTACTAGGAAACTCGGTTATTCTGAAGCTACGCGTTCAATCTGGGCTTCATTGGAGGTGAATAAAATTAAAACTGCTCAAATTGCTCTCAGAGTGATTTTGAACTACTCGGCTGTTCTGAAGCTACTTATACGATCTCGGCGACATAGGAGAAGAAAAAATTAAAATTGCTCAGAATTCTCTCAGAGTGATTTTGTACCAACAAACATGGGCATTTTCAAGCTCCTCGTTCATTTTCGGCGAGATTGGAGACTACAAATTTCAAACTACTCAGAATGCTCTGAGAGTTATTTTGTACCAGCAAAAACGGGTCTTCTGAAGCTCTTCGTTCATTCTCAGCGAGATTGGAGACTAAAAATTTCAAACTACTCAGAATGCTCTGAGACTGATTTTGTACCAGGAATGTCGGTTATTTTGAAGCTACGCCGTTCAATCTGAGCGACATTGGAGGTGAACAAAATAAAACTGCTCAGATTGCTCTCAGAGAGATTTTGAACTACTCGGCTGTTCTGAAGCTATTAATAAAATCTCGGCGACATAGGAGGAGAAAAAATTAAAATTGCTCAGAATTCTGTCAGAGTGATTTTGTACCAACAAACATGGGCATACTCAAGCCCTCGTTCATTTTCGGCGAGATGGGTGACGAAAAATTTCAACTACTCAGAATGCTCCGACAGTTATTTTGTAGAAACAAAACGGGTGTTCTGAAGCTCCTCGTTCATTTTCAGCGAGATTGGAAACTAAAAATTTCAAACTACTCAGAATGCACTGAGGATTATTTTGTACAAGGAAACTCGGTTGTTCTGAAGCTATGCGTTAAATCAGGGCGACATTGGAGGTGAACAAAATTAAAACTGCTAAAAATACTATAAGAGGGTGTTTGCTGATAAAAACGGGTGTTCTGAAAATCCTCTTTCATTCTCAGCGAGATTGGAGACGAAAAATTTCAAACTACTCCGAATGCTCTGAGACTGATTTTGTACTAGGAAACTCGGTTATTCTGAAGCTACGCGTTTAGTGTGGGCTTCATTGGAGGTGAACAAAATTAAAACTGCTCAAATTGCTCTCAGAGTGATTTTGAACTACTCGGCTGTTCTGAAGCTACTTATACGATCTCGGCGAGATAGGAGGAGAAAAAATTAAAATTGCTCAGAATTCTCTCAGAGTGATTTTGTACCAACAAACATGGGCATACTCAAGCCCTCGTTCATTTTCGGCGAGATGGGTGACGACAAATTTCAAACTACTCAGAATGCTCCGACAGTTATTTTGTACAAACAAAACGGTTGTTCTGAAGCTCCTCGTTCATTTTCAGCGAGATTGGAGACGAAAAATTTCAAACTACTCAGAATGCTCTGAAACTGATTTTGTACTAGGAAACTCGGTTATTCTGAAGCTACGCGTTCAATCTGGGCGACATTGGAGGTGAACAAAATTAAAACTGCTCAAATTGCTCTCAGAGTGATTTTGAACTACTCGGCTGTTCTGAAGCTACTTATAGGATCTCGGCGACATAGGAGAAGAAAAAATTAAAATTTCTCAGAATTCTCTCAGAGTGATTTTGTACCAACAAACATTGGCATTCTCAAGCTCCTCGTTCATTTTCGACGAGATTGGAGACTAAAAATTTCAAACTACTCCGAATGCTCTGAGAGTTATTTTGTACCAACAAAAACGGGTGTTCTGAAGCTCCACATTCATTCTCTGCGAGATTGGAGACTAAAAATTTCAAACTACTCAGAATGCCCTGAGACTCATTTTGTACAAGGAAACTCGGTTGTTCTGAAGCTATGCGTTAAATCAGGGCGACATGTACAAGGAAACTCGGTTGTTCTGAAGCTATGCGTTAAATCAGGGCGACATTGGAGGTGAAAAAAATTAAAACTGCTAAAAATACTATAAGAGGGTGTTTGCTGATAAAAACGGGTGTTCTGAAAATCCTCTTTCATTCTCAGCGAGATTGGAGACGAAAAATTTCAAACTACTCCGAATGCTCTGAGACTGATTTTGTACTAGGAAACTCGGTTATTCTGAAGCTACGCGTTTAGTGTGGGCTTCATTGGAGGTGAACAAAATTAAAACTGCTCAAATTGCTCTCAGAGTGATTTTGAACTACTCGGCTGTTCTGAAGCTACTTATACGATCTCGGCGAGATAGGAGGAGAAAAAATTAAAATTGCTCAGAATTCTCTCAGAGTGATTTTGTACCAACAAACATGGGCATACTCAAGCCCTCGTTCATTTTCGGCGAGATGGGTGACGACAAATTTCAAACTACTCAGAATGCTCCGACAGTTATTTTGTACAAACAAAACGGTTGTTCTGAAGCTCCTCGTTCATTTTCAGCGAGATTGGAGACGAAAAATTTCAAACTACTCAGAATGCTCTGAAACTGATTTTGTACTAGGAAACTCGGTTATTCTGAAGCTACGCGTTCAATCTGGGCGACATTGGAGGTGAACAAAATTAAAACTGCTCAAATTGCTCTCAGAGTGATTTTGAACTACTCGGCTGTTCTGAAGCTACTTATAGGATCTCGGCGACATAGGAGAAGAAAAAATTAAAATTTCTCAGAATTCTCTCAGAGTGATTTTGTACCAACAAACATTGGCATTCTCAAGCTCCTCGTTCATTTTCGACGAGATTGGAGACTAAAAATTTCAAACTACTCCGAATGCTCTGAGAGTTATTTTGTACCAACAAAAACGGGTGTTCTGAAGCTCCACATTCATTCTCTGCGAGATTGGAGACTAAAAATTTCAAACTACTCAGAATGCCCTGAGACTCATTTTGTACAAGGAAACTCGGTTGTTCTGAAGCTATGCGTTAAGTCAGGGCGACATTGGAGGTGAAAAAAATTAAAACTGCTCAAATTGCTCTCAGAGTGATTTTGAACTACTCGGCTGTTCTGGAGCTTCTTATAGGATCTCGGCGACATAGGAGAAGACAAAATTAAAATTGCTCAGAATTCCCTCAGAGTGATTTTGTACAAACAAACATGGCCATTCTCAATCTCCTCGTTCATTTTCGGCGAGATTGGAGACTACAAATTTCAAACTACTCAGAATGCTCTGAGAGTTATTTTGTACCAGCAAAATCGGGTGTTCTGAAGCTCCTCGTTCAATCTCAGCGAGATTGGAGACTAAAAATTTCAAACTACTCAGAATGCTCTGAGACTGATTTTGTACCAGGAATGTCGGTTACTTTGAAGCTACGCCGTTAAATCTGGGCGACATTGGAGGTGAACAAAATAAAACTGCTCAGATTGCTCTCAGAGAGATTTTGAACTACTCGGCTGTTCTGAAGCTATTAATAAAATCTCGGCGACATAGGAGGAGAAAAAATTAAAATTGCTCAGAATTCTGTCAGAGTGATTTTGTACCAACAAACATGGGCATACTCAAGCCCTCGTTCATTATCGGCGAGATGGGTGACGACAAATTTCAAACTACTCAGAATGCTCCGAGAGTTATTTTGTACCAACAAAAACGGGTGTTCTGAAGCTATGCGTTAAAATCAGGGCGACATTTGAGGTGAAAAAAATTCAAACTACTCAGAATACTATGAGAAGGTGTTTGCTGATAAAAACGGGTGTTCTGAAAATCCTCTTTCATTCCCAGCGAGATTGGAGACTAAAAATTACAAACTACTCAGAATGCACTGAGGATTAATTTGTACTAGGAAACTCGGTTGTTCTGAAGCTACGCGTTCAATCTGGGCGACATTGGAGGTGAAAAAAATTAAAACTGCTCAAATTGCTCTCAGAGTGATTTTGAACTACTCGGCTGTTCTGAAGTTACTGATACGATCTCGGCGACATAGGAGAAGAAAAAATTAAAATTTCTCAGAATTCTCTCAGAGTGATTTTGTACCAACAAACATTGGCATTCTCAAGCTCCTCGTTCATTTTCGACGAGATTTGAGACTAAAAATTTCAAACTACTCAGAATGCTCTGAGAGTTATTTTGTACCAACAAAAACGGGTGTTCTGAAGCTCCTCGTTCATTCTCTGCGAGATTGGAGACTAAAAATTTCAAACTACTCAGAATGCCCTGAGACTGATTTTGTACAAGGAAACTGGGTTGTTCTTAAGCTAAGCGTTAAATCAGGGCGACATTGGAGGAGAAAAAAAATTAAAACTTCTCAAAATACTAAAAGAGGGTGTTTGCTGATAAAAACGGTTGTTCTGAAAATCCTCTTTCATTCTCAGCGAGATTGGAGACGAAAAATTTCAAACTACTCCGAATGCTCTGAGACTGATTTTGTACCAGGAATGTCGGTTATTTTGAAGCTACGCCGTTAAATTTGGGCGACTTGGAGGTGAACAAAATAAAACTGCTCAGATTGCTCTCAGAGAGATTTTGAACTACTCGGCTGTTCTGAAGCTATTAATAAAATCTCGGCGACATAGGAAGAGAAAAAATTAAAATTGCTCAGAATTCTGTCAGAGTGATTTTGTACCAACAAACATGGGCATACTCAAGCCGTCGTTCTTTTTCGGCGAGATGGGTGACGAAAAATTTCAAACTACTCAGAATGCTCCGAGAGTTATTTTGTACCAACAAAATGGGTGTTCTGAAGCTCCTCGTTCATTTTCAGCGAGATTGGAGACGAAAAATTTCAAACTACTCCGAATGCTCTGAAACTGATTTTGTACTAGAAAACTCGGTTATTCTGAAGCTACGCGTTCAATCTGGGCGACATTGGAGGTGAACAAAATTAAAACTGCTCAAATTGCTCTCAGATTGATTTTGAACTACTCGGCTTTTCTGGAGCTACTTACAGGATCTCGGCGACATAGGAGAAGAAAAAATTAAAATTGCTCAGAATTCCCTCAGAGTGATTTTGTACCAACAAACATGGGCATTCTCAAGCTCCTCGATCATTTTCGGCGAGATTGGAGACTACAAATTTCAAACTACTCAGATTGCTCTGAGAGTTATTTTGTACCAGCAAAATCGGGTGTTCTGAAGCTCCTCGTTCATTCTCAGCGAGATTGGAGACTAAAAATTTCAAACTACTCCGAATGCTCTGAGACTGATTTTGTACTAGGAATGTCGGTTATTTTGAAGCTACGCGTTAAATCTGGGCGACATTGGAGGTGAACAAAATAAAACTGCTCAGATTGCTCTCAGAGTGATTTTGTACCAACAAACACTCGTTCATTTTCGGCGAGATGGGTGACGACAAATTTCAAACTACTCAGAATGCTCTGAGACTGATTTTGTACAAGGAAACTCGGTTATTCTGAAGCTACGCTTTAAATCAGGGCTTCATTGGAGGTGAAAAAAATTAAAACTGCTCAAATTGCTCTCAGAGTGATTTTGAACTACTCGGCTGTTCTGAAGCTACTTATACGATCTCGGCGACATAGGAGGAGAAAAAATTAAAATTGCTCAGAATTCTGTCAGAGTGACTTTGTACCAACAAACATTGGCATTCTCAAGCTCCTCGTCCATTTTCGGCGAGATTGGAGACTACAAATTTCAAACTACTCAGAATGCTCTGAGAGTTATTCTGTACCAGCAAAAACGGGTCTTCTGAAGCTCTTCGTACATTCTCAGCGAGATTGGAGACTAAAAATTTCAAACTACTCCGAATGCTCTGAGACTGATTTTGTACTAGGAATGTCGGTTATTTTGAAGCTACACGTTAAATCTTGGCGACATTGGAGGTGAACAAAATAAAACTGCTCAGATTGCTCTCAGAGTGATTTTGTACTACTCGGCTGTTCTGGAGCTATTAATAAAATCTCGGCGACATAGGAGGAGAAAAAATTAAAATTGCTCAGAATTCTGTCAGAGTGATTTTGTACCAACAAACATTGGCATTCTCAAGCTCCTCGTTCATTTTCGGCGAGATTGGAGACTACAAATTTCAAACTACTCAGAATGCTCTGAGAGTTATTTTGTACCAGCAAAAACGGGTGTTCTGAAGCTCCTCGTTCATTCTCAGCGAGATTGGAGACTAAAAATTTCAAACTACTCAGAATGCTCTGAGACTGATTTTGTACTAGGAATGTCGGTTTATTTTGAAGCTACGCGTTAAATCTGGGCGACATTGGAGGTGAACAAAATAAAACTGCTCAGATTGCTCTCAGAGAGATTTTGTACTACTCCGCTGTTCTGAAGCTATTAATAAAATCTCGGCGACATAGGAGGAGAAAAAATTAAAATTGCTCAGAATTCTGTCAGAGTGATTTTGTACCAACAAACATGGGCATACTCAAGCCCTCGTTCATTTTCGGCGAGATGGGTGACGACAAATTTCAAACTACTCAGAATGCTCCGAGAGTTATTTTGTACCAACAAAAACGGGTGTTCTGAAGCTATGCGTTAAATCAGGGCGACATTGGAGGTGAAAAAAATTAAAACTGCTCAGAATACTATGAGAGGGTGTTTGCTGATAAAAACGGGTGTTCTGAAAATCCTCTTTCATTCCCAGCGAGATTGGAGACGAAAAATTTCAAACTACTCCGAATGCTCTGAGACTGATTTTGTACTAGGAAACTCGGTTATTCTGAAGCTACGCGTTCAATCTGGGCTTCATTGGAGGTGAACAAAATTAAAACTGCTCAAATTGCTCTCAGAGTGATTTTGAACTACTCGGCTGTTCTGAAGCTACTTATACGATCTCGGCGACATAGGAGAAGAAAAAATTAAAATTGCTCAGAATTCTCTCAGAGTTGATTTTGTACCAACAAACATTGGCATTCTCAAGCTCCTCGTTCATTTTCGGCGAGATTGGAGACTACAAATTTCAAACTACTCAGAATGCTCTGAGAGTTATTCTGTACCAGCAAAAACGGGTGTTCTGAAGCTCCTCGTTCATTCTCAGCGAGATTGGAGACTAAAAATTGAAACTACTCAGAATGCTCCGAGAGTTATTTTGTACCAACAAAAACGGGTGTTCTGAAGCTATGCGTTAAATCAGGGCGACATTGGAGGTGAAAAAAATTAACACTGCTCAAAATACTATGAAAGGGTGTTTGCTGATAAAAACGGTTGTTCTGAAAATCCTCTTTCATTCTCAGCGAGATTGGAGACGAAAAATTTCAAACTACTCCGAATGCTCTGAGACTGATTTTGTACTAGGAATGTCGGTTATTTTGAAGCTACGCGTTAAATCTGGGCGACATTGGAGGTGAACAAAATAAAACTGCTCAGATTGCTCTCAGAGTGATTTTGTACTACTCGGCTGTTCTGGAGCTATTAATAAAATCTCGGCGACATAGGAGGAGAAAAAATTAAAATTGCTCAGAATTCTGTCAGAGTGATTTTGTACCAACAAACATTGGCATTCTCAAGCTCCTCGTTCATTTTCGGCGAGATTGGAGACTACAAATTTCAAACTACTCAGAATGCTCTGAGAGTTATTTTGTACCAGCAAAAACGGGTGTTCTGAAGCTCCTCGTTCATTCTCAGCGAGATTGGAGACTAAAAATTTCAAACTACTCCGAATGCTCTGAGACTGATTTTGTACTAGGAATGTCGGTTTATTTTGAAGCTACGCGTTAAATCTGGGCGACATTGGAGGTGAACAAAATAAAACTGCTCAGATTGCTCTCAGAGAGATTTTGTACTACTCGGCTGTTCTGGAGCTATTAATAAAATCTCGGCGACATAGGAGGAGAAAAAATTAAAATTGCTCAGAATTCTGTCAGAGTGATTTTGTACCAACAAACATGGGCATTCTCAAGCTCCTCGTTCATTTTCGGCGAGATGGGTGACGACAAATTTCAAACTACTCAGAATGCTCCGAGAGTTATTTTGTACCAACAAAAACGGGTGTTCTGAAGCTCCTCGTTCATTCTCAGCGAGATTGGAGACTAAAAATTTCAAACTACTCAGAATGCTCTGAGACTGATTTTGTACTAGGAATGTCGGTTTATTTTGAAGCTACGCGTTAAATCTGGGCGACATTGGAGGTGAACAAAATAAAACTGCTCAGATTGCTCTCAGAGAGATTTTGTACTACTCCGCTGTTCTGAAGCTATTAATAAAATCTCGGCGACATAGGAGGAGAAAAAATTAAAATTGCTCAGAATTCTGTCAGAGTGATTTTGTACCAACAAACATGGGCATACTCAAGCCCTCGTTCATTTTCGGCGAGATGGGTGACGACAAATTTCAAACTACTCAGAATGCTCCGAGAGTTATTTTGTACCAACAAAAACGGGTGTTCTGAAGCTATGCGTTAAATCAGGGCGACATTGGAGGTGAAAAAAATTAAAACTGCTCAGAATACTATGAGAGGGTGTTTGCTGATAAAAACGGGTGTTCTGAAAATCCTCTTTCATTCCCAGCGAGATTGGAGACGAAAAATTTCAAACTACTCCGAATGCTCTGAGACTGATTTTGTACTAGGAAACTCGGTTATTCTGAAGCTACGCGTTCAATCTGGGCTTCATTGGAGGTGAACAAAATTAAAACTGCTCAAATTGCTCTCAGAGTGATTTTGAACTACTCGGCTGTTCTGAAGCTACTTATACGATCTCGGCGACATAGGAGAAGAAAAAATTAAAATTGCTCAGAATTCTCTCAGAGTTGATTTTGTACCAACAAACATTGGCATTCTCAAGCTCCTCGTTCATTTTCGGCGAGATTGGAGACTACAAATTTCAAACTACTCAGAATGCTCTGAGAGTTATTCTGTACCAGCAAAAACGGGTGTTCTGAAGCTCCTCGTTCATTCTCAGCGAGATTGGAGACTAAAAATTGAAACTACTCAGAATGCTCCGAGAGTTATTTTGTACCAACAAAAACGGGTGTTCTGAAGCTATGCGTTAAATCAGGGCGACATTGGAGGTGAAAAAAATTAACACTGCTCAAAATACTATGAGAGGGTGTTTGCTGATAAAAACGGTTGTTCTGAAAATCCTCTTTCATTCTCAGCGAGATTGGAGACGAAAAATTTCAAACTACTCCGAATGCTCTGAGACTGATTTTGTACTAGGAATGTCGGTTATTTTGAAGCTACGCGTTAAATCTGGGCGACATTGGAGGTGAACAAAATAAAACTGCTCAGATTGCTCTCAGAGTGATTTTGTACTACTCGGCTGTTCTGGAGCTATTAATAAAATCTCGGCGACATAGGAGGAGAAAAAATTAAAATTGCTCAGAATTCTGTCAGAGTGATTTTGTACCAACAAACATTGGCATTCTCAAGCTCCTCGTTCATTTTCGGCGAGATTGGAGACTACAAATTTCAAACTACTCAGAATGCTCTGAGAGTTATTTTGTACCAGCAAAAACGGGTGTTCTGAAGCTCCTCGTTCATTCTCAGCGAGATTGGAGACTAAAAATTTCAAACTACTCAGAATGCTCTGAGACTGATTTTGTACTAGGAATGTCGGTTTTTTTGAAGCTACGCGTTAAATCTGGGCGAAATTGGAGGTGAACAAAATAAAACTGCTCAGATTGCTCTCAGAGAGATTTTGTACTACTCCGCTGTTCTGAAGCTATTAATAAAATCTCGGCGACATAGGAGGAGAAAAAATTAAAATTGCTCAGAATTCTGTCAGAGTGATTTTGTACCAACAAACATGGGCATACTCAAGCCCTCGTTCATTTTCGGCGAGATGGGTGACGACAAATTTCAAACTACTCAGAATGCTCCGAGAGTTATTTTGTACCAACAAAAACGGGTGTTCTGAAGCTATGCGTTAAATCAGGGCGACATTGGAGGTGAAAAAAATTAACACTGCTCAAAATACTATAAGAGGGTGTTTGCTGATAAAAACGGTTGTTCTGAAAATCCTCTTTCATTCTCAGCGAGATTGGAGACGAAAAATTTCCAAGTACTCCGAATGCTCTGAGACTGATTTTGTACTAGGAAACTCGGTTATTCTGAAGCTACGCGTTCAATCTGGGCGACATTGGAGGTGAACAAAATTAAAACTGCTCAAATTGCTCTCAGAGTGATTTTGAACTACTCGGCTGTTCTGAAGCTACTAATAGGATCTCGGCGACATAGGAGAAGAAAAAATTAAAATTGCTCAGAATTCTGTCAGAGTGATTTTGTACCAACAAACATTGGCATTCTCAAGCTCCTCGTTCATTTTCGGCGAGATTGGAGACTAAAAATTTCAAACTACTCAGAATGCTCTGAGAGTTATTTTGTACCATCAAAAACGGGTGTTCTGAAGCTCCTCGTTCATTCTCAGCGAGATTGGAGACTAAAAATTTCAAACTACTCCGAATGCTCTGAGACTGATTTTGTACTAGGAATGTCGGTTTTTTTGAAGCTACGAGTTAAATCTGGGCGACATTGGAGGTGAACAAAATAAAACTGCTCAGATTGCTCTCAGAGTGATTTTGTACTACTCGGCTGTTCTGAAGCTATTAATAAAATCTCGGCGACATAGGAGAAGAAAAAATTAAAATTGCTCAGAATTCTGTCAGAGTGATTTTGTACCAACAAACATTGGCATTCTCAAGCTCCTCGTTCATTTTCGGCGAGATTGGAGACTAAAAATTTCAAACTACTCAGAATGCTCTGAGAGTTATTTTGTACCATCAAAAACGGGTGTTCTGAAGCTCCTCGTTCATTCTCAGCGAGATTGGAGACGAAAAATTTCAAACTACTCCGAATGCTCTGAGACTGATTTTGTACTAGGAAACTCGGTTATTCTGAAGCTACGCGTTCAATCTGGGCTTCATTGGAGGTGAATAAAATTAAAACTGCTCAAATTGCTCTCAGAGTGATTTTGAACTACTCGGCTGTTCTGAAGCTACTTATACGATCTCGGCGACATAGGAGAAGAAAAAATTAAAATTGCTCAGAATTCTCTCAGAGTGATTTTGTACCAACAAACATGGGCATTTTCAAGCTCCTCGTTCATTTTCGGCGAGATTGGAGACTACAAATTTCAAACTACTCAGAATGCTCTGAGAGTTATTTTGTACCAGCAAAAACGGGTCTTCTGAAGCTCTTCGTTCATTCTCAGCGAGATTGGAGACTAAAAATTTCAAACTACTCAGAATGCTCTGAGACTGATTTTGTACTAGGAATGTCGGTTTTTTTGAAGCTACGCGTTAAATCTGGGCGACATTGGAGGTGAACAAAATAAAACTGCTCAGATTGCTCTCAGAGAGATTTTGTACTACTCCACTGTTCTGAAGCTATTAATAAAATCTCGGCGACATAGGAGGAGAAAAAATTAAAATTGCTCAGAATTCTGTCAGAGTGATTTTGTACCAACAAACATGGGCATACTCAAGCCCTCGTTAATTTTCGGCGAGATGGGTGACGACAAATTTCAAACTACTCAGAATGCTCCTAGAGTTATTTTGTACCAACAAAAACGGGTGTTCTGAAGCTATGCGTTAAATCAGGGCGACATTGGAGGTGAAAAAAATTAAAACTGCTCAGAATACTATGAGAGGGTGTTTGCTGATAAAAACGGTTGTTCTGAAAATCCTCTTTCATTCCCAGCGAGATTGGAGACGAAAAATTTCAAACTACTCCGAATGCTCTGAGACTGATTTTGTACTAGGAAACTCGGTTATTCTGAAGCTACGCGTTCAATTTGGGCTTCATTGGAGGTGAACAAAATTAAAACTGCTGAAATTGCTCTCAGAGTGATTTTGAACTACTCGGCTGTTCTGGAGCTTCTTATAGGATCTCGGCGACATAGGAGAAGAAAAAATTAAAATTGCTCAGAATTCCCTCAGAGTGATTTTGTACCAACAAACATGGGCATACTCAAGCCCTCGTTCATTTTCGGCGAGATGGGTGACGAAAAATTCAAATTACTCAGAATGCTCCGACAGTTATTTTGTACCAACAAAATGGGTGTTCTGAAGCTCCTCGTTCATTTTCAGCGAGATTGGAGACTAAAAATTTCAAACTACTCAGAATGCACTGAGACTGATTTTGTACAAGGAAACTCGGTTGTTCTGAAGCTACGCGTTCAATCTGGGCGACATTGGAGGTGAAAAAAATTAACACTGCTCAAAATACTATAAGAGGGTGTTTGCTGATAAAAACGGTTGTTCTGAAAATCCTCTTTCATTCTCAGCGAGATTGGAGACGAAAAATTTCAAACTACTCCGAATACTCTGAGACTGATTTTGTACTAGGAAACTTGGTTTTTCTGAAGCTACGCGTTCAATCTGGGCGACATTGGAGGTGAACAAAATTAAAACTGCTCAAATTGCTCTCAGAGTGATTTTGAACTTTTCGGCTGTTCTGAAGCAACTAATAGGATCTCGGCGTCATAGGAGAAGAAAAAATTAAAATTGCTCAGAATTCTGTCAGAGTGATTTTGTACCAACAAACATGGGCATACTCAAGCTCCTCGTTTATTTTCGGCGAGATTGGAGACTACAAATTTCAAACTACTCAGAATGCTCTGAGAGTTATTTTGTACCAGCAAAATCGGGTGTTCTGAAGCTCCTCGTTCATTCTCAGCGAGATTGGAGACGAAAAATTTCAAACTACTCAGAATGCTCTGAGACTGATTTTGTACTAGGAATGTCGGTTATTTTGAAGCTACGCCGTTAAATCTGGGCGACATTTGGAGGTGAACAAAATATAACTGCTGAAATTGCTCTCAGAGTGATTTTGTACTACTCGGCTGTTCTGAAGCTACTAATAAAATCTCGGCGACATAGGAGGAGAAAAAATTAAAATTGCTCAGAATTCCCTCAGAGTGATTTTGTACCAACAAACATGGGCATACTCAAGCCCTCGTTCATTTTCGGCGAGATGGGTGACGAAAAATTTCAAACTACTCAGAATGCTGCGACAGTTATTTTGTACAAACAAAACGGGTGTTCTGAAGCTCCTCGTTCATTTTCAGCGAGATTGGAGACGAAAAATTTCAAACTACTCCGAATGCTCTGAGACTGATTTTGTACTAGGAAACTCGGTTATTCTGAAGCTACGCGTTCAATCTGGGCGACATTGGAGGTGAACAAAATTAAAACTGCTCAGATTGCTCTCAGAGTGATTTTGAACTACTCGGCTGTTCTGAAGCTACTAATAAAATCTCGGCGACATAGGAGAAGAAAAAATTAAAATTGCTCAGAATTCTGTCAGAGTGATTTTGTACCAACAAACATGGGCATACTCAAACCCTCGTTCATTTTCGGCGAGATGGGTGACGAAAAATTTCAAACTACTCAGAATGCTCTGAGAGTTATTTTGTACCAGCAAAATCGGGTGTTCTGAAGCTCCTCGTTCATTCTCAGCGAGATTGGAGACTAAAAATTTCAAACTACTCAGAATGCTCTGAGACTGATTTTGTACCAGGAATGTCGGTTATTTTGAAGCTACGCCGTTCAATCTGAGCGACATTGGAGGTGAACAAAATAAAACTGCTCAGATTGCTCTCAGAGAGATTTTGAACTACTCGGCTGTTCTGAAGCTATTAATAAAATCTCGGCGACATAGGAGGAGAAAAAATTAAAATTGCTCAGAATTCTGTCAGAGTGATTTTGTACCAACAAACATGGGCATACTCAAGCCCTCGTTCATTTTCGGCGAGATGGGTGACGAAAAATTTCAACTACTCAGAATGCTCCGACAGTTATTTTGTAGAAACAAAACGGGTGTTCTGAAGCTCCTCGTTCATTTTCAGCGAGATTGGAAACTAAAAATTTCAAACTACTCAGAATGCACTGAGGATTATTTTGTACAAGGAAACTCGGTTGTTCTGAAGCTATGCGTTAAATCAGGGCGACATTGGAGGTGAACAAAATTAAAACTGCTAAAAATACTATAAGAGGGTGTTTGCTGATAAAAACGGGTGTTCTGAAAATCCTCTTTCATTCTCAGCGAGATTGGAGACGAAAAATTTCAAACTACTCCGAATGCTCTGAGACTGATTTTGTACTAGGAAACTCGGTTATTCTGAAGCTACGCGTTTAGTGTGGGCTTCATTGGAGGTGAACAAAATTAAAACTGCTCAAATTGCTCTCAGAGTGATTTTGAACTACTCGGCTGTTCTGAAGCTACTTATACGATCTCGGCGAGATAGGAGGAGAAAAAATTAAAATTGCTCAGAATTCTCTCAGAGTGATTTTGTACCAACAAACATGGGCATACTCAAGCCCTCGTTCATTTTCGGCGAGATGGGTGACGACAAATTTCAAACTACTCAGAATGCTCCGACAGTTATTTTGTACAAACAAAACGGTTGTTCTGAAGCTCCTCGTTCATTTTCAGCGAGATTGGAGACGAAAAATTTCAAACTACTCAGAATGCTCTGAAACTGATTTTGTACTAGGAAACTCGGTTATTCTGAAGCTACGCGTTCAATCTGGGCGACATTGGAGGTGAACAAAATTAAAACTGCTCAAATTGCTCTCAGAGTGATTTTGAACTACTCGGCTGTTCTGAAGCTACTTATAGGATCTCGGCGACATAGGAGAAGAAAAAATTAAAATTTCTCAGAATTCTCTCAGAGTGATTTTGTACCAACAAACATTGGCATTCTCAAGCTCCTCGTTCATTTTCGACGAGATTGGAGACTAAAAATTTCAAACTACTCCGAATGCTCTGAGAGTTATTTTGTACCAACAAAAACGGGTGTTCTGAAGCTCCACATTCATTCTCTGCGAGATTGGAGACTAAAAATTTCAAACTACTCAGAATGCCCTGAGACTCATTTTGTACAAGGAAACTCGGTTGTTCTGAAGCTATGCGTTAAATCAGGGCGACATGTACAAGGAAACTCGGTTGTTCTGAAGCTATGCGTTAAATCAGGGCGACATTGGAGGTGAAAAAAATTAAAACTGCTAAAAATACTATAAGAGGGTGTTTGCTGATAAAAACGGGTGTTCTGAAAATCCTCTTTCATTCTCAGCGAGATTGGAGACGAAAAATTTCAAACTACTCCGAATGCTCTGAGACTGATTTTGTACTAGGAAACTCGGTTATTCTGAAGCTACGCGTTTAGTGTGGGCTTCATTGGAGGTGAACAAAATTAAAACTGCTCAAATTGCTCTCAGAGTGATTTTGAACTACTCGGCTGTTCTGAAGCTACTTATACGATCTCGGCGAGATAGGAGGAGAAAAAATTAAAATTGCTCAGAATTCTCTCAGAGTGATTTTGTACCAACAAACATGGGCATACTCAAGCCCTCGTTCATTTTCGGCGAGATGGGTGACGACAAATTTCAAACTACTCAGAATGCTCCGACAGTTATTTTGTACAAACAAAACGGTTGTTCTGAAGCTCCTCGTTCATTTTCAGCGAGATTGGAGACGAAAAATTTCAAACTACTCAGAATGCTCTGAAACTGATTTTGTACTAGGAAACTCGGTTATTCTGAAGCTACGCGTTCAATCTGGGCGACATTGGAGGTGAACAAAATTAAAACTGCTCAAATTGCTCTCAGAGTGATTTTGAACTACTCGGCTGTTCTGAAGCTACTTATAGGATCTCGGCGACATAGGAGAAGAAAAAATTAAAATTTCTCAGAATTCTCTCAGAGTGATTTTGTACCAACAAACATTGGCATTCTCAAGCTCCTCGTTCATTTTCGACGAGATTGGAGACTAAAAATTTCAAACTACTCCGAATGCTCTGAGAGTTATTTTGTACCAACAAAAACGGGTGTTCTGAAGCTCCACATTCATTCTCTGCGAGATTGGAGACTAAAAATTTCAAACTACTCAGAATGCCCTGAGACTCATTTTGTACAAGGAAACTCGGTTGTTCTGAAGCTATGCGTTAAGTCAGGGCGACATTGGAGGTGAAAAAAATTAAAACTGCTCAAATTGCTCTCAGAGTGATTTTGAACTACTCGGCTGTTCTGGAGCTTCTTATAGGATCTCGGCGACATAGGAGAAGACAAAATTAAAATTGCTCAGAATTCCCTCAGAGTGATTTTGTACCAACAAACATGGCCATTCTCAATCTCCTCGTTCATTTTCGGCGAGATTGGAGACTACAAATTTCAAACTACTCAGAATGCTCTGAGAGTTATTTTGTACCAGCAAAATCGGGTGTTCTGAAGCTCCTCGTTCAATCTCAGCGAGATTGGAGACTAAAAATTTCAAACTACTCAGAATGCTCTGAGACTGATTTTGTACCAGGAATGTCGGTTACTTTGAAGCTACGCCGTTAAATCTGGGCGACATTGGAGGTGAACAAAATAAAACTGCTCAGATTGCTCTCAGAGAGATTTTGAACTACTCGGCTGTTCTGAAGCTATTAATAAAATCTCGGCGACATAGGAGGAGAAAAAATTAAAATTGCTCAGAATTCTGTCAGAGTGATTTTGTACCAACAAACATGGGCATACTCAAGCCCTCGTTCATTATCGGCGAGATGGGTGACGACAAATTTCAAACTACTCAGAATGCTCCGAGAGTTATTTTGTACCAACAAAAACGGGTGTTCTGAAGCTATGCGTTAAAATCAGGGCGACATTGGAGGTGAAAAAAATTCAAACTACTCAGAATACTATGAGAAGGTGTTTGCTGATAAAAACGGGTGTTCTGAAAATCCTCTTTCATTCCCAGCGAGATTGGAGACTAAAAATTACAAACTACTCAGAATGCACTGAGGATTAATTTGTACTAGGAAACTCGGTTGTTCTGAAGCTACGCGTTCAATCTGGGCGACATTGGAGGTGAAAAAAATTAAAACTGCTCAAATTGCTCTCAGAGTGATTTTGAACTACTCGGCTGTTCTGAAGTTACTGATACGATCTCGGCGACATAGGAGAAGAAAAAATTAAAATTTCTCAGAATTCTCTCAGAGTGATTTTGTACCAACAAACATTGGCATTCTCAAGCTCCTCGTTCATTTTCGACGAGATTTGAGACTAAAAATTTCAAACTACTCAGAATGCTCTGAGAGTTATTTTGTACCAACAAAAACGGGTGTTCTGAAGCTCCTCGTTCATTCTCTGCGAGATTGGAGACTAAAAATTTCAAACTACTCAGAATGCCCTGAGACTGATTTTGTACAAGGAAACTGGGTTGTTCTTAAGCTAAGCGTTAAATCAGGGCGACATTGGAGGAGAAAAAAAATTAAAACTTCTCAAAATACTAAAAGAGGGTGTTTGCTGATAAAAACGGTTGTTCTGAAAATCCTCTTTCATTCTCAGCGAGATTGGAGACGAAAAATTTCAAACTACTCCGAATGCTCTGAGACTGATTTTGTACCAGGAATGTCGGTTATTTTGAAGCTACGCCGTTAAATTTGGGCGACTTGGAGGTGAACAAAATAAAACTGCTCAGATTGCTCTCAGAGAGATTTTGAACTACTCGGCTGTTCTGAAGCTATTAATAAAATCTCGGCGACATAGGAAGAGAAAAAATTAAAATTGCTCAGAATTCTGTCAGAGTGATTTTGTACCAACAAACATGGGCATACTCAAGCCGTCGTTCTTTTTCGGCGAGATGGGTGACGAAAAATTTCAAACTACTCAGAATGCTCCGAGAGTTATTTTGTACCAACAAAATGGGTGTTCTGAAGCTCCTCGTTCATTTTCAGCGAGATTGGAGACGAAAAATTTCAAACTACTCCGAATGCTCTGAAACTGATTTTGTACTAGAAAACTCGGTTATTCTGAAGCTACGCGTTCAATCTGGGCGACATTGGAGGTGAACAAAATTAAAACTGCTCAAATTGCTCTCAGATTGATTTTGAACTACTCGGCTTTTCTGGAGCTACTTACAGGATCTCGGCGACATAGGAGAAGAAAAAATTAAAATTGCTCAGAATTCCCTCAGAGTGATTTTGTACCAACAAACATGGGCATTCTCAAGCTCCTCGATCATTTTCGGCGAGATTGGAGACTACAAATTTCAAACTACTCAGATTGCTCTGAGAGTTATTTTGTACCAGCAAAATCGGGTGTTCTGAAGCTCCTCGTTCATTCTCAGCGAGATTGGAGACTAAAAATTTCAAACTACTCCGAATGCTCTGAGACTGATTTTGTACTAGGAATGTCGGTTATTTTGAAGCTACGCGTTAAATCTGGGCGACATTGGAGGTGAACAAAATAAAACTGCTCAGATTGCTCTCAGAGTGATTTTGTACCAACAAACACTCGTTCATTTTCGGCGAGATGGGTGACGACAAATTTCAAACTACTCAGAATGCTCTGAGACTGATTTTGTACAAGGAAACTCGGTTATTCTGAAGCTACGCTTTAAATCAGGGCTTCATTGGAGGTGAAAAAAATTAAAACTGCTCAAATTGCTCTCAGAGTGATTTTGAACTACTCGGCTGTTCTGAAGCTACTTATACGATCTCGGCGACATAGGAGGAGAAAAAATTAAAATTGCTCAGAATTCTGTCAGAGTGACTTTGTACCAACAAACATTGGCATTCTCAAGCTCCTCGTCCATTTTCGGCGAGATTGGAGACTACAAATTTCAAACTACTCAGAATGCTCTGAGAGTTATTCTGTACCAGCAAAAACGGGTCTTCTGAAGCTCTTCGTACATTCTCAGCGAGATTGGAGACTAAAAATTTCAAACTACTCCGAATGCTCTGAGACTGATTTTGTACTAGGAATGTCGGTTATTTTGAAGCTACACGTTAAATCTTGGCGACATTGGAGGTGAACAAAATAAAACTGCTCAGATTGCTCTCAGAGTGATTTTGTACTACTCGGCTGTTCTGGAGCTATTAATAAAATCTCGGCGACATAGGAGGAGAAAAAATTAAAATTGCTCAGAATTCTGTCAGAGTGATTTTGTACCAACAAACATTGGCATTCTCAAGCTCCTCGTTCATTTTCGGCGAGATTGGAGACTACAAATTTCAAACTACTCAGAATGCTCTGAGAGTTATTTTGTACCAGCAAAAACGGGTGTTCTGAAGCTCCTCGTTCATTCTCAGCGAGATTGGAGACTAAAAATTTCAAACTACTCAGAATGCTCTGAGACTGATTTTGTACTAGGAATGTCGGTTTATTTTGAAGCTACGCGTTAAATCTGGGCGACATTGGAGGTGAACAAAATAAAACTGCTCAGATTGCTCTCAGAGAGATTTTGTACTACTCCGCTGTTCTGAAGCTATTAATAAAATCTCGGCGACATAGGAGGAGAAAAAATTAAAATTGCTCAGAATTCTGTCAGAGTGATTTTGTACCAACAAACATGGGCATACTCAAGCCCTCGTTCATTTTCGGCGAGATGGGTGACGACAAATTTCAAACTACTCAGAATGCTCCGAGAGTTATTTTGTACCAACAAAAACGGGTGTTCTGAAGCTATGCGTTAAATCAGGGCGACATTGGAGGTGAAAAAAATTAAAACTGCTCAGAATACTATGAGAGGGTGTTTGCTGATAAAAACGGGTGTTCTGAAAATCCTCTTTCATTCCCAGCGAGATTGGAGACGAAAAATTTCAAACTACTCCGAATGCTCTGAGACTGATTTTGTACTACGAAACTCGGTTATTCTGAAGCTACGCGTTCAATCTGGGCTTCATTGGAGGTGAACAAAATTAAAACTGCTCAAATTGCTCTCAGAGTGATTTTGAACTACTCGGCTGTTCTGAAGCTACTTATACGATCTCGGCGACATAGGAGAAGAAAAAATTAAAATTGCTCAGAATTCTCTCAGAGTTGATTTTGTACCAACAAACATTGGCATTCTCAAGCTCCTCGTTCATTTTCGGCGAGATTGGAGACTACAAATTTCAAACTACTCAGAATGCTCTGAGAGTTATTCTGTACCAGCAAAAACGGGTGTTCTGAAGCTCCTCGTTCATTCTCAGCGAGATTGGAGACTAAAAATTGAAACTACTCAGAATGCTCTGAGACTGATTTTGTACTAGGAATGTCGGTTATTTTGAAGCTACGCGTTAAATCTGGGCGACATTGGAGGTGAACAAAATAAAACTGCTCATATTGCTCTCAGAGAGATTTTGTACTACTCGGCTGTTCTGGAGCTATTAATAAAATCTCGGCGACATAGGAGGAGAAAAAATTAAAATTGCTCAGAATTCTGTCAGAGTGATTTTGTACCAACAAACATGGGCATACTCAAGCCTTCGTTCATTTTCGGCGAGATGGGTGACGACAAATTTCAAACTACTCAGAATGCTCCGAGAGTTATTTTGTACCAACAAAAACGGGTGTTCTGAAGCTATGCGTTAAATCAGGGCGACATTGGAGGTGAAAAAAATTAACACTGCTCAAAATACTATGAGAGGGTGTTTGCTGATAAAAACGGTTGTTCTGAAAATCCTCTTTCATTCTCAGCGAGATTGGAGACGAAAAATTTCAAACTACTCCGAATGCTCTGAGACTGATTTTGTACTAGGAAACTCGGTTATTCGGAAGCTACGCGTTCAATCTGGGCGACATTGGAGGTGAACAAAATTAAAACTGCTCAAATTGCTCTCAGAGTGATTTTGAACTACTCGGCTGTTCTGAAGCTACTAATAGGATCTCGGCGACATAGGAGAAGAAAAAATTAAAATTGCTCAGAATTCTGTCAGAGTGATTTTGTACCAACAAACATTGGCATTCTGAAGCTCCTCGTTCATTTTCGGCGAGATTGGAGACTAAAAATTTCAAACTACTCAGAATGCTCTGAGAGTTATTTTGTACCATCAAAAACGGGTGTTCTGAAGCTCCTCGTTCATTCTCAGCGAGATTGGAGACTAAAAATTGAAACTACTCAGAATGCTCTGAGACTGATTTTGTACTAGGAATGTCGGTTATTTTGAAGCTACGCGTTAAATCTGGGCGACATTGGAGGTGAACAAAATAAAACTGCTCAGATTGCTCTCAGAGTGATTTTGTACTACTCGGCTGTTCTGGAGCTATTAATAAAATCTTGGCGACATAGGAGGAGAAAAAATTAAAATTGCTCAGAATTCTGTCAGAGTGATTTTGTACCAACAAACATTGGCATTCTCAAGCTCCTCGTTCATTTTCGGCGAGATTGGAGACTACAAATTTCAAACTACTCAGAATGCTCTGAGAGTTATTTTGTACCAGCAAAAACGGGTGTTCTGAAGCTCCTCGTTCATTCTCAGCGAGATTGGAGACTAAAAATTTCAAACTACTCAGAATGCTCTGAGACTGATTTTGTACTAGGAATGTCGGTTTTTTTGAAGCTACGCGTTAAATCTGGGCGAAATTGGAGGTGAACAAAATAAAACTGCTCAGATTGCTCTCAGAGAGATTTTGTACTACTCCGCTGTTCTGAAGCTATTAATAAAATCTCGGCGACATAGGAGGAGAAAAAATTAAAATTGCTCAGAATTCTGTCAGAGTGATTTTGTACCAACAAACATGGGCATACTCAAGCCCTCGTTAATTTTCGGCGAGATGGGTGACGACAAATTTCAAACTACTCAGAATGCTCCGAGAGTTATTTTGTACCAACAAAAACGGGTGTTCTGAAGCTATGCGTTAAATCAGGGCGACATTGGAGGTGAAAAAAATTAACACTGCTCAAAATACTATAAGAGGGTGTTTGCTGATAAAAACGGTTGTTCTGAAAATCCTCTTTCATTCTCAGCGAGATTGGAGACGAAAAATTTCCAAGTACTCCGAATGCTCTGAGACTGATTTTGTACTAGGAAACTCGGTTATTCTGAAGCTACGCGTTCAATCTGGGCGACATTGGAGGTGAACAAAATTAAAACTGCTCAAATTGCTCTCAGAGTGATTTTGAACTACTCGGCTGTTCTGAAGCTACTAATAGGATCTCGGCGACATAGGAGAAGAAAAAATTAAAATTGCTCAGAATTCTGTCAGAGTGATTTTGTACCAACAAACATTGGCATTCTCAAGCTCCTCGTTCATTTTCGGCGAGATTGGAGACTAAAAATTTCAAACTACTCAGAATGCTCTGAGAGTTATTTTGTACCATCAAAAACGGGTGTTCTGAAGCTCCTCGTTCATTCTCAGCGAGATTGGAGACTAAAAATTTCAAACTACTCAGAATGCTCTGAGACTGATTTTGTACTAGGAATGTCGGTTTTTTTGAAGCTACGCGTTAAATCTGGGCGACATTGGAGGTGAACAAAATAAAACTGCTCAGATTGCTCTCAGAGAGATTTTGTACTACTCCGCTGTTCTGAAGCTATTAATAAAATCTCGGCGACATAGGAGGAGAAAAAATTAAAATTGCTCAGAATTCTGTCAGAGTGATTTTGTACCAACAAACATGGGCATACTCAAGCCCTCGTTCATTTTCGGCGAGATGGGTGACGACAAATTTCAAACTACTCAGAATGCTCCTAGAGTTATTTTGTACCAACAAAAACGGGTGTTCTGAAGCTATGCGTTAAATCAGGGCGACATTGGAGGTGAAAAAAATTAAAACTGCTCAGAATACTATGAGAGGGTGTTTGCTGATCAAAACGGTTGTTCTGAAAATCCTCTTTCATTCCCAGCGAGATTGGAGACGAAAAATTTCAAACTACTCCGAATGCTCTGAGACTGATTTTGTACTAGGAAACTCGGTTATTCTGAAGCTACGCGTTCAATCTGGGCTTCATTGGAGGTGAATAAAATTAAAACTGCTCAAATTGCTCTCAGAGTGATTTTGAACTACTCGGCTGTTCTGAAGCTACTTATACGATCTCGGCGACATAGGAGAAGAAAAAATTAAAATTGCTCAGAATTCTCTCAGAGTGATTTTGTACCAACAAACATGGGCATTTTCAAGCTCCTCGTTCATTTTCGGCGAGATTGGAGACTACAAATTTCATTCTACTCAGAATGCTCTGAGAGTTATTTTGTACCAGCAAAAACGGGTCTTCTGAAGCTCTTCGTTCATTCTCAGCGAGATTGGAGACTAAAAATTTCAAACTACTCCGAATGCTCTGAGACTGATTTTGTACTAGGAATGTCGGTTATTTTGAAGCTACACGTTAAATCTTGGCGACATTGGAGGTGAACAAAATAAAACTGCT
Organism: Marthasterias glacialis; assembly: GCA_911728455.2. Classification (NCBI taxonomy): domain Eukaryota; kingdom Metazoa; phylum Echinodermata; class Asteroidea; order Forcipulatida; family Asteriidae; genus Marthasterias; species Marthasterias glacialis. The sequence continues at coordinate 10,916,257 of OU452236.1, forward strand.
CAGATTGCTCTCAGAGAGATTTTGTACTACTCGGCTGTTCTGGAGCTATTAATAAAATCTCGGCGACATAGGAGGAGAAAAAATTAAAATTGCTCAGAATTCTGTCAGAGTGATTTTGTACCAACAAACATTGGCATTCTCAAGCTCCTCGTTCATTTTCGGCGAGATTGGAGACTACAAATTTCAAACTACTCAGAATGCTCTGAGAGTTATTTTGTACCAGCAAAAACGGGTGTTCTGAAGCTCCTCGTTCATTCTCAGCGAGATTGGAGACTAAAAATTTCAAACTACTCAGAATGCTCTGAGACTGATTTTGTACTAGGAATGTCGGTTTTTTTGAAGCTACGCGTTAAATCTGGGCGACATTGGAGGTGAACAAAATAAAACTGCTCAGATTGCTCTCAGAGAGATTTTGTACTACTCGGCTGTTCTGGAGCTATTAATAAAATCTCGGCGACATAGGAGGAGAAAAAATTAAAATTGCTCAGAATTCTGTCAGAGTGATTTTGTACCAACAAACATTGGCATTCTCAAGCTCCTCGTTCATTTTCGGCGAGATTGGAGACTACAAATTTCAAACTACTCAGAATGCTCTGAGAGTTATTTTGTACCAGCAAAAACGGGTGTTCTGAAGCTCCTCGTTCATTCTCAGCGAGATTGGAGACTAAAAATTTCAAACTACTCAGAATGCTCTGAGACTGATTTTGTACTAGGAATGTCGGTTTTTTTGAAGCTACGCGTTAAATCTGGGCGACATTGGAGGTGAACAAAATAAAACTGCTCAGATTGCTCTCAGAGAGATTTTGTACTACTCGGCTGTTCTGGAGCTATTAATAAAATCTCGGCGACATAGGAGGAGAAAAAATTAAAATTGCTCAGAATTCTGTCAGAGTGATTTTGTACCAACAAACATTGGCATTCTCAAGCTCCTCGTTCATTTTCGGCGAGATTGGAGACTACAAATTTCAAACTACTCAGAATGCTCTGAGAGTTATTTTGTACCAGCAAAAACGGGTGTTCTGAAGCTCCTCGTTCATTCTCAGCGAGATTGGAGACTAAAAATTTCAAACTACTCAGAATGCTCTGAGACTGATTTTGTACTAGGAATGTCGGTTTTTTTGAAGCTACGCGTTAAATCTGGGCGACATTGGAGGTGAACAAAATAAAACTGCTCAGATTGCTCTCAGAGAGATTTTGTACTACTCCGCTGTTCTGAAGCTATTAATAAAATCTCGGCGACATAGGAGGAGAAAAAATTAAAATTGCTCAGAATTCTGTCAGAGTGATTTTGTACCAACAAACATGGGCATACTCAAGCCCTCGTTAATTTTCGGCGAGATGGGTGACGACAAATTTCAAACTACTCAGAATGCTCCTAGAGTTATTTTGTACCAACAAAAACGGGTGTTCTGAAGCTATGCGTTAAATCAGGGCGACATTGGAGGTGAAAAAAATTAAAACTGCTCAGAATACTATGAGAGGGTGTTTGCTGATAAAAACGGTTGTTCTGAAAATCCTCTTTCATTCCCAGCGAGATTGGAGACGAAAAATTTCAAACTACTCCGAATGCTCTGAGACTGATTTTGTACTAGGAAACTCGGTTATTCTGAAGCTACGCGTTCAATTTGGGCTTCATTGGAGGTGAACAAAATTAAAACTGCTGAAATTGCTCTCAGAGTGATTTTGAACTACTCGGCTGTTCTGGAGCTTCTTATAGGATCTCGGCGACATAGGAGAAGAAAAAATTAAAATTGCTCAGAATTCCCTCAGAGTGATTTTGTACCAACAAACATGGGCATACTCAAGCCCTCGTTCATTTTCGGCGAGATGGGTGACGAAAAATTCAAATTACTCAGAATGCTCCGACAGTTATTTTGTACCAACAAAATGGGTGTTCTGAAGCTCCTCGTTCATTTTCAGCGAGATTGGAGACTAAAAATTTCAAACTACTCAGAATGCACTGAGACTGATTTTGTACAAGGAAACTCGGTTGTTCTGAAGCTACGCGTTCAATCTGGGCGACATTGGAGGTGAAAAAAATTAACACTGCTCAAAATACTATAAGAGGGTGTTTGCTGATAAAAACGGTTGTTCTGAAAATCCTCTTTCATTCTCAGCGAGATTGGAGACGAAAAATTTCAAACTACTCCGAATACTCTGAGACTGATTTTGTACTAGGAAACTTGGTTTTTCTGAAGCTACGCGTTCAATCTGGGCGACATTGGAGGTGAACAAAATTAAAACTGCTCAAATTGCTCTCAGAGTGATTTTGAACTTTTCGGCTGTTCTGAAGCAACTAATAGGATCTCGGCGTCATAGGAGAAGAAAAAATTAAAATTGCTCAGAATTCTGTCAGAGTGATTTTGTACCAACAAACATGGGCATACTCAAGCTCCTCGTTTATTTTCGGCGAGATTGGAGACTACAAATTTCAAACTACTCAGAATGCTCTGAGAGTTATTTTGTACCAGCAAAATCGGGTGTTCTGAAGCTCCTCGTTCATTCTCAGCGAGATTGGAGACGAAAAATTTCAAACTACTCAGAATGCTCTGAGACTGATTTTGTACTAGGAATGTCGGTTATTTTGAAGCTACGCCGTTAAATCTGGGCGACATTTGGAGGTGAACAAAATATAACTGCTCAGATTGCTCTCAGAGTGATTTTGTACTACTCGGCTGTTCTGAAGCTATTAATAAAATCTCGGCGACATAGGAGGAGAAAAAATTAAAATTGCTCAGAATTCCCTCAGAGTGATTTTGTACCAACAAACATGGGCATACTCAAGCCCTCGTTCATTTTCGGCGAGATGGGTGACGAAAAATTTCAAACTACTCAGAATGCTGCGACAGTTATTTTGTACAAACAAAACGGGTGTTCTGAAGCTCCTCGTTCATTTTCAGCGAGATTGGAGACGAAAAATTTCAAACTACTCCGAATGCTCTGAGACTGATTTTGTACTAGGAATGTCGGTTATTCTGAAGCTACGCGTTCAATCTGGGCGACATTGGAGGTGAACAAAATTAAAACTGCTCAAATTGCTCTCAGAGTGATTTTGAACTACTCGACTTTTCTGGAGCTTCTTATAGGATCTCGGCGACATAGGAGAAGAAAAAATTAAAATTGCTCAGAATTCTGTCAGAGTGATTTTGTACCAACAAACATTGGCATTCTGAAGCTCCTCGTTCATTTTCGGCGAGATTGGAGACTAAAAATTTCAAACTACTCAGAATGCTCTGAGAGTTATTTTGTACCATCAAAAACGGGTGTTCTGAAGCTCCTCGTTCATTCTCAGCGAGATTGGAGACTAAAAATTGAAACTACTCAGAATGCTCTGAGACTGATTTTGTACTAGGAATGTCGGTTATTTTGAAGCTACGCGTTAAATCTGGGCGACATTGGAGGTGAACAAAATAAAACTGCTCAGATTGCTCTCAGAGTGATTTTGTACTACTCGGCTGTTCTGGAGCTATTAATAAAATCTTGGCGACATAGGAGGAGAAAAAATTAAAATTGCTCAGAATTCTGTCAGAGTGATTTTGTACCAACAAACATTGGCATTCTCAAGCTCCTCGTTCATTTTCGGCGAGATTGGAGACTACAAATTTCAAACTACTCAGAATGCTCTGAGAGTTATTTTGTACCAGCAAAAACGGGTGTTCTGAAGCTCCTCGTTCATTCTCAGCGAGATTGGAGACTAAAAATTTCAAACTACTCAGAATGCTCTGAGACTGATTTTGTACTAGGAATGTCGGTTTTTTTGAAGCTACGCGTTAAATCTGGGCGAAATTGGAGGTGAACAAAATAAAACTGCTCAGATTGCTCTCAGAGAGATTTTGTACTACTCCGCTGTTCTGAAGCTATTAATAAAATCTCGGCGACATAGGAGGAGAAAAAATTAAAATTGCTCAGAATTCTGTCAGAGTGATTTTGTACCAACAAACATGGGCATACTCAAGCCCTCGTTCATTTTCGGCGAGATGGGTGACGACAAATTTCAAACTACTCAGAATGCTCCGAGAGTTATTTTGTACCAACAAAAACGGGTGTTCTGAAGCTATGCGTTAAATCAGGGCGACATTGGAGGTGAAAAAAATTAACACTGCTCAAAATACTATAAGAGGGGGTTTGCTGATAAAAACGGTTGTTCTGAAAATCCTCTTTCATTCTCAGCGAGATTGGAGACGAAAAATTTCCAAGTACTCCGAATGCTCTGAGACTGATTTTGTACTAGGAAACTCGGTTATTCTGAAGCTACGCGTTCAATCTGGGCGACATTGGAGGTGAACAAAATTAAAACTGCTCAAATTGCTCTCAGAGTGATTTTGAACTACTCGACCTTTCTGGAGCTTCTTATAGGATCTCGGCGACATAGGAGAAGAAAAAATTAAAATTGCTCAGAATTCTGTCAGAGTGATTTTGTACCAACAAACATTGGCATTCTGAAGCTCCTCGTTCATTTTCGGCGAGATTGGAGACTAAAAATTTCAAACTACTCAGAATGCTCTGAGAGTTATTTTGTACCATCAAAAACGGGTGTTCTGAAGCTCCTCGTTCATTCTCAGCGAGATTGGAGACTAAAAATTGAAACTACTCAGAATGCTCTGAGACTGATTTTGTACTAGGAATGTCGGTTATTTTGAAGCTACGCGTTAAATCTGGGCGACATTGGAGGTGAACAAAATAAAACTGCTCAGATTGCTCTCAGAGTGATTTTGTACTACTCGGCTGTTCTGGAGCTATTAATAAAATCTTGGCGACATAGGAGGAGAAAAAATTAAAATTGCTCCGAATTCTGTCAGAGTGATTTTGTACCAACAAACATTGGCATTCTCAAGCTCCTCGTTCATTTTCGGCGAGATTGGAGACTACAAATTTCAAACTACTCAGAATGCTCTGAGAGTTATTTTGTACCAGCAAAAACGGGTGTTCTGAAGCTCCTCGTTCATTCTCAGCGAGATTGGAGACTAAAAATTTCAAACTACTCAGAATGCTCTGAGACTGATTTTGTACTAGGAATGTCGGTTTTTTTGAAGCTACGCGTTAAATCTGGGCGAAATTGGAGGTGAACAAAATAAAACTGCTCAGATTGCTCTCAGAGAGATTTTGTACTACTCCGCTGTTCTGAAGCTATTAATAAAATCTCGGCGACATAGGAGGAGAAAAAATTAAAATTGCTCAGAATTCTGTCAGAGTGATTTTGTACCAACAAACATGGGCATACTCAAGCCCTCGTTCATTTTCGGCGAGATGGGTGACGACAAATTTCAAACTACTCAGAATGCTCCGAGAGTTATTTTGTACCAACAAAAACGGGTGTTCTGAAGCTATGCGTTAAATCAGGGCGACATTGGAGGTGAAAAAAATTAACACTGCTCAAAATACTATAAGAGGGTGTTTGCTGATAAAAACGGTTGTTCTGAAAATCCTCTTTCATTCTCAGCGAGATTGGAGACGAAAAATTTCCAAGTACTCCGAATGCTCTGAGACTGATTTTGTACTAGGAAACTCGGTTATTCTGAAGCTACGCGTTCAATCTGGGCGACATTGGAGGTGAACAAAATTAAAACTGCTCAAATTGCTCTCAGAGTGATTTTGAACTACTCGGCTGTTCTGAAGCTACTAATAGGATCTCGGCGACATAGGAGAAGAAAAAATTAAAATTGCTCAGAATTCTGTCAGAGTGATTTTGTACCAACAAACATTGGCATTCTCAAGCTCCTCGTTCATTTTCGGCGAGATTGGAGACTAAAAATTTCAAACTACTCAGAATGCTCTGAGAGTTATTTTGTACCATCAAAAACGGGTGTTCTGAAGCTCCTCGTTCATTCTCAGCGAGATTGGAGACTAAAAATTTCAAACTACTCCGAATGCTCTGAGACTGATTTTGTACTAGGAATGTCGGTTTTTTTGAAGCTACGCGTTAAATCTGGGCGAAATTGGAGGTGAACAAAATAAAACTGCTCAGATTGCTCTCAGAGAGATTTTGTACTACTCCGCTGTTCTGAAGCTATTAATAAAATCTCGGCGACATAGGAGGAGAAAAAATTAAAATTGCTCAGAATTCTGTCAGAGTGATTTTGTACCAACAAACATGGGCATACTCAAGCCCTCGTTCATTTTCGGCGAGATGGGTGACGACAAATTTCAAACTACTCAGAATGCTCCTAGAGTTATTTTGTACCAACAAAAACGGGTGTTCTGAAGCTATGCGTTAAATCAGGGCGACATTGGAGGTGAAAAAAATTAAAACTGCTCAGAATACTATGAGAGGGTGTTTGCTGATCAAAACGGTTGTTCTGAAAATCCTCTTTCATTCCCAGCGAGATTGGAGACGAAAAATTTCAAACTACTCCGAATGCTCTGAGACTGATTTTGTACTAGGAAACTCGGTTATTCTGAAGCTACGCGTTCAATCTGGGCTTCATTGGAGGTGAATAAAATTAAAACTGCTGAAATTGCTCTCAGAGTGATTTTGAACTACTCGGCTGTTCTGAAGCTACTTATACGATCTCGGCGACATAGGAGAAGAAAAAATTAAAATTGCTCAGAATTCTCTCAGAGTGATTTTGTACCAACAAACATGGGCATTTTCAAGCTCCTCGTTCATTTTCGGCGAGATTGGAGACTACAAATTTCATTCTACTCAGAATGCTCTGAGAGTTATTTTGTACCAGCAAAAACGGGTCTTCTGAAGCTCTTCGTTCATTCTCAGCGAGATTGGAGACTAAAAATTTCAAACTACTCCGAATGCTCTGAGACTGATTTTGTACTAGGAATGTCGGTTATTTTGAAGCTACACGTTAAATCTTGGCGACATTGGAGGTGAACAAAATAAAACTGCTCAGATTGCTCTCAGAGAGATTTTGTACTACTCGGCTGTTCTGGAGCTATTAATAAAATCTCGGCGACATAGGAGGAGAAAAAATTAAAATTGCTCAGAATTCTGTCAGAGTGATTTTGTACCAACAAACATTGGCATTCTCAAGCTCCTCGTTCATTTTCGGCGAGATTGGAGACTACAAATTTCAAACTACTCAGAATGCTCTGAGAGTTATTTTGTACCAGCAAAAACGGGTGTTCTGAAGCTCCTCGTTCATTCTCAGCGAGATTGGAGACTAAAAATTTCAAACTACTCAGAATGCTCTGAGACTGATTTTGTACTAGGAATGTCGGTTTTTTTGAAGCTACGCGTTAAATCTGGGCGACATTGGAGGTGAACAAAATAAAACTGCTCAGATTGCTCTCAGAGAGATTTTGTACTACTCGGCTGTTCTGGAGCTATTAATAAAATCTCGGCGACATAGGAGGAGAAAAAATTAAAATTGCTCAGAATTCTGTCAGAGTGATTTTGTACCAACAAACATTGGCATTCTCAAGCTCCTCGTTCATTTTCGGCGAGATTGGAGACTACAAATTTCAAACTACTCAGAATGCTCTGAGAGTTATTTTGTACCAGCAAAAACGGGTGTTCTGAAGCTCCTCGTTCATTCTCAGCGAGATTGGAGACTAAAAATTTCAAACTACTCAGAATGCTCTGAGACTGATTTTGTACTAGGAATGTCGGTTTTTTTGAAGCTACGCGTTAAATCTGGGCGACATTGGAGGTGAACAAAATAAAACTGCTCAGATTGCTCTCAGAGAGATTTTGTACTACTCCGCTGTTCTGAAGCTATTAATAAAATCTCGGCGACATAGGAGGAGAAAAAATTAAAATTGCTCAGAATTCTGTCAGAGTGATTTTGTACCAACAAACATGGGCATACTCAAGCCCTCGTTAATTTTCGGCGAGATGGGTGACGACAAATTTCAAACTACTCAGAATGCTCCTAGAGTTATTTTGTACCAACAAAAACGGGTGTTCTGAAGCTATGCGTTAAATCAGGGCGACATTGGAGGTGAAAAAAATTAAAACTGCTCAGAATACTATGAGAGGGTGTTTGCTGATAAAAACGGTTGTTCTGAAAATCCTCTTTCATTCCCAGCGAGATTGGAGACGAAAAATTTCAAACTACTCCGAATGCTCTGAGACTGATTTTGTACTAGGAAACTCGGTTATTCTGAAGCTACGCGTTCAATTTGGGCTTCATTGGAGGTGAACAAAATTAAAACTGCTGAAATTGCTCTCAGAGTGATTTTGAACTACTCGGCTGTTCTGGAGCTTCTTATAGGATCTCGGCGACATAGGAGAAGAAAAAATTAAAATTGCTCAGAATTCCCTCAGAGTGATTTTGTACCAACAAACATGGGCATACTCAAGCCCTCGTTCATTTTCGGCGAGATGGGTGACGAAAAATTCAAATTACTCAGAATGCTCCGACAGTTATTTTGTACCAACAAAATGGGTGTTCTGAAGCTCCTCGTTCATTTTCAGCGAGATTGGAGACTAAAAATTTCAAACTACTCAGAATGCACTGAGACTGATTTTGTACAAGGAAACTCGGTTGTTCTGAAGCTACGCGTTCAATCTGGGCGACATTGGAGGTGAAAAAAATTAACACTGCTCAAAATACTATAAGAGGGTGTTTGCTGATAAAAACGGTTGTTCTGAAAATCCTCTTTCATTCTCAGCGAGATTGGAGACGAAAAATTTCAAACTACTCCGAATACTCTGAGACTGATTTTGTACTAGGAAACTTGGTTTTTCTGAAGCTACGCGTTCAATCTGGGCGACATTGGAGGTGAACAAAATTAAAACTGCTCAAATTGCTCTCAGAGTGATTTTGAACTTTTCGGCTGTTCTGAAGCAACTAATAGGATCTCGGCGTCATAGGAGAAGAAAAAATTAAAATTGCTCAGAATTCTGTCAGAGTGATTTTGTACCAACAAACATGGGCATACTCAAGCTCCTCGTTTATTTTCGGCGAGATTGGAGACTACAAATTTCAAACTACTCAGAATGCTCTGAGAGTTATTTTGTACCAGCAAAATCGGGTGTTCTGAAGCTACTCGTTCATTCTCAGCGAGATTGGAGACGAAAAATTTCAAACTACTCAGAATGCTCTGAGACTGATTTTGTACTAGGAATGTCGGTTATTTTGAAGCTACGCCGTTAAATCTGGGCGACATTTGGAGGTGAACAAAATATAACTGCTCAGATTGCTCTCAGAGTGATTTTGTACTACTCGGCTGTTCTGAAGCTATTAATAAAATCTCGGCGACATAGGAGGAGAAAAAATTAAAATTGCTCAGAATTCTGTCAGAGTGATTTTGTACCAACAAACATTGGCATTCTCAAGCTCCTCGTTCATTTTCGGCGAGATTGGAGACTACAAATTTCAAACTACTCAGAATGCTCTGAGAGTTATTTTGTACCAGCAAAAACGGGTGTTCTGAAGCTCCTCGTTCATTCTCAGCGAGATTGGAGACTAAAAATTTCAAACTACTCAGAATGCTCTGAGACTGATTTTGTACTAGGAATGTCGGTTTTTTTGAAGCTACGCGTTAAATCTGGGCGACATTGGAGGTGAACAAAATAAAACTGCTCAGATTGCTCTCAGAGAGATTTTGTACTACTCCGCTGTTCTGAAGCTATTAATAAAATCTCGGCGACATAGGAGGAGAAAAAATTAAAATTGCTCAGAATTCTGTCAGAGTGATTTTGTACCAACAAACATGGGCATACTCAAGCCCTCGTTAATTTTCGGCGAGATGGGTGACGACAAATTTCAAACTACTCAGAATGCTCCTAGAGTTATTTTGTACCAACAAAAACGGGTGTTCTGAAGCTATGCGTTAAATCAGGGCGACATTGGAGGTGAAAAAAATTAAAACTGCTCAGAATACTATGAGAGGGTGTTTGCTGATAAAAACGGTTGTTCTGAAAATCCTCTTTCATTCCCAGCGAGATTGGAGACGAAAAATTTCAAACTACTCCGAATGCTCTGAGACTGATTTTGTACTAGGAAACTCGGTTATTCTGAAGCTACGCGTTCAATTTGGGCTTCATTGGAGGTGAACAAAATTAAAACTGCTGAAATTGCTCTCAGAGTGATTTTGAACTACTCGGCTGTTCTGGAGCTTCTTATAGGATCTCGGCGACATAGGAGAAGAAAAAATTAAAATTGCTCAGAATTCCCTCAGAGTGATTTTGTACCAACAAACATGGGCATACTCAAGCCCTCGTTCATTTTCGGCGAGATGGGTGACGAAAAATTCAAATTACTCAGAATGCTCCGACAGTTATTTTGTACCAACAAAATGGGTGTTCTGAAGCTCCTCGTTCATTTTCAGCGAGATTGGAGACTAAAAATTTCAAACTACTCAGAATGCACTGAGACTGATTTTGTACAAGGAAACTCGGTTGTTCTGAAGCTACGCGTTCAATCTGGGCGACATTGGAGGTGAAAAAAATTAACACTGCTCAAAATACTATAAGAGGGTGTTTGCTGATAAAAACGGTTGTTCTGAAAATCCTCTTTCATTCTCAGCGAGATTGGAGACGAAAAATTTCAAACTACTCCGAATACTCTGAGACTGATTTTGTACTAGGAAACTTGGTTTTTCTGAAGCTACGCGTTCAATCTGGGCGACATTGGAGGTGAACAAAATTAAAACTGCTCAAATTGCTCTCAGAGTGATTTTGAACTTTTCGGCTGTTCTGAAGCAACTAATAGGATCTCGGCGTCATAGGAGAAGAAAAAATTAAAATTGCTCAGAATTCTGTCAGAGTGATTTTGTACCAACAAACATGGGCATACTCAAGCTCCTCGTTTATTTTCGGCGAGATTGGAGACTACAAATTTCAAACTACTCAGAATGCTCTGAGAGTTATTTTGTACCAGCAAAATCGGGTGTTCTGAAGCTACTCGTTCATTCTCAGCGAGATTGGAGACGAAAAATTTCAAACTACTCAGAATGCTCTGAGACTGATTTTGTACTAGGAATGTCGGTTATTTTGAAGCTACGCCGTTAAATCTGGGCGACATTTGGAGGTGAACAAAATATAACTGCTCAGATTGCTCTCAGAGTGATTTTGTACTACTCGGCTGTTCTGAAGCTATTAATAAAATCTCGGCGACATAGGAGGAGAAAAAATTAAAATTGCTCAGAATTCCCTCAGAGTGATTTTGTACCAACAAACATGGGCATACTCAAGCCCTCGTTCATTTTCGGCGAGATGGGTGACGAAAAATTTCAAACTACTCAGAATGCTGCGACAGTTATTTTGTACCAACAAAACGGGTGTTCTGAAGCTCCTCGTTCATTTTCAGCGAGATTGGAGACGAAAAATTTCAAACTACTCCGAATGCTCTGAGACTGATTTTGTACTAGGAATGTCGGTTATTCTGAAGCTACGCGTTCAATCTGGGCGACATTGGAGGTGAACAAAATTAAAACTGCTCAAATTGCTCTCAGAGTGATTTTGAACTACTCGACTTTTCTGGAGCTTCTTATAGGATCTCGGCGACATAGGAGAAGAAAAAATTAAAATTGCTCAGAATTCTCTGAGAGTTATTTTGTACCAGCAAAAACGGGTGTTCTGAAGCTCCTCGTTCATTCTCAGCGAGATTGGAGACTAAAAATTTCAAACTACCCAGAATGCTCTGAGGCTGATTTTGTACTAGGAAACTCGGTTATTCCGAAGCTACGCGTTCAATCTGGGCGACATTGGAGGTGAAAAAAATTAACACTGCTCAAAATACTATAAGAGGGTGTTTGCTGATAAAAACGGTTGTTCTGAAAATCCTCTTTCATTCTCAGCGAGATTGGAGACGAAAAATTTCAAACTACTCCGAATGCTCTGAGACTGATTTTGTACTAGGAAACTCGGTTATTCGGAAGCTACGCGTTCAATCTGGGCGACATTGGAGGTGAACAAAATTAAAACTGCTCAGATTGCTCTCAGAGTGATTTTGAACTACTCGGCTGTTCTGAAGCTACTAATAAAATCTCGGCGACATAGGAGAAGAAAAAATTAAAATTGCTCAGAATTCTGTCAGAGTGATTTTGTACCAACAAACATGGGCATACTCAAACCCTCGTTCATTTTCGGCGAGATGGGTGACGAAAAATTTCAAACTACTCAGAATGCTCCGACAGTTATTTTGTACCAACAAAACGGGTGTTCTGAAGCTCCTCGTTCGTTTTCAGCGAGATTAGAGACTAACAATTTCAAACTACTCAGAATGCACTGAGACTGATTTTGTACTAGGAAACTCGGTTATTCTGAAGCTACGCGTTCAATCTGGGCGACATTGGAGGTGAACAAAATTAAAACTGCTCAAATTGCTCTCAGAGTGATTTTGAACTACTCGGCTGTTCTGAAGCTACTTATAGGATCTCGGCGACATAGGAGAAGAAAAAATTAAAATTTCTCAGAATTCTCTCAGAGTGATTTTGTACCAACAAACATTGGCATTCTCAAGCTCCTCGTTCATTTTCGACGAGATTGGAGACTAAAAATTTCAAACTACTCCGAATGCTCTGAGAGTTATTTTGTACCAACAAAAACGGGTGTTCTGAAGCTCCACATTCATTCTCTGCGAGATTGGAGACTAAAAATTTCAAACTACTCAGAATGCCCTGAGACTCATTTTGTACAAGGAAACTCGGTTGTTCTGAAGCTATGCGTTAAATCAGGGCGACATTGGAGGTGAAAAAAATTAAAACTGCTCAAATTGCTCTCAGAGTGATTTTGAACTACTCGGCTGTTCTGGAGCTTCTTATAGGATCTCGGCGACATAGGAGAAGACAAAATTAAAATTGCTCAGAATTCCCTCAGAGTGATTTTGTACAAACAAACATGGCCATTCTCAATCTCCTCGTTCATTTTCGGCGAGATTGGAGACTACAAATTTCAAACTACTCAGAATGCTCTGAGAGTTATTTTGTACCAGCAAAATCGGGTGTTCTGAAGCTCCTCGTTCAATCTCAGCGAGATTGGAGACTAAAAATTTCAAACTACTCAGAATGCTCTGAGACTGATTTTGTACCAGGAATGTCGCTTATTTTGAAGCTACGCCGTTAAATCTGGGCGACATTGGAGGTGAACAAAATAAAACTGCTCAGATTGCTCTCAGAGAGATTTTGAACTACTCGGCTGTTCTGAAGCTATTAATAAAATCTCGGCGACATAGGAGGAGAAAAAATTAAAATTGCTCAGAATTCTGTCAGAGTGATTTTGTACCAACAAACATGGGCATACTCAAGCCCTCGTTCATTATCGGCGAGATGGGTGACGACAAATTTCAAACTACTCAGAATGCTCCGAGAGTTATTTTGTACCAACAAAAACGGGTGTTCTGAAGCTATGCGTTAAAATCAGGGCGACATTGGAGGTGAAAAAAATTCAAACTACTTGAATACTATGAGAAGGTGTTTGCTGATAAAAACGGGTGTTCTGAAAATCCTCTTTCATTCCCAGCGAGATTGGAGACTAAAAATTACAAACTACTCAGAATGCACTGAAGATTAATTTGTACTAGGAAACTCGGTTGTTCTGAAGCTACGCGTTCAATCTGGGCGACATTGGAGGTGAAAAAAAATTAAAACTGCTCAAATTGCCCTCAGAGTGATTTTGAACTACTCGGCTGTTCTGAAGTTACTGATACGATCTCGGCGACATAGGAGAAGAAAAAATTAAAATTTCTCAGAATTCTCTCAGAGTGATTTTGTACCAACAAACATTGGCATTCTCAAGCTCCTCGTTCATTTTCGACGAGATTTGAGACTAAAAATTTCAAACTACTCAGAATGCTCTGAGAGTTATTTTGTACCAACAAAAACGGGTGTTCTGAAGCTCCTCGTTCATTCTCTGCAAGATTGGAGACTAAAAATTTCAAACTACTCAGAATGCCCTGAGACTGATTTTGTACAAGGAAACTGGGTTGTTCTTAAGCTAAGCGTTAAATCAGGGCGACATTGGAGGAGAAAAAAAATTAAAACTTCTCAAAATACTAAAAGAGGGTGTTTGCTGATAAAAACGGTTGTTCTGAAAATCCTCTTTCATTCTCAGCGAGATTGGAGACGAAAAATTTCAAACTACTCCGAATGCTCTGAGACTGATTTTGTACCAGGAATGTCGGTTATTTTGAAGCTACGCCGTTAAATTTGGGCGACTTGGAGGTGAACAAAATAAAACTGCTCAGATTGCTCTCAGAGAGATTTTGAACTACTCGGCTGTTCTGAAGCTATTAATAAAATCTCGGCGACATAGGAGGAGAAAAAATTAAAATTGCTCAGAATTCTGTCAGAGTGATTTTGTACCAACAAACATGGGCATACTCAAGCCCTCGTTCATTTTCGGCGAGATGGGTGACGAAAAATTTCAAACTACTCAGAATGCTCCGAGAGTTATTTTGTACCAACAAAATGGGTGTTCTGAAGCTCCTCGTTCATTTTCAGCGAGATTGGAGACGAAAAATTTCAAACTACTCCGAATGCTCTGAAACTGATTTTGTACTAGAAAACTCGGTTATTCTGAAGCTACGCGTTCAATCTGGGCGACATTGGAGGTGAACAAAATTAAAACTGCTCAAATTGCTCTCAGAGTGATTTTGAACTACTCGGCTTTTCTGGAGCTACTTACAGGATCTGGGCGACATAGGAGAAGAAAAAATTAAAATTGCTCAGAATTCCCTCAGAGTGATTTTGTACCAACAAACATGGGCATTCTCAAGCTCCTCGATCATTTTCGGCGAGATTGGAGACTACAAATTTCAAACTACTCAGATTGCTCTGAGAGTTATTTTGTACCAGCAAAATCGGGTGTTCTGAAGCTCCTCGTTCATTCTCAGCGAGATTGGAGACTAAAAATTTCAAACTACTCCGAATGCTCTGAGACTGATTTTGTACTAGGAATGTCGGTTATTTTGAAGCTACGCGTTAAATCTGGGCGACATTGGAGGTGAACAAAATAAAACTGCTCAGATTGCTCTCAGAGTGATTTTGTACCAACAAACACTCGTTCATTTTCGGCGAGATGGGTGACGACAAATTTCAAACTACTCAGAATGCTCTGAGACTGATTTTGTACAAGGAAACTCGGTTATTCTGAAGCTACGCTTTAAATCAGGGCTTCATTGGAGGTGAACAAAATTAAAACTGCTCAAATTGCTCTCAGAGTGATTTTGAACTACTCGGCTGTTCTGAAGCTACTTATACGATCTCGGCGACATAGGAGGAGAAAAAATTAAAATTGCTCAGAATTCTGTCAGAGTGACTTTGTACCAACAAACATTGGCATTCTCAAGCTCCTCGTCCATTTTCGGCGAGATTGGAGACTACATATTTCAAACTACTCAGAATGCTCTGAGAGTTATTTTGTTACCAGCAAAAACGGGTGTTCTGAAGCTCCTCGTTCATTCTCAGCGAGATTGGAGACTAAAAATTTCAAACTACTCAGAATGCTCTGAGACTGATTTTGTACTAGGAATGTCGGTTATTTTGAAGCTACGCGTTAAATCTGGGCGACATTAGAGGTGAACAAAATAAAACTGCTCAGATTGCTCTCAGAGTGATTTGTACTACTCGGCTGTTCTGAAGCTATTAATAAAATCTCGGCGACATAGGAGGAGAACAAATTAAAATTGCTCAGAATTCTGTCAGAGTGATTTTGTACCAACAAACATGGGCATACTCAAACCCTCGTTCATTTTCGGCGAGATGGGTGACGAAAAATTTCAAACTACTCAGAATGCTCCGAGAGTTATTTTGTACAAACAAAACGGGTGTTCTTAAGCTCCTCGTTCATTTTCAGCGAGATTGGAGACTAAAAATTTCAAACTACTCAGAATGCTCTGAGACTGATTTTGTACTAGGAATGTCGGTTATTTTGAAGCTACGCGTTAAATCTGGGCGACATTGGAGGTGAAGAAAATAAAACTGCTCAGATTGCTCTCAGAGTGATTTGGTACTACTCGGCTGTTCTGAAGCTACTTATAAAATCTCGGCGACATAGGAGGAGAAAAAATTAAAATTGCTCAGAATTCTGTCAGAGTGATTTTGTACAAACAAAACGGGAGTTCTGAAGCTCCTCGTTCATTTTCAGCGAGATGGGTGACTAAAAATTTCAAACTACTCAGAATGCACTGAGGATTATTTTGTACAAGGAAACTCGGTTGTTCTGAAGCTACGCGTTCAATCTGGGCGACATTGGAGGTGAAAAAAATTAAAACTGCTCAAATTGCTCTCAGAGTGATTTTGAACTACTCGGCTGTTCTGAAGCTACTTATAGGATCTCGGCGACATAGGAGAAGAAAAAATTCAAATTGCTCATAATTCTGTCAGAGTGATTTTGTACCAACAAACATTGGCATTCTCAAGCTCCTCGTTCATTTTCGGCGAGATTGGAGACTACAAATTTCAAACTACTCAGAATGCTCTGAGAGTTATTTTGTACCAGCAAAAACGGGTGTTCTGAAGCTCCTCGTTCATTCTCAGCGAGATTGGAGACTAAAAATTTCAAACTACTCAGAATGCTCTGAGACTGATTTTGTACTAGGAATGTCGGTTATTTTGAAGCTACGCGTTAAATCTGGGCGACATTGGAGGTGAACAAAATAAAACTGCTCAGATTGCTCTCAGAGTGATTTTGTACTACTCGGCTTTTCTGAAGCTACTAATAAAATCTCGGCGACATAGGAGGAGAAAAAATTAAAATTGCTCAGAATTCCCTCAGAGTGATTTTGTACCAACAAACATGGGCATACTCAAACCCTCGTTCATTTTCGGCGAGATGGGTGACGACAAATTTCAAACTACTCAGAATGCTCCGACAGTTATTTTGTACAAACAAAACGGGTGTTCTGAAGCTCCTCGTTCATTTTCAGCGAGATTGGAGACTAAAAATTACAAACTACTCAGAATGCACTGAGGATTAATTTGTACTAGGAAACTCGGTTGTTCTAAAGCTACGCGTTCAATCTGGGCGACATTGGAGGTGAAAAAAATTAAAACTGCTCAAATTGCTCTCAGAGTGATTTTGAACTACTCGGCTATTCTGAAGCTACTTATACGATCTCGGCGACATAGGAGAAGAAAAAATTAAAATTGCTCAGAATTCTGTGAGAGTGATTTTGTACCATTAAACATTGGCATTCTCAAGCTCCTCGTTCATTTTCGGCGAGATTGGAGACTAAAAATTTCAAACTACTCAGAATGCTCTGAGAGTTATTTTGTACCAGCAAAAACGGGTGTTCTGAAGCTCCTCGTTCATTCTCAGCGAGATTGGAGACTAAAAATTTCAAACTACCCAGAATGCTCTGAGACTAATTTTGTACTAGGAATGTCGGTTATTTTGAAGCTACGCCGTTAAATCTGGGCGACATTGGAGGTGAACAAAATAAAACTGCTCAGATTGCTCTCAGAGAGATTTTGAACTACTCGGCTGTTCTGAAGCTATTAATAAAATCTCGGCGACATAGGAGGAGAAAAAATTAAAATTGCTCAGAATTCTGTCAGAGTGATTTTGTACCAACAAACATGGGCATACTCAAGCCCTCGTTCATTTTCGGCAAGATGGGTGACGACAAATTTCAAACTACTCAGAATGCTCCGAGAGTTATTTTGTACCAGCAAAATCGGGTGTTTTGAAGCTCCTCGTTCATTCTCAGCGAGATTGGAGACTAAAAATTTCAAACTACTCAGAATGCACTGAGACTGATTTTGTACTAGGAATGTCGGTTATTTTGAAGCTACGCGTTCAATCTGGGCGACATTGGAGGTGAAAAAAATTAAAACTGCTCAGAATTCTGTCAGAGTGATTTTGTACCAACAAACATGGGCATACTCAAACCCTCGTTCATTTTCGGCGAGATGGGTGACGACAAATTTCAAACTACTCAGAATGCTCCGACAGTTATTTTGTACCAACAAAACGGGTGTTCTGAAGCTCCTCGTTCATTTTCAGCGAGATTGGAGACTAACAATTTCAAACTACTCAGAATGCACTGAGACTGATTTTGTACAAAGAAACTCGGTTGTTCTGAAGCTACGCGTTCAATCTGGGCGACATTGGAGGTGAAAAAAATTAAAACTGCTCAAATTGCTCTCAGAGTGATTTTGAACTACTCGGCTGTTCTGAAGCTACTTATAGGATCTCGGCGACATAGGAGAAGAAAAAATTCAAATTGCTCATAATTCTGTCAGAGTGATTTTGTACCAACAAACATTGGCATTCTCAAGCTCCTCGTTCATTTTCGGCGAGATTGGAGACTACAAATTTCAAACTACTCAGAATGCTCTGAGAGTTATTTTGTACCAGCAAAATCGGGTGTTCTGAAGCTCCTCGTTCATTCTCAGCGAGATTGGAGACTAAAAATTTCAAACTACTCAGAATGCTCTGAGACTGATTTTGTACTAGGAATGTCGGTTATTTTGAAGCTACGCGTTAAATCTGGGCGACATTGGAGGTGAACAAAATAAAACTGCTCAGATTGCTCTCAGAGTGATTTTGTACTACTCGGCTTTTCTGAAGCTACTAATAAAATCTCGGCGACATAGGAGGAGAAAAAATTAAAATTGCTCAGAATTCCCTCAGAGTGATTTTGTACCAACAAACATGGGCATACTCAAACCCTCGTTCATTTTCGGCGAGATGGGTGACGACAAATTTCAAACTACTCAGAATGCTCCGACAGTTATTTTGTACAAACAAAACGGGTGTTCTGAAGCTCCTCGTTCATTTTCAGCGAGATTGGAGACTAAAAATTACAAACTACTCAGAATGCACTGAGGATTAATTTGTACTAGGAAACTCGGTTGTTCTAAAGCTACGCGTTCAATCTGGGCGACATTGGAGGTGAAAAAAATTAAAACTGCTCAAATTGCTCTCAGAGTGATTTTGAACTACTCGGCTATTCTGAAGCTACTTATACGATCTCGGCGACATAGGAGAAGAAAAAATTAAAATTGCTCAGAATTCTGTGAGAGTGATTTTGTACCATTAAACATTGGCATTCTCAAGCTCCTCGTTCATTTTCGGCGAGATTGGAGACTAAAAATTTCAAACTACTCAGAATGCTCTGAGAGTTATTTTGTACCAGCAAAAACGGGTGTTCTGAAGCTCCTCGTTCATTCTCAGCGAGATTGGAGACTAAAAATTTCAAACTACCCAGAATGCTCTGAGACTAATTTTGTACTAGGAATGTCGGTTATTTTGAAGCTACGCCGTTAAATCTGGGCGACATTGGAGGTGAACAAAATAAAACTGCTCAGATTGCTCTCAGAGAGATTTTGAACTACTCGGCTGTTCTGAAGCTATTAATAAAATCTCGGCGACATAGGAGGAGAAAAAATTAAAATTGCTCAGAATTCTGTCAGAGTGATTTTGTACCAACAAACATGGGCATACTCAAGCCCTCGTTTATTTTCGGCAAGATGGGTGACGACAAATTTCAAACTACTCAGAATGCTCCGAGAGTTATTTTGTACCAGCAAAATCGGGTGTTTTGAAGCTCCTCGTTCATTCTCAGCGAGATTGGAGACTAAAAATTTCAAACTACTCAGAATGCACTGAGACTGATTTTGTACTAGGAATGTCGGTTATTTTGAAGCTACGCGTTCAATCTGGGCGACATTGGAGGTGAAAAAAATTAAAACTGCTCAGAATTCTGTCAGAGTGATTTTGTACCAACAAACATGGGCATACTCAAACCCTCGTTCATTTTCGGCGAGATGGGTGACGACAAATTTCAAACTACTCAGAATGCTCCGACAGTTATTTTGTACCAACAAAACGGGTGTTCTGAAGCTCCTCGTTCATTTTCAGCGAGATTGGAGACTAACAATTTCAAACTACTCAGAATGCACTGAGACTGATTTTGTACAAAGAAACTCGGTTGTTCTGAAGCTACGCGTTCAATCTGGGCGACATTGGAGGTGAACAAAATTAAAACTGCTCAAATTGCTCTCAGATTGATTTTGAACTACTCGGCTGTTCTGAAGCTACTTATACGATCTCGGCGACATAGGAGGAGAAAAAATTAAAATTGCTCAGAATTCTGTCAGAGTGATTTTGTACCATTAAACATTGGCATTCTCAAGCTCCTCGTTCATTTTCAGCGAGATTGGAGACTAAAAATTTCAAACTACTCAGAATGCTCTGAGACTGATTTTGTACTAGGAATGTCGGTTATTTTGAAGCTACGCGTTAAATCTGGGCGACATTGGAGGTGAAGAAAATAAAACTGCTCAGATTGCTCTCAGAGTGATTTTGTACTACTCGGCTGTTCTGAAGCTACTTATAAAATCTCGGCGACATAGGAGGAGAAAAAATTAAAATTGCTCAGAATTCTGTCAGAGTGATTTTGTACAAACAAAACGGGAGTTCTGAAGCTCCTCGTTCATTTTCAGCGAGATGGGTGACTAAAAATTTCAAACTACTCAGAATGCACTGAGGATTATTTTGTACAAGGAAACTCGGTTGTTCTGAAGCTACGCGTTCAATCATGGCGACATTGGAGGTGAAAAAAATTAAAACTGCTCAAATTGCTCTCAGAGTGATTTTTAAGTACTCGGCTGTTCTGAAGCTACTTATACGATCTCGGCGACATAGGAGAAGAAAAAATTAAAATTGCTCAGAATTCTGTCAGAGTGATTTTGTACCAACAAACATTGGCATTCTCAAGCTCGTCGTTCATTTTCAGCAAGATTGGAGACTAAAAATTTCAAACTACTCAGAATGCTCTGAGACTGATTTTGTACAAGGAATGTCGGTTATTTTGAAGCTACGCGTTAAATCTGGGCGACATTGGAGGTGAACAAAATAAAACTGCTCAGATTGCTCTCAGAGTGATTTGTACTACTCGGCTGTTCTGAAGCTATTAATAAAATCTCGGCGACATAGGAGGAGATTAAATTAAAATTGCTCAGAATTCTGTCAGAGTGATTTTGTACCAACAAACATGGGCATACTCAAACCCTCGTTCATTTTCGGCGAGATGGGTGACGAAAAATTTCAAACTACTCAGAATGCTCCGACAGTTATTTTCTACCAACAAAACGGGTGTTCTGAAGCTCCTCGTTCATTTTCAGCGAGATTAGAGACTAACAATTTCAAACTACTCAGAATGCACTGAGACTGATTTTGTACTAGGAAACTCGGTTATTCTAAAGCTACGCGTTCAATCTGGGCTTCATTGGAGGTGAACAAAATTAAAACTGCTCAAATTGCTCTCAGAGTGATTTTGAACTACTCGGCTGTTCTGAAGCTACTTATAGGATCTCGGCGACATAGGAGAAGAAAAAATTAAAATTGCTCAGAATTCTGTCAGAGTGATTTTGTACCAACAAACATTGGCATTCTCAAGCTCCTCGTTCATTTTCGGCGAGATTGGAGACTACAAATTTCAAACTACTCAGAATGCTCTGAGAGTTATTTTGTACCAGCAAAATCGGGTGTTCTGAAGCTCCTCGTTCATTCTCAGCGAGATTGGAGACTAAAAATTTCAAACTACTCAGAATGCTCTGAGACTGATTTTGTACTAGGAATGTCGGTTATTTTGAAGCTACGCGTTAAATCTGGGCGACATTGGAGGTGAACAAAATAAAACTGCTCAGATTGCTCTCAGAGTGATTTTGTACTACTCGGCTGTTCTGAAGCTACTAATAAAATCTCGGCGACATAGGAGGAGAAAAAATTAAAATTGCTCAGAATTCCCTCAGAGTGATTTTGTACCAACAAACATGGGCATACTCAAACCCTCGTTCATTTTCGGCGAGATGGGTGACGACAAATTTCAAACTACTCAGAATGCTCCGACAGTTATTTTGTACAAACAAAACGGGTGTTCTGAAGCTCCTCGTTCATTTTCAGCGAGATTGGAGACTAAAAATTACAAACTACTCAGAATGCACTGAGGATTAATTTGTACTAGGAAACTCGGTTGTTCTGAAGCTACGCGTTCAATCTGGGCGACATTGGAGGTGAAAAAAATTAAAACTGCTCAAATTGCTCTCAGAGTGATTTTGAACTACTCGGCTATTCTGAAGCTACTTATACGATCTCGGCGACATAGGAGAAGAAAAAATTAAAATTGCTCAGAATTCTGTGAGAGTGATTTTGTACCATTAAACATTGGCATTCTCAAGCTCCTCGTTCATTTTCGGCGAGATTGGAGACTA
The DNA here is from genome assembly GCA_911728455.2 of Marthasterias glacialis. Lineage (NCBI taxonomy): Eukaryota > Metazoa > Echinodermata > Asteroidea > Forcipulatida > Asteriidae > Marthasterias > Marthasterias glacialis. Next base: position 10,938,319 of record OU452236.1, read on the forward strand.
AAAATTTCAAACTACTCAGAATGCTCTGAGAGTTATTTTGTACCAGCAAAAACGGGTGTTCTGAAGCTCCTCGTTCATTCTCAGCGAGATTGGAGACTAAAAATTTCAAACTACCCAGAATGCTCTGAGACTAATTTTGTACTAGGAATGTCGGTTATTTTGAAGCTACGCCGTTAAATCTGGGCGACATTGGAGGTGAACAAAATAAAACTGCTCAGATTGCTCTCAGAGAGATTTTGAACTACTCGGCTGTTCTGAAGCTATTAATAAAATCTCGGCGACATAGGAGGAGAAAAAATTAAAATTGCTCAGAATTCCCTCAGAGTGATTTTGTACCAACAAACATGGGCATACTCAAGCCCTCGTTCATTTTCGGCAAGATGGGTGACGACAAATTTCAAACTACTCAGAATGCTCCGAGAGTTATTTTGTACCAGCAAAATCGGGTGTTTTGAAGCTCCTCGTTCATTCTCAGCGAGATTGGAGACTAAAAATTTCAAACTACTCAGAATGCACTGAGACTGATTTTGTACTAGGAATGTCGGTTATTTTGAAGCTACGCGTTCAATCTGGGCGACATTGGAGGTGAAAAAAATTAAAACTGCTCAGAATTCTGTCAGAGTGATTTTGTACCAAGAAACATGGGCATACTCAAACCCTCGTTCATTTTCGGCGAGATGGGTGACGACAAATTTCAAACTACTCAGAATGCTCCGACAGTTATTTTGTACCAACAAAACGGGTGTTCTGAAGCTCCTCGTTCATTTTCAGCGAGATTGGAGACTAACAATTTCAAACTACTCAGAATGCACTGAGACTGATTTTGTACAAAGAAACTCGGTTGTTCTGAAGCTACGCGTTCAATCTGGGCGACATTGGAGGTGAACAAAATTAAAACTGCTCAAATTGCTCTCAGATTGATTTTGAACTACTCGGCTGTTCTGAAGCTACTTATACGATCTCGGCGACATAGGAGGAGAAAAAATTAAAATTGCTCAGAATTCTGTCAGAGTGATTTTGTACCATTAAACATTGGCATTCTCAAGCTCCTCGTTCATTTTCAGCGAGATTGGAGACTAACAATTTCAAACTACTCAGAATGCACTGAGACTGATTTTGTACTAGGAAACTCGGTTATTCTGAAGCTACGCGTTAAATCTGGGCGACATTGGAGGTGAACAAAATAAAACTGCTCAGATTGCTCTCAGAGTGATTTTTTACTACTCGGCTGTTCTGAAGCTACTAATAAAATCTCGGCGACATAGAAGGAGAAAAAATTAAAATTGCTCAGAATTCTGTCAGAGTGATTTTGTACGCGTTCAAGTCTGGGCGACATTGGAGGTGAAAAAAAATTAAAACTGCTCAAATTGCTCTCAGAGTGATTTTGAACTACTCGGCTGTTCCGAAGCTACTAATAGGATCTCGGCGACATAGGAGGAGAAAAAATTAAAATTGCTCAGAAATCTCTCAGAGTGATTTTGTACCAACAAACATGGGCATTTTCAAGCTCCTCGTTCATTTTCGGCGAGATTGGAGACTACAAATTTCAAACTACTCAGAATGCTCTGAGAGTTATTTTGTACCAGCAAAAACGGGTGTTCTGAAGCTCCTCGTTCATTCTCTGCAAGATTGGAGGCTAAAAATTTCAAACTACTCAGAATGCCCTGAGACTGATTTTGTACAAGGAAACTCGGTTGTTCTGAAGCTATGCGTTAAATCAGTGCGACATTGGAGTTCAAAAAAATTAAAACTGCTCCGAATGCTCTGAGACTGATTTTGTACTAGGAAAGTTGGTTATTCTGAAGCTAAGCGTTCAGTGTGGGCGACATTGGAGGTGAAAAAAAAAATAGAACTGCTGAAATTGCTCTCAGAGTGATTTTGAACTACTCGGCTGTTCTGAAGTATACTAATAGGATCTCGGCGACATAGGAAGAGAAAAATTTAAAATTGCTCAGAATTCTGTGAGAGTTATTTTGTATCAACAAAAACGGGTGTTCTGAAGCTCCACGTTCATTCTCTGCGAGATTGGAGACTAAAAATTTCAAACTACTCAGAATGCCCTGAGACTGATTTTGTACAAGGAAACTCGGTTGTTCTGAAGCTATGCGTTAAATCATGGCGACATTGGAGGTAAAAAAAATTCAAACTGCTCAAAATACTATAAGAGGGTGTTTGCTGATTAAAACGGTTGTTCTGAAAATCCTCTTTCATTCTCAGCGAGATTGGAGACGAAAAATTTCAAACTACTCCGAATGCTCTGAGACTGATTTTGTACTAGGAAACTCGGTTATTCTGAAGCTACGCGTTCAATCTGGGCGACATTGGAGGTGAACAAAATTAAAACTGCTGAAATTGCTCTCAGAGTGATTTTGAACTACTCGGCTGTTCTGGAGCTTCTTATAGGATCTCGGCGACATAGGAGAAGAAAAAATTAAAATTGCTCAGAATTCTGTCAGAGTGATTTTGTACCAACAAACATGGGCATACTCAAGCCCTCGTTCATTTTCGGCGAGATGGGTGACGAAAAATTTCAAACTACTCAGAATGCTCCGACAGTTATTTTGTACCAACAAAATGGGTGTTCTGAAGCTACTCGTTCATTTTCAGCGAGATTGGAGACGAAAAATTTCAAACTACTCAGAATGCTCTGAGACTGATTTTGTACAAGGAAACTCGGTTGTTCTGAAGCTACGCGTTCAATCTGGGCGACATTGGAGGTGAACAAAATTAAAACTGCTCAAATTGCTCTCAGAGTGATTTTGAACTACTCGGGCTGTTCTGAAGCTACTAATAGGATCTCGGCGTCATAGGAGAAGAAAAAATTAAAATTGCTCAGAATTCTGTCAGAGTGATTTTGTACCAACAAACATGGGCATACTCAAGCTCCTCGTTCATTTTCGGCGAGATTGGAGACTAAAAATTTCAAACTACTCAGAATGCTCTGAGAGTTATTTTGTACCAGCAAAAACGGGTGTTCTGAAGCTCCTCGTTCATTTTCAGCAAGATTGGAGACTAAAAATTTCAAACTACCCAGAATGCTCTGAGACTAATTTTGTACTAGGAATGTCGGTTATTTTGAAGCTACGCCGTTAAATCTGGGCGACATTGGAGGTGAACAAAATATAACTGCTCAGATTGCTCTCAGAGTGATTTTGTACTACTCGTCTGTTCTGAAGCTACTAATAAAATCTCGGCGACATAGGAGGAGAAAAAAATTAAAATTGCTCAGAATTCCCTCAGAGTGATTTTGTACCAACAAACATGGGCATACTCAAACCCTCGTTCATTTTCGACGAGATTGGAGACTAAAAATTTCAATCTACTCAGAATGCTCTGAGACTGATTTTGTACCAACAAAAACGGGTGTTCTGAAGCTCCTCGTTCATTCTCTGCGAGATTGGAGACTAAAAATTTCAAACTACTCAAAATGCCCTGAGACTGATTTTGTACAAGGAAACTGGGTTGTTCTGAAGCTATGCGTTAAATCAGGGCGACATTGGAGGTGAAAAAAATTAAAACTTCTCAAAATACTAAAAGAGGGTGTTTGCTTGATAAAAACGGTTGTTCTGAAAGTCCTCTTTCATTCTCAGCGAGATTGGAGACGAAAAATTTCAAACTACTCCGAATGCTCTGAGACTGATTTTGTACTAGGAAACTCGGTTATTCTGAAGCTACGCGTTCAATCTGGGCGACATTGGAGGTGAACAAAATTAAAACTGCTGAAATTGCTCTCAGAGTGATTTTGAACTACTCGGCTGTTCTGAAGCTATTAATAAAATCTCGGCGACATAGGAGGAGAAAAAATTAAAATTGCTCAGAATTCTGTCAGAGTGATTTTGTACCAACAAACATGGGCATACTCAAGCCCTCGTTCATTTTCGGCGAGATGGGTGACGACAAATTTCAAACTACTCCGAATGCTCTGAGACTGATTTTGTACATGGAAACTCGGTTGTTCTGAAGCTACGCGTTCAATCTGGGCGACATTGGAAGTGAAAAAAAATTAAAACTGCTCAAATTGCTCTCAGAGTGATTTTGAACTACTCGGCTGTTCTGAAGCTACTTATACGATCTCGGCGTCATATGAGGAGAAAACATTAAAATTGCTCAGAATTCTGTCAGAGTGATTTTGTACCAACAAACATTGGCATTCTCAAGCTCCTCGTTCATTTTCGGCGAGATTGGAGACTTAAAGTTTCAAACTACTCAGAATGCTCTGTGAGTTATTTTGTACCAGCAAAAACGGGTGTTTTGAAGCTCCTCGTTCATTCAAAGCGAGATTGGAGACGAAAAATTGAAACTACTCAGAATGCTCTGAGACTGATTTTGTACTAGGAAAGTTGGTTATTCTGAAGCTACGCGTTCAGTGTGGGCGACATTGGAGGTGAAAAAAAATTAGAACTGCTCAAATTGCTCTCAGAGTGATTTTGAACTACTCGGCTGTTCTGAAGCTACTAATAGGATCTCGGCGACATAGGAGGAGAAAAATTTAAAATTGCTCAGAATTCTCTGAGAGTTATTTTGTACCAACAAAAACGGGTGTTCTTAAGCTCCACGTTCATTCTCTGCGAGATTGGAGACTAAAAATTTCAAACTACTCAGAATGCCCTGAGACTGATTTTGTACAAGGAAACTCGGTTGTTCTGAAGCTATGCGTTAAATCATGGCGACATTGGAGGTAAAAAAAATTCAAACTGCTCAAAATACTATAAGAGGGTGTTTGCTGATTAAAACGGTTGTTCTGAAAATCCTCTTTCATTCTCAGCGAGATTGGAGACGAAAAATTTCAAACTACTCCGAATGCTCTGAGACTGATTTTGTACTAGGAAACTCGGTTATTCTGAAGCTACGCGTTCAATCTGGGCGACATTGGAGGTGAACAAAATTAAAACTGCTGAAATTGCTCTCAGAGTGATTTTGAACTACTCGGCTGTTCTGGAGCTTCTTATAGGATCTCGGCGACATAGGAGAAGAAAAAATTAAAATTGCTCAGAATTCTGTCAGAGTGATTTTGTACCAACAAACATGGGCATACTCAAGCCCTCGTTCATTTTCGGCGAGATGGGTGACGAAAAATTTCAAACTACTCAGAATGCTCCGACAGTTATTTTGTACCAACAAAATGGGTGTTCTGAAGCTACTCGTTCATTTTCAGCGAGATTGGAGACTAAAAATTTCAAACTACTCAGAATGCACTGAGACTGATTTTGTACAAGGAAACTCGGTTGTTCTAAAGCTACGCGTTCAATCTGGGCGACATTGGAGGTGAAAAAAATTAAAACTGCTCAAAATACTATAAGAGTGATTTTGAACTACTCGGCTGTTCTGAAGCTACTAATAGGATCTCGGCGACATAGGAGGAGAAAAATTTAAAATTGCTCAGAATTCTCTGAGAGTTATTTTGTACCAACAAAAACGGGTGTTCTGAAGCTCCACGTTCATTCTTTGCGAGATTGGAGACTAAAAATTTCAAACTACTCAGAATGCCCTGAGACTCATTTTGTACAAGGAAACTCGGTTGTTCTGAAGCTATGCGTTAAATCAGGGCGACATTGGAGGTGAAAAAAATTAAAACTGCTCAAAATACTATTAGAGGGTGTTTGCTGATAAAAACGGTTGTTCTGAAAATCCTCTTTCATTCTCAGCGAGATTGGAGACGAAAAATTTCAAACTACTCCGAATGCTCTGAAACTGATTTTGTACTAGGAAACTCGGTTATTCTGAAGCTACGCGTTCAATCTGGGCGACATTGGAGGTGAACAAAATTAAAACTGCTCAAATTGCTCTCAGAGTGATTTTGAACTACTCGGCTGTTCTGGAGCTACTTATAGGATCTCGGCGACATAGGAGAGCAAAAAATTAAAATTGCTCAGAATTCCCTCAGAGTGATTTTGTACCAACAAACATGGGCATTCTCAAGCTCCTCGTTCATTTTCGGCGAGATTGGAGACTACAAATTTCAAACTACTCAGATTGCTCTGAGAGTTATTTTGTACCAGCAAAATCGGGTGTTCTGAAGCTCCTCGTTCATTTTCAGCGAGATTGGAGACTAAAAATTTCAAACTACTCAGAATGCTCTGAGACTGATTTTGTACTAGGAATGTCGGTTATTTTGAAGCTACGCGTTAAATCTGGGCGACATTGGAGGTGAACAAAATAAAACTGCTCAGATTGCTCTCAGAGTGATTTTGTACTACTCGGCTGTTCTGAAGCTACTAATAGGATCTCGGCGACATAGGAGGAGAAAAATTTAAAATTGCTCAGAATTCTCTGAGAGTTATTTTGTACCAACAAAAACGGGTGTTCTGAAGCTCCACGTTCATTCTTTGCGAGATTGGAGACTAAAAATTTCAAACTACTCAGAATGCCCTGAGACTCATTTTGTACAAGGAAACTCGGTTGTTCTGAAGCTATGCGTTAAATCAGGGCGACATTGGAGGTGAAAAAAATTAAAACTGCTCAAAATACTATTAGAGGGTGTTTGCTGATAAAAACGGTTGTTCTGAAAATCCTCTTTCATTCTCAGCGAGATTGGAGACGAAAAATTTCAAACTACTCCGAATGCTCTGAAACTGATTTTGTACTAGGAAACTCGGTTATTCTGAAGCTACGCGTTCAATCTGGGCGACATTGGAGGTGAACAAAATTAAAACTGCTCAAATTGCTCTCAGAGTGATTTTGAACTACTCGGCTGTTCTGGAGCTACTTATAGGATCTCGGCGACATAGGAGAGGAAAAAATTAAAATTGCTCAGAATTCCCTCAGAGTGATTTTGTACCAACAAACATGGGCATTCTCAAGCTCCTCGTTCATTTTCGGCGAGATTGGAGACTACAAATTTCAAACTACTCAGATTGCTCTGAGAGTTATTTTGTACCAGCAAAATCGGGTGTTCTGAAGCTCCTCGTTCATTCTCAGCGAGATTGGAGACTAAAAATTTCAAACTACTCCGAATGCTCTGAGACTGATTTTGTACTAGGAATGTCGGTTATTTTGAAGCTACGCGTTAAATCTGGGCGACATTGGAGGTGAACAAAATAAAACTGCTCAGATTGCTCTCAGAGTGATTTTGTACCAACAAACACTCGTTCATTTTCGGCGAGATGGGTGACGACAAATTTCAAACTACTCAGAATGCTCTGAGACTGATTTTGTACAAGGAAACTCGGTTATTCTGAAGCTACGCTTTAAATCAGGGCGACATTGGAGGTGAAAAAATTAAAACTTCTCGAAATACTCACAGAGTGTTTTTGTACTACTCGGCTGTTCTGAAGCTACTAATAAAATCTCGGCGACATAGGAGGAGAAAAAATTAAAATTGCTCAGAATTCTGTCAGAGTGATTTTGTACCAACAAACATGGGCATTCTCAAGCCCCTCCTTCATTTTCGGCGAGATGGGAGACTAAAAATTTCAAACTACTCCGATTGCTCTAAGATTGAGTTTGTACTAGGAAACTCGGTTAATCTGAAGCTTTGTGTTCTCTCTGGGCAACATTGGAAGTGAAAAAATTAAAACTGCTCGTTCATTCTCGGCGAGATTGGAAACTTTAAATTAATTTCAAACTACTCAGAATGCTTTGAGACTGATTTTGTACTAGGAAACTCGGTTTCGCGTTAAATCTGGGCGACATTGAAAGTGGAAAAATTAAAACTGGCTCAGAATGCTCTCCGAGTGATTTTGTACCACGAAACACGGCTTTTCTGAAGCTAACAATAGATTCTAGGTGACATAGGAGGTGAAATTCTCGAATTCTATGGAGTACCAACGCAGATAATCGATGCCGTCATGTCTCTGTACACTAACACTGAAGCCTACGTACGAACATCATCAGGTGACACCGATCGGTTCGGAACCACGTCTGGCGTGATGCAAGGTGACACTTTGGCACCGTACCTGTTCATCATTGTGCTGGACTATGTTCTCCGCATTTCGTTATGTGAAGATGCTGATTGGTACACGGTTCGCCGACGATTGTCTTCACGTTACCCGGTGGTTAGGTTACCTGGTCTTGCCTTCGCCGATGATGTTGTACTGATGAGTGATACAGTCGATGCCGCACAGCACCAATTCCACCGGTTTGAACGAGCTTCAGTACAAGTCGGTTTGCGTATAAACCCCCAGAAAACTGAGGTTATGTACGTTGGTGTTGATCCAGCCACACCAATCTGCACACTTCTGTTCCCTGGGATGTAACGTCAGCAATAGTCGCTCTGCTTTCCAACGTCGACGACATCTGTCATGGGTGGCGTGCCAAAAACTCGGCACAGTATGGAGCTGCTAGCTCAGCAAGCGATCACCTGAAGGTCAAACTATTTGCCGCGTGCATTTAGCCGGTGCTCTTCTACAGTGGGGCCAACTGGACGCTAACGGAAACGCTCGAGAAAACCATCGACGCAACACACCGAGCTTTGCTACGTTACGCACTGAATGTCAGGTATCCCGAACGCATAACCAATGTTGAACTTTATCGTCGGAGTAGAGTCACACCGGCATTAACGACACTTCGCAAACAGCGCCTACAACTAATAGGACACGCAACCAGGCATGATGTTCCACTGTCAATGCTCCTGGACAAAACCAATCAACCAACAGAACCGCACCGTAGAGGTGGCGCACTTATGCGTACCTACCAACAACAACTCACTGATGATCTGAGGATGGCTGGTATTAGCCTGAATCAGCACAAACAAGCCGCACTAAATGCCGAACAATGGAACAGATTAATTAATCGTAGCCACTGAGCAACGCCCGTGGGCTTACGTGCTCGGACGTCATGATGATGAGGAGGTGAAAAGATTAAAATTGCTCATAATACTATGAGAGGGTGTTTGCTGATAAAAACGGGTATTCTGAAAATCCTCGGTCATTCTCGGCGAGATTGGAGACAACAAATTTCAACCTACTAAGAATGATCTGAGATTGGAGACTAAAAATTTCAAACTACTCCGAATGCTCTGAGAGGTTATTTTGTACCAACAAAAACGGGTGTTCTTGAAGCTCCTCGTTCATTCTCAGCGAGATTGGAGACTAAGAATTTCAAACTACTCACAATGCTCTCAGACTGATTTTGTACTAGGAAATTCGGTTAATCTGAAGCTCTTAGTTCTATCTGGGCGACATTGGAAGTTGAAAAATTAAAACTGCTCAGAATGTTCTCCGAGTGATTTTGTACCACGAAACACGGCTGTTCTGATGGGATCTTGGCGACATTGGAGGTAAAAAATTAAACAACTCAGAATGCTCTCGGAGTGATTTTGTACTAGAAACTTGGGCATTCTCAAGCTCCTCGTTCATTCTCGGCGAGATTTGGAAACGAAAATTGTCAAACTACTCAGAATGCTCTCAGAGTGATTTGTACTACTCGGCTGCTGAAGCTACTTGTAGGATCTCGGCGATATAGGAGGAGAAACAATTATAATTGCTCAGAATTCTGTCAGAGTGATTTTATACCAACAAACATGGGCATTTTCAAGCTCCTCGTTCATTCTCGGAGAGATGGGAGACGAAAAATTTGAAACTACTCAGAATGCGCTCAGAGTTTTGTACCAACAAACCCAGGTGTTCTGAAGCTACGCGTTCAATTTGGGCGACATTGGAGGTGAAAAAATTTAAATTGCTCAATACCATGAGAGGGTGTTTGCTGATAAAAACGGGTATTCTGAAAAACCTCTTTCATTCTCGGCCTACATTGGAGACAAAAAAAGTCAACCTACTGAGAATGATTTTGTACCTATAATTATAGGCATTCTCAAGCTCCTCGTTCAATTCTTAGCGACATGGAGGTGCAAAATTGAAACTGTTCAGAATGCGCTCAGACTTATTTTGTACTAGGACAGTCGGTTTTTCTGAAGCTTCGCGTTCATTCTGGGCGACATTGGAGGCGAAAAAAAATTTCAAACTACTCTGAATGCTCTCGAACTGATTTTGTACTAGGAAACTGGGTTATTTTGAAGCTACGCGCGTTTAATCTGGGCGACATTGGAGGTTAAAAAAAATTTAAAATTGCTCAGAATACTATAAGAGGGTGTTTGCTGATAAAAACGGGTATTCTGAAAATCCTCTTTCATTCTTGGCGAGATTGGAGACGAAAAATTTCAACCTACTGAGAATGAAAGCTACGCTTTCAATCTGGACGACATTGGAGGTGAAACAAATTTCAACAAATTAAAACTGCTCAGAATGCTCTCCGAGTGATTTTGTACCACGAAACACGGCTGTTCTGAAGCTACTAATGGGATTAAAAATCTCAGAATGCTCTCGGAGTGTTTTTGTACTAGAAACTTGGGCATTCTCAAGCTCCGCGTTCATTCTCCTCGAGATTGGAAACGAAAAATTTCAAACTACTCAGAATGCTCTCAGAGTGATTTTGTACCGACAAACCCGGTTATTGTGAAGCTACGCTTTCAATCTGGGCGATATTGGAGGTGAAAAAAATTTCAAACTACTCAGAATGCTCTCAAACTGATTTTGTACTAGGAAAATCGGTTATTCTGATGCTACGCGCGTTCAATCTGTGCTACAAGTAGGTGAAAAAATTAAAATTGCTTAGAATGCTCTGACACTGATTTTGTACCAAACATGGGCATTCCCAACTCCCCGTTCATTCTTAGCGAGATTGGAGACGAACAATTTCAAATTACTCAGAATGCTCTGAGAGTTATTTTGTACCTGAAAAACGGGTGTTCTGAAGCCTATAATTATAGGCATTATCAAGCTCCTTGTTCATTCTTAGCGACACTGGAGCTGAAAAATTGAAACTGCTCAGAATGCTCTCAGACTTATTTTGTACGGAAAGTCGGTTATTCTGAAGCTACGCTTTCAATCTTGGCGACATTGGAGGTGAAAAAAAAATTTCAAACTACTCTGAATGCTCTCTGAGTGATCTTGTATTAACAAATACAGGTGTTCTGAAGCTATCGGTTAACTGAGTAGCTTTGAAACACCTATGTTTCTTAGTACAGAATCAATCTCAGAGCAATCAGAGCAGTTTGAAATGTATGGTCTCCACAATTTATTACTCCAGCCATTGCCGCTATTCCTACAGTCTACAGGCAAAGTAGCTGATAAAATCGATGCTCCGAACTAATGCCTACTCACTATATTAAATAACCCACCTATGATGCCCAGTGGAGTCTCAACGGTTTTGATACCAACTTTTTCAACGCTGGGGCTAAATTCTTCAACGTTTTCTCTATTCATTGTTTTTATACCGTCCGGTGTTGGTGTGGGTACAACCGGTACGGCCCTCGTGGCGAACCCAACGGTGAGACTGATGGCTAGTCATAAAGCTAACGATAGTAACACCCTGTTCCCCGAAACAGTTCTCTTGTTTTTTCACTGAGCGTCACGGGTCGTGGTTGTTTAGGATTTTAGTTTACTGTTTCTTTGATTCTAGCGAACTGTCCTCTCAAAATGGGTTCGTTTCCATTAATGATTGTAGTCTATATTGTCCGACGTTCTATCTCTAGTTCTTTTACATATTTTCTCTCATTTACTATCGTCCTCTAACTCGTTCTTGATTCATTGAATCTCTTCGCTGACTTTTACTAGGTTGTTGGCCAGTTCGCCCGGACTAGTAACGCTTCGTCTAATACCATTATCCGTCTGTTTTTTTACACCAGCTTCTCCTCTTAGCCGATGTAGTCTTTGTAGATCTTCTTGGTTAATTTCACATAGATTTTCTAACGATCTAGAGACATTGTCTACTCGTTGTAGGTCTTTAAGGGTATACTGATGGGCATACTTGTACATCATTTAACGCCGAAGCTTGTTTACTAGTAAATACTAGTAAATGTTAAGGTTGACATACCCAAATTAGAATAAAATTTATATAAAGCGTATTTTACTCTTCTTGCAACGCCCGTGGGGTTCTTTCACCAACAACACCCTGTGGCACCTCTGGAAAAAGGATATTAACGTTGGTTTTTAGGGGTTGTACAGTCCCATCAACTTCATTGGGCTGGATTCATCAAAGTCATCGTTGAGGAAAGTGTCGGCTTCACTGATTCAACCTTCAGCCATTTTCGATATACTTCTTAAAATAATTTATAACTGATGAAACCGATAGCTACGATTCCTTAGACTATTTAGATTAGTTCACGATGTTTGTGTGAATCGCTAGATTCGTAAAAGTCCGTAAACCTCGGTTTGTTTTCAGTTTTTAAGTTTTCGGATCGAATTGATTGCCAGTTGTTACGTGGTATTCATGCATCGCGTTGTCTACATCTTGAAAGCCTGAATTTCTTGATAAACTTTTGATCACAACACTTAAAAAAAAATTCATACCTGAAATTTTCGACCGATACTTCGGTCTTCATCAGCAGGATGACACGGTTGTTGAATCCGTGACCTTGCGGACACGTGATCCCAAACACCGCGTCATAGACTCCTGGGAGTTTGTACCGCCCCGTCTTGGTTCAGGGAGGGTTTGTCTTTTGACGTTGCTGAACGATATCATAAAATTATAATTATTAATGAATTCAACCATAAGACAGCAGTTTGAATAATTAATTAAGCATTCTTGTCTCCAGCTTATCTCAGGAAGCCTACAACCGATCTTAATGTTCTTTTCAGCGAAAGACAATTGTTGGATATTGTAGATGTGCAATTTTGATTGTTTGTGGTCTGCACGTCATCATAACGTCATTTATGACACGTTTTGTATCCGTGTACAAAAGGCATGGCTCAAAAAGTGTAACGATTTGGTAGGTCAAAAACCACAATATTCTAAATAAGTTGAATTTTAGATTGCTATATTACAAAGATCGTTTAGAAAACATGAATGCTTTTACCAAGAGTCATCCCAGACCATTAGGACTTAATAAAACACAACGTAATGCCACTATAATTAACCGTTAATTGTTCAGTCTGAGAACTATTGGTACAACGTTGTAGGGACTGCGCCGCTTTTCGCCGCACAAACTAGATTACAATCTTTGTACACAGGTACGGATTCGCCTGTTTTTCCAACGTCCAATGGATTTGCCAGTGTTGTGAATCTGTACAGGTTTTTGGTGTGAAAACTGCCAAACATGAATGCGGCGGGGTAGCGCTATTTTTTTACGTTTTAGACTTGATTTGTGTTCTCAGATGTTAGTTTGGCTTTCTTTAACTAATAGACCGATTGCGCGACAATGTTTACAGGCGGTCACGTGACCCCCTATCGGGTATGACGTCATACAGCTGGTAAAAAAAATACGTGTAAAGAGATAGGCCGTGACACAGAGTGAGTTCGAAAACAGTCGATTATACTTTTGTTAAGCGATGAATTAGGTAATCAGCCCCTTTATTTTTTAAAGTAGTATGGTGTGGCATTAATTTAAATCACATCTCTGTTTCATAATTTAACAGAATTCTTCCGAAAAAGAGGTTTTTTTTAAGCCATGCACTACAGGCGTCGGACGACTATCATGTAGCCGTCTTTTATTTTGTTTGTAATGTTGGCCTAAATCACTGTAAAAAAGGATAAACAACGTTGGAAAAATGAGCATTAATACCTAGCCTGGCAGAATTTCAAATAGGCAAAGGAATCACACAGTTTTGGAAAGCAATTTCTTTGGAGGATTTCAGCTTCAAAACTTTGAAATTTTTGTGTTGAAAGGTGTGTGGTGATCGCCTAACGTTCCGTCTGCGTTGTACACATCGTGCACATTTATACGGTACTTTTACAATTTTCAAGACTTGCTGTCCTTACTGACTTTATTCAGCCACTTGAAGGTCTTTGGTACAAACTCTGGAATATGTTTCACAGATTTCGAGCAAAAAAAACCTCGATCGAATTAACTAAGTGCATTAATCATCGTGTACCGTACCACACCCTTTCCTATGGAGGATTACGTGTGTGTTTGTAACCCAACAGGGGTCACGTGACGCAGGTCGCGCAATCGGTCTATTATTATGACTTCTCATATGCTATAGCGCCCTCTATCGGTAGATGTTTTTCTAGATAAAACTTGCAGAATCGTTGTATTTTTTAGGGTTTTCGTTCAAAGGCATCGCATAGGAATAAAAGTTATTACATCTTATAAATAACAAAAAATCATAGTAAGGCAAACATGTTTTCGTCATCGTGACGTCATCAGGTATCAAGTTACATTAATTTAAAGTTTAATAATGCAAAAATCATATCTCCCGAAGCACATATCGTAGTCATAATCTTTGTGGCATTTAGAAGCTAAGAGCACGGGTGACATTTTAGTTAAACATATGACCCCAATTTGAAACAATCCAAACAGGAAGTTCAAAACTTTAAAACGTCATATCTCCTGAACTAATTTACGTAAAGTCGTAATATTTGTCTTGTTATGTAGCTTACATCATATGTGACATTTGATTTACAGGCGTGACTCCCATTTGACCTTTACTTCTGGTCCAAATAGGAAGTTCAAACATTCAAAAAATCACATCTTATGTGCAAAATGTAGAGATTCATAATCTTTGTTCCATTTGTAGCTGACATCATATTTGAAATTTGGCTATTAGCATGACCTCACTTTGACCTTTACTTCTGGTCCAAACAGGAAGTTCAAAATTTCAAAAAATCACATCTCGTGAGCCAATTCTTGTAGAGTAATAGTCTTTGTACCATTTGTAGCTCACATAAAATGTGACATTTGGATATTATGCATGACCCCACTTTGACCTTTACCTCCGGTCGAAATAAGCTTTAAATAAAACAAATATATCTCTTGAGCCAATTGTCTAAAAGTCATAAATTTTTTACCATGTAGGACCATTTTCAAGGTCTGAAGTGTTTAATCAAAGAACTTCGGAACAGCTACGTGTTTGTCCACAAACACTTAATGTCTAGTTATTATTATTCTTTATTTCCCTCGAAACCCTATTGACTTTTCTTAAAAAATGTCATTTGTTGAATTGCTATCATAAAATAAATACGCTATAACCGTGTTAAAAGCTTGTGCCTTGACCTAACTAAACAATATCATAAAATTAAAGTTCTTAGTTAATATTAACCATGTGACAGCAATGTGAATATTTAATTGAGCATTCTTGTTACCAAAATATCTCAATAACTTCATCCGATTTTAATATTTCTTTCAGTTATAGACTTATTTGATGTTGTAGATGTGCAATTTGGCTTGTTTGTGTATGCACAGCATCATGACGTCAGCTATTTGCATCATTGTCAACGTTGAGGGCGACTGATGATACATCAGTTGCGATTCTGGAGTCTTCGCGTCTTGACGGTCCTGTTGCCGAAGTGACACAAAATTTCCTAAAATACCCCAAACGGTGTATTTTCGTCAGAATGTGGGCCGTGGGAGAAATTTTAGATGGTGATCTTTATCTGTTCTTAAGATTGACTTGGATGAGGTAATGTAAATGCCGTAAAATGCTTTTTTTCAGCCTTCGTGAGTAGCTGTATAATGTTTGACTTCAAGACGGGGCAGTTTGTGATAGCGCGGGCGGTCCTTTCAGTTTGTGCACCCGTACCCAGGATTCGTATCGGTACCCTTTGTTTAAATGCAGAGTGCAGAGCCTTTGTTGTGAAGAGGGTATAGGAGAGCTTTGAACTGCTTTTCAATGATTGCCTCGTTGTGTGCGCCAGAGCAGAACTGGGCAATCTTTGTGGCTAAATGGACCCACAGTTTGGCCGCTTTGTTTTGCAAAATCGCTATTATCCTTGGGGCGCCAGGTCAGCCTTTTCAAACTGCCCAGCGCGTTTTGATCTCAACATTCGTTTGTAGCATCTGCGTTAAGAAGAAGTCACCAGATCTTTCTTTCCTTATCAGCCGGCTCACCATGGCAGGACTGTATGAAGTAATTGGGGTGAGTTGAACGGTTTTTGGATCAGGCCTTAGCTTTGCTACCTAATGCTAGGTATTTAAGAGGAACTTTGCTTAAGTCAAACCAGAGCAGCTTTGACTAGTCATGAATGTTTGGATGAAACAGTGTAAGGTAATTCGAGAAATATTTGCCTTATCATGGTTTAGGCCTAAGCAAAAAAAAAAAAAAAAAAAAAAAAAGAGAGAGAAAAAAAGGATGGTTTCAATGGTTTGTTTAATCGTGACTGCAGGCTTAGCGTCAAATATGCACGTTCGTTTGACATCGGCATTCAAGTTGCGGATATACTTTGTTTTAGCGCCTTCAATCACGTATGTGTTCAGGCGGTTTGGAGTTTTGTGACTTTTTATAATAACAACAGTTATAATAATAATCAATAATAACAACAATTATAATAATAATAACTAGAAATTAAGTGTTCGTAAAAACGAACACAGGGGTTTCGGCTACATGGATAAAATTGTAAAGATGTCATTTAGGTTATGGATGTTAACATGTCCTGAGGTTGAAAAAATACTAATTTTAACGAATAATCTGATAGGTATAGTGAAACTTGACACTTAATGATGTCGTGATGACGTCATGTGTTTTATTGAACAAGTTGTATTAAGCTTTGTATTGATATACAAATTTCCCATAGGGACGTGGCAATGTTAACTTTGGTGTTATCCTCTAGCAAAAGTCGTATACATTAGACTGGGCAAGTCTTACACAAATTTGAACATCAGTGATCCTGTCCATTGTTATCATAAATTGAGTTTTCCGTATGTGCGAATGTACGTTCATGTATAACGTAGTTATGATTATAAAAATATTAAAATCATAACATTGGGAGAACTAGCGATGAATTTGTTATGAGAGAAAGAATAAATTAAACATCAACGAAGGAAATGGAGAATAAGACTTGACCTGACTTTTTGGTAAGGCCTACTTTTTTAAACATTTGAAAAGTTTGGCTAACTCACATTAATTTTACGGTAATTACACCTGGGTAATGGTAGGACAAACTTGGTCAGATTTAAAAAAAATTAATTCATTTCAATCATTTTTATATTTTCGTTTCAAGTTATAATTGTTATTAAATGTTAGTTTAAAACAATTGAGTCTTCTTATAATTATTTAAAAACTAGAATTGTATTCATTCACAAAAATGTAGCTACGAAAAAAAAAATTATGTTTGGGGAGTAAAATTTAGCATTGAGATTATGATAGTAAAATATATTAAAAATAAATCTAACAAATCAACAAAGAAAACCCTACAAAGATAAATCAGATCAAGGAGCCTTGATCTTACTTTTCGGTCACTTGTAAAAAAAAAAATCGAAATGTTTGCCGATCAATTTTTTGTTTTGTTTCAGACTAAAATTTCGTGTTGATAATTTGACTATATTAAACAAAAACTGAAACTGTAATGATAAAGGAAAATGAATTTTCAAAAACTTTTGTGACAAAAGAATTGAAAAAAGAGCTGAAATCGTTAAAAAAAACCGGCTTAGTTTGACCTGTTTGTATCTCTTTGAAGAATTCGCGCGAGTCATCCAAGATAATTCGAAGAAAAACTAAATACTGCCACGAGAGGGCGCTATACAAGTTTACAGAGGTTCCCTTTCCTCGATCCTTGAACGCAACGATCGACGACGCCGTGTATCGCGTGTACTGTGTGCCTGCGTGTACTGTGTCCTTCTCGACTTTAGGCGAGGCTCGTTTAAATGCGTGCGTGTCGAGAACATACCACGTGTACAAGTAACAAACAAGTGACAAACTCGGCCTCCATGATGACTAAGTCGGTCTCGCCACAAATTTAAAAACATTATAACAAACCTAGCATTGACGTAATCATGACGTCATGTGTAATGGAACTAAGTTAAGTTGAAACCTTCAATTGGGTACAAAATTTAAAGTTTAAGATTAAGTTATGTAAAAGATTACGTGATAACAAAATTCATGTATTAACCAATGAGAGGTCGGGCCGTACAGGGCCAAATAATAATAATAATAATAATAAAAAAAAAAAAAAAAAATCTCGACAAAATCAATAGGGGTTTCGGCTACCAGGCCGAAACCCCTAAAAAAACAAAAATCTCGACAAAATCAATAGGGGTTCCGGCTACCAGGCCGAAACCCCTAATAATATTAAAAATAATAACTAGAAATTAGATGTTCGTAAAAACGAACACAAGGGGGTTTCGGCTTCATAGATAAAACCGGAAAGATATCATTTAGGTTTTGGAAGTTAACATGTCCTGAAGTTGAAAAAAAATACTGTTTTTAACGAATAATCTAATAGGTATAGTGAAACTTGACACTTTAAGATGTCGTGATGACGTCATCTGTTTTATTGAACAAGTTGTAATAAGCTTTGTATTGATATACAAATTTCCCATAGCGACGTGGCAATGTTAACTTTGGTGTTATCTTCTAGCAAAAGTCGTATACATTAGACTGGGCAAGTCTTTCACAAATTTGAACATTAGTGATCCTGTCCGTTGTTATCATAAATTGAGTTTTCCGTATGTGCGAATATACGTTCATGTATAACGTAGTTATGATTATAAAAATATTAGAATCATAATAATGGGAGAACTAGCGAAGAATTTATTGTGAGAGAAAGAATAAATTGAACATCAACGAAGGAGTTGGAGAATAAGACTTGACCTCACTTTTTGGTAAGGCCTACTTTTTTAAATCTTTGAAAAGTTTGGCTAACTTGCATTAATTTATGGTAATTACACCTCGGTAATGGTTGCACAAACTTGGTCAGGTTTTCAAAAAATTAATTCATTTCAATCATTTTTATATTTTCGTTTCAAGTTATAAGTTTTATTAAATGTTGTTAGTTTAAAACAATTGAGTCTTCTTATAATTATTTAAAAACTGGAATTGTATTAATTCACAAGCATGTAGCTACGAAAAAAAACTATTTTTGGGGAGTAAAATTTAGCATTGAGATTATGATAGTAAAATATATTAAAAAATAAATCTAACAAATCAACAAAGAAAACCCGACAAAGATAAATCAGATCAAGGAGCCTTGATCTTACTTTTCGGTCACTTGTAAAAAAAATTCGAAATGTTTGCCGATCAA
The DNA here is from genome assembly GCA_911728455.2 of Marthasterias glacialis. Classification (NCBI taxonomy): domain Eukaryota; kingdom Metazoa; phylum Echinodermata; class Asteroidea; order Forcipulatida; family Asteriidae; genus Marthasterias; species Marthasterias glacialis. Next base: position 10,957,210 of record OU452236.1, read on the forward strand.
TTTTTGTGTTTTGTTTCAGACTAAAATTTCTTGTTGATAATTTGACTATATTACACAAAAACTGAAACTGTAATGATAAAGGAAAATGAATTTTCAAAAACTTTTGTGACAAAAGAATTGAAAAAAGAGCTGAAATCGTAAAAAAAAACCGGCTTAGTTTGACCTGTTTGTATCTCTTTGAAGAATTCGCGCGAGTCATCCAAGATAATTCGAAGAAAAACTAAATACTGCCACGAGAGGGCGCTATACAAGTTTACAGAGGTTTCCCCTTTCCTCGATCCTTGAACGCAACGATCGACGACGCCGTGTATCGCGTGTACTGTGTGCCTGCGTGTACTGTGTCCTTCTCGACTTTAGGCGAGGCTCGTTTAAATGCGTGCGTGTCGAGAACATACCACGTGCACAAGTAACAAACAAGTGACAAACTCGGCCTCCATGATGACTAAGTCGGTCTCGCCACAAATTTAAAAACATTTATAACAAACCTAGCATTGACGTAATCATGACGTCTTGTGTAATGGAACTAAGTTAAGTTGAAACCTTCAATTGGGTACAAAATTTAAAGTTTAAGATTAAGTTATGTTAAAGATTACGTGATAACAAAATTCATGTATCAACCAATGAGAGGTCGGGCCGTACAGGGCCAAATAATAATAATTATTGTTGTTATTAGGGGTTTCGGCCTGGTAGCCGAAACCCCTATTGTTTTTGTCGAGATTTTTATTTTTTTTATTAGGGGTTTCGGCCTGGTAGCCGAAACCCCTATTGATTTTGTCGAGATTTTTATTATTATTATTATTATATTATTATTATTATTATTATATTATTATTATTATTATTATTATTATTATTATTATTATTATTATTATTATTATTGTTATTATTATTATTATTATTATTATTATTATTATTATTATTATTATAATTATTATTATTATTATTATTATTAGTTTCGGCCTGGTAGCCGAAACCCCTATTGATTTTGTCGAGATTTTTATTTTTTTATTATTATTATTAGGGGTTTCGGCCTGGTAGCCGAAACCCCTATTGATTTTGTCGAGATTTTTATTTATTTTTTATTATTAGGGGTTTCGGCCTGGTAGCCGAAACCGCTATTGATTTTGTCGAGATTTTTATTTTTTTTTATTATTAGGGGTTTTGGCCTGGTAGCCGAAACCCCTATTGATTTTGTCGAGATTTTTATTTTTTTTTATTATTAGGGGTTTTGGCCTGGTAGCCGAAACCCCTATTGATTTTGTCGAGATTTTTTTTAATTTTTATTATTGTTATTATTATTATTATTTGGCCCTGTACGGCCCGACCTCTCATTGGTTAATACATGAATTTTGTTATCACGTAATCTTTTACATAACTTAATCTTAAACTTTAAATTTTGTACCCAATTGAAGGTTTCAACTTAACTTAGTTCCATTACACATGACGTCATGATTACGTCAATGCTAGGTTTGTTATAATGTTTTTAAATTTGTGGCGAGACCGACTTAGTCATCATGGAGGCCGAGTTTGTCACTTGTTTGTTACTTGTACACGTGGTATGTTCTCGACACGCACGCATGGTAGCCGAAACCCCTATTGATTTTGTCGAGATTTTTAGTAGGGGTTTCGGCCTGGTAGCCAAAACCCCTATTGATTTTGTCGAGATTTTTATTTTTTTATTATTATTATTATTATTATTAGTTTCGGCCTGGTAGCCGAAACCCCTATTGATTTTGTCGAGATTTTTAGTAGGGGTTTCGGCCTGGTAGCCGAAACCCCTATTGATTTTGTCGAGATTTTTAGTAGGGGTTTCGGCCTGGTAGCCAAAACCCCTATTGATTTTGTCGAGATTTTTATTTTTTTATTATTATTATTATTATTATTAGTTTCGGCCTGGTAGCCGAAACCCCTATTGATTTTGTCGAGATTTTTATTTTTATTTTTTATTATTATTAGGGGTTTCGGCCTGGTAGCGGAAACCCCTATTGATTTTGTCGAGATTTTAATTTTTTTTAATTATTATTATTATTAGGGGTTTCGGCATGGTAGCCGAAACCCCTATTGATTTTGTCGAGATTTTTATTTTTTTTTATTATTATTATTATTAGGGGTTTCGGCCTGGTAGCCGAAACCCCTATTGATTTTGTCGAGATTTTTAGTAGGGGTTTCGGCATGGTAGCCGAAACCCCTATTGATTTTGTCGAGATTTTTATTTTTTTTTATTATTATTATTATTAGGGGTTTCGGCCTGGTAGCCGAAACCCCTATTGATTTTGTCGAGATTTTTAGTAGGGGTTTCGGCCTGGTAGCCGAAACCCCTATTGATTTTGTCGAGATTTTTAGTAGGGGTTTCGGCCTGGTAGCCGAAACCCCTATTGATTTTGTCGAGATTTTTAGTAGGGGTTTCGGCATGGTAGCCGAAACCCCTATTGATTTTGTCGAGATTTTTATTTTTTTTTATTATTATTATTATTAGGGGTTTCGGCCTGGTAGCCGAAACCCCTATTGATTTTGTCGAGATTTTTAGTAGGGGTTTCGGCCTGGTAGCCGAAACCCCTATTGATTTTGTCGAGATTTTTATTTTTTTAAATTATTATTATTAGGGGTTTCGGCCTGGTAGCCGAAACCCCTATTGATTTTGTCGAGATTTAAAAAAAAAAAAATTATTATTAGAGGTTTCGGCCTGGTAGCCGAAACCCCTATTGATTTTGTCGAGATTTTTTTTTTTTTTTTATTATTATTATTATTAGGGGTTTCGGCCTGGTAGCCGAAACCCCTATTGATTTTGTCGAGATTTTTAGTAGGGGTTTCGGCCTGGTAGCCGAAACCCCTATTGATTTTGTCGAGATTTTTATTTTTTTTAATTATTATTATTAGGGGTTTCGGCCTGGTAGCCGAAACCCCTATTGATTTTGTCGAGATTTTTTTTTTTTTAAATTATTATTAGAGGTTTCGGCCTGGTAGCCGAAACCCCTATTGATTTTGTCGAGATTTTTATTTTTTTTTATTATTATTATTATTAGGGGTTTCGGCATGGTAGCCGAAACCCCTATTGATTTTGTCGAGATTTTTAGTAGGGGTTTCGGCCTGGTAGCCGAAACCCCTATTGATTTTGTCGAGATTTTTAGTAGGGGTTTCGGCCTGGTAGCCGAAACCCCTATTGATTTTGTCGAGATTTTTATTTTTTTTTATTATTATTATTAGGGGTTTCGGCCTGGTAGCCGAAACCCCTATTGATTTTGTCGAGATTTTTAGTAGGGGTTTCGGCCTGGTAGCCGAAACCCCTATTGATTTTGTCGAGATTTTTATTTTTTTTAATTATTATTATTAGGGGTTTCGGCCTGGTAGCCGAAACCCCTATTGATTTTGTCGAGATTTTTTTTTATTATTATTAAAATTAGGGGTTTCGGCCTGGTAGCCGAAACCCCTATTGATTTTGTCGAGTTTTTTTTTATTATTATTATTATTAGGGGTTTCGGCCTGGTAGCCGAAACCCCTATTGATTTTGTCGAGATTTTTTTTATTATTATTAAAATTAGGGGTTTCGGCCTGGTAGCCGAAACCCCTATTGATTTTGTCGAGATTTTTTTTATTATTATTAAAATTAGGGGTTTCGGCCTGGTAGCCGAAACCCCTATTGATTTTGTCGAGATTTTTTTTATTATTATTATTATTAGGGGTTTCGGCCTGGTAGCCGAAACCCCTATTGATTTTGTCGAGATTTTTATTTTTTTTTATTATTAGGGGTTTCGGCCTTGTAGCCGAAACCCCTATTGATTTTGTCGAGATTTTCATATATTTTTTTTTATTATTATTATAATAATAATAATAACAACAATTATTATAATAATAATAACAACAATTATAATAAAAATAATAATAATAATAATAATAATAATAATCGTCTTCTGAGTGAGAGCATGAAGACGTGGCAAACGAATCTGACAGCCAACAACGATAGTCTGGGCAAGGTATGCATAAGAAGAGGTATTTTCCAGGGTGACTCTCTGTCTCCGCTGCTTTTTGTTCTGGCATTGATGCCCCTGTCGATGATTCTGAGGAAGGTGAGTGCTGGCTATGTAATGAAGAGAGACGGATGTAAGATCAACCATCTCCTTTTTAAGGACGATTTGAAGTTATTTGCAAAGAATGAGGCGGAGATCGATTCTTTGGTGCAGACTGTCAGGATTTTCAGTGATGACATCGGGATGCAGTTTGGTCTGGAGAAATGTGCTTCAATGACCATGAAGAGGGGAAAGAGGGTACATTCCGATGGCATCGCTCTGCCAGATGGTGCACAGATGAGGGCTTTGGGTGAGGAGGAAAGTTATCGGTATCTTGGTGTACTAGAATCGGACCACGTCCTTCACGAGGAATCAAAGGTAAGGCTGAGGGCAGAATACATCAGGCGGGTGAAGAAATGTTTAAAGTCCAAACTGTGTCCGTGTCTTTGATGAGGTACAGTGGGGGTATTATTGAGTGGACTAAAGAAGATCTAGATGTCACTGACAGAAGGACAAGAAAGCTGATGACCATGCATGGCATGCTACATCCGCGGGCAAACATCAGCAGACTCTATCTTCCAAGGTCAGAGGGCGGAAGGGGGTTACTGAGCGTGGCAGACAGCGTCAATATCGAGCGAAGGAGCCTACATCGTCATGTCAGGAGCACCGAGGAGAACTTGCTGAAAATTGCACGAATGTACACGACGGCAGACGAAGCTGGTCCGAAGGAGTACAAGAGGGAAAGGAAAGAGGAAAGACACCAAGATTGGAGGAACAAGCCACTCATTGGCCGGTTTCTGAGATGTACAGAAGAAGTGGCGAGTTGCAAATCCTGGAATTGGTTAAAGAGCGGAGAACTGAAGAAGGAAACTGAGGGCTTGATATACTGCGGCGCAAGACCAGTCTCTAAGGACAAATGTAATGAAGGCGAGGATAGAGAAAACGAACGTTTCTCCTATGTGTAGAATGTGCAACAAGGCAGAAGAGACTGTATTTCATATTGTCAGCGAATGTAGTAAGATGGCCCAGACGGAGTACAAAGGCAGACATGATAAGTTGGCTAAGGTGGGATCTGTGTAAGAAGTATTGTGTCCAGGTGCATGCCAAGTGGTACGACCATGTTCCAGAGAAAGTTGTAGAGACCGACGAGGTCAAAATCCTCTGGGACTTTAACATTCAGACTGATCATGTTATAGAACATAGACGTCCGGATGTTGTAGTCTTAGATAAGACGAAGAAGATGTGTCATCGACATAGCTGTGCCGGTTGACATAAAAAGGGTGGCTTCTAAGGAGATGGAAAAGATCGAGAAGTACCAGGACTTGGCCAGGGAACTTCGTAAGATTTGGCAGGTGAAAGTGAAAGTAGTCCCTGTGGTGGTTGGAGCACTTGGCACCATTCCGAAGGCACTGGAGAAGCATCTGGATCAAATAGGCACAACTGTGAGGGTAGATTTGCTGCAGAAGGCGGCACTTTTGGGAACAACTAGGATCCTGCGAAAGACCCTGGAGATCTAAGGCTACGGTACGTAGCCCGACTTGAGGAGTTGCCGGCACAGAGGAAAATGAGATCTTTCTTTTGCATGCTGTGATATCGTGAAATAATAATAGTAATAATAAATGATGAGGATTATAAGGAAATCGACAAATATATATGAATGAATTGTAAATAAAAGTAAATTTCACAGCTTGCAAGTAGATAGAGTCACTGGCGTATGGTTCCGTTAATCTCCTCTCGAAATGTATGTGTGTGTGTGCTTTCTTTCTTTCCATTAGGAGAACGCTTGGGCCTATGGCGACGTTGGTGAGCCCGTCGGTGCCCTATATAAAGGGCTTTGCGTGGCCTTTAAGATTTCCGACAAATGCTTTCAAGCTTAAGTTGAGGATGGCTGTGATGATGAGGGGCAGTTCAGGGACCCCACGGAGGCCTGGAAGTTGCAGGTCCTGGCCTTAGCTCCAAATGGGGGTCAGAAGAGGAACCTAGAAAAGATGATTCAGCGTGTGGAGGCATGCTCTTTAGCGGAGCAGGTTCCCATGAGAAAGCATCAGCGTGAAGAAGCTGATCCACCCACTCAGGAAGGTGCTGCCGAGCAAGCATTAGACGATGGTGAAGGTGCGGGCCCCAGCGGTGCAGTCTCTGCTACTTCGTTAACCTAGAAAAGAGCCAGCTACAGCCAGCCACGCGTATGGTCCATTTGGGTTTAGGCTTATGTTCAAAGTCTCTTTCGTTTTGGATACCAGAGAAAAAGAAAGTAGCCTTTGCTAGAGTCCGAGAGGATATTTTGCGGGAGGCAGGGGTGTCCCTGAAGACGATGCAACGTTTTATTGGAAAATGTCAGAGTTTTGTTTTGGTGTCTGTTCATCTGGGAATGTTGCTCCTTCCTGTCTGAGCTAGACGACGGCTCGCGGATACCTTTGGGGAGGTCGGTTCGAGATGAGGTCCTCTTTTGGCGTTTTATTGATTCAGTGTCAGAACCAATTCCCTGGAGGCTGGAGCGCCACTTAATGCTACGACTGAGCTCCGATGCATCAGGATACAGACGGGGTGAAGTTCTCTCGCTTGGGACGGAAGAAATCCCCTTTGGAGATTACTGGCCCCCGGAGGTACAGAGGTCAACAGACATGTGCTATAAAGAGGCGCTGGCGCTTTACTTCGTCCTCATGTCTGTGATGGACCGGTTATGGGACCGAAGAGTGGACGTCGAAGTGGACTCATTAAGTTTGTACTACGCATGGTCAGTTCTGAGGGCGAGGTCATCTGCTCTGGCGGGGGTGTTGAGGCTCATATTTGCGTTTACCGTGGAGGCGAACTTTGATCTGCGGCTTGAGTGGGTGCCCTCCCGCAGCAACCCAGCGGACGTCCTCTCCAGAGAGCACTCAGGAAGAGTTAGGCGGCGACTCGGGATTCACTTGGGACCAATGGCTTTGCCCTCAAACGTGCCCAGAGGGAAAGAAGGTCGCCCACTAAAATTCTTCTCCAGGGATCCAGTTTATGGCTCCTCCGGTGTGAACGTGTTTGCTCAACCCTGTCATAGAGGAGGGGTGCTGTACGTGTTTCCCCTGTTCGTCCTCATTCCATCTCTTCTTCGTCTTTTCCATGAGTGGGGTGACGTGTGTGTAACTTTGGTTGTCCCAAAGCATTCTCATCCAAGGACTTGGTGGGCGCACTTAAAGGCTCTGGCCCAACAATCGCTTCGTCTCAGTGAAATGGGTCAAAGGGGTGTTCTGGAGGTGCCGTCGCACCACGGTTATGTACCCGACACCATGGGATTCTCATTCGAGCTTTGGGCTTTCAGGTGTTACTTCCTCCCGGTGCCCCCTCTCAATCAAGCGGGGCTTGTCTTCAATGGAAAAAAGGTCAGTTGTGCTGGTATCGGACTCCATGTTTAAGGGTATAGTTGGATTTGCCTGGCCATCTCCCCTAGATGTCCAAATGAGAGTACTCGGTGGTGCAAAGATAGAACCTCTGTGCAGGGCCTTAGCAGCGTCTTGCCGGAAGCAGAGTCCATCAGTGGCAGTTCTGCACGGAGGCGTCAATGACATCAGCAAGAAGCCCAAGAACGGAGTGGGTGCAGAAGAGCTTCTTAGGGTTTTCAAGGCATCCTCCAGGCAGTTCCGAGCTCAGTACCCGCAAGTTCAATTCGTATTGTCCGGGATATGCCAGACGCGTAATGTAGATATCAACCACCAGATAGCGAAAGTAAATTCCACTTTCAGGGAGCTGTGTGAAGAGTCCGGCTGGCAGTTTATGTTGAACGACTACATTTCCCAGCATGATCTTTGTGACCGACCAGGTCCATTTGACAGTCGGGGGCAGCCTGAAAATTCACCGCCGGTTACAAATGCTCCTGAGATCGCTGTGTGGTGTACGTGTAACCTGGGTAAATGGTACACTTGAATAAATCCAATAAAAGGATCGAATAGAGAAAAGTCGCAAGGAATTGCAAAAGAGGGACAGTGACACAAAATGTAGGTTTACTTAATAAAATAACAAAAAATGACTTTATTTGTGAACCAGTGACAAAACAACTCAAAATGATAAACCTAACCTTAAAATCAGTAAAAACTAAACCAAGACCCAAAACACAAAAACCACAAAAACACAGTGCCAAAGCTAGTTACAAATTAAAATCAAAACAGTTTTAGGAAACCTATAAGTAAATAAAACGAGAGAGAAAATTATTAAAATACAATTCTTCAACCCCAGGATAATTATGAAGAAACACAGATTTAACAAATGAATCTAAACCAGGCTTCCAAATGAAAATAAGATCTTAAACTTACAAATTAACTTTTAAGGTGACACAGTATTCATGGTCAAAATAGTCAATTAATTATACAATAAAACAAAATTTAAGCTTACCGAGTCCATAGCAGCAATAACTTTGTGAAGTAGGACGACTCAGAAAATTGAAGAAAATCAAAGCTAACAATGTACATGTATCACAGGATGGGGAACACAAAAATGTGGTGTTTCCCTGGAGCTGCCAAGTTGCTATCTGAAGTTAATTACCTTTACCAAAGACTACACAAGAGGGTTCACTGTTTATTACAAAGAATTTCTAAGAAGTTAACTAAAGGGATGCTAGAAGAGCTTAGGGGGGAAATGTAAACAGTGGAAAGATATAAATCAACTCTAACATAAACACAAGCTGTTTCTACCCTGTTACATACGCATGGGACTTGTTATGCAGCCGTAATCGGATTGACTCTCGCCTATAATCATACTGCATGACTCGACGTCTCGGCGGTGTTTGATTTAATACTTTGCCCTTTCTCCTTCCTGCAGCCATCCGTCTGGAGCAGGCAGAGCTCATGTCACCCCTAGGCAAGCTGTTCCGATATTTTCCGATAGCATTCGATGGTTGGTAGGTGCATCTGGTCCTTGCTCTATGGTAGGTGAGATTCGGAGCCGTATACCAAGGGTGCTCGAGGCGAAGGAGCCAAGGTTCGTCCAACTCTATATCCTTCACAGGGACATGGCCTTTTTTCTCTCCCTTTGGTGGTCTGGAGATCGGGCAGCAGATTTAGGACGGACGAAGACATGCGAAGTGACGAGAATTGACGGTCAGGATTTGGTCTTTCATCAAACCATTGGCAAAACGGTGAGAGAGGGGGATTATTCCTTCATTATCATCCCCAAGTTGAGCGGCCAGATGGACCCAGTGGGCGCGGTTGAGGGGATGGTTGCTTTGGCCAACTGCCACGGCTTTGATTTGACGGACGGATATCTCTTTCGTCCATGCGCTTCTGATCGACAGTCCCTGGCGAACAAGCCGTTCATAGGTAACGGACCCAACAATCGGCTAAAGGAGTACTTCGCTTCCGAAATCACAGTGATCGCAGTTTGAGGGCGCACGGAGGCAGGGCCGGAGTGGCCGCCACTCTCAGAATTTTAGGCGCTTCGGAGGAGCAAGTGATGGATCATTGTAGGTGGGCAACACGCCAAACATTTAAACATTACACTGAAGTGGAGAGAGTCACGAGGCGTTCCAGCACGGTGCAGATGCTGAAGGACGCGGTCCAAGTTGACGGGTCCAGTCAGGTCTCAGCTGCGGATCGCACCGGGAGTTTTTATCGCCTTTTAAACTCTGGGTTCAAAGCGGAGCCGGCGTTTCAGGCGCCGAGTGTTTTCTCTCAGGGCGCCGGAGTAAGCCGCCAGGCTGATGGTTCGTCCCCCAGTGCTTTTATCGAATGGGACAAAGGGAGGAATGTCTAAATGGGGGAAGGTTAACCCTATCAGGACCGGGGGGGGGGGGCACAATGTGCCCCCTACCAATTTTTCCCGTTAACTTTTTAACGCTTAGTCCGATCACCGCGAATTTTTTTTTTCCCTAAAATATATCTAGGATCATATTGGCAAAAAATAATTGATACCGGGGGTTAGCTGTTGCCATGGCAACCATTTGTTTGACATTGGGTCACACGATTTTACTGTTTTTTGTGATTTATGAAACTTTTTGGACATAATTTCCACTTATTTTATGTTTTTTTGCCAGAAAAGTGATAGTGGTGAGTCACGTGATAGTCTGAAATGGTTTTGGGAATTCAAAATGGCCGCCATTTTTGGCGGCCATCTTGGATTTTGTGTTTTCAGCCTGTAATTAGGGGGTCAAATTATATCAAGTTTTTTAACAATGGAACATTTTCAACCTGCTAATTTATTACTTTTCAGACACCAAAAATGTTCAAATTTGTCAATCAAGCCTTATTATTTCTCCCTGGGCCCTTGGCGGCGGCCATTTTGATTGTTAAGTTAAAAAAACGCAAAAAAACATTTTGTTCCAGAAAATTGGATAAATTAATGAATTATTATGCCCCCTAAAGATAAATCCAGTGATTAAATTAGGTTAACATTATATGTCTTGTTAAAATGTACAAGTATGCCAAGTTTCAAAACATTCGGACAAAAAATGCAGAAGTTATGGCAAAAACACGATTTTTGACCAAAAATGGGCAAAAAACAGTCAAAACGCCCTCTAGTGACGTAATCATGTAGAACTCGTTGAAATAAACATTTGTGGCAAGTTTCATCAAAATCGGTCGAACACTTTGGAAAATACGGAGGGGGGGGGGGGGCACTATGTGCCCCTCCCCGGTCCCCGTACAACCAAAAAAAAGCCCGGTCCTGATAGGGTTAAACAGTTGAAAGTTAAATCCTTAAGAAGGTCAGGTCCAAACAGGCCTAAGCCTAGGTCTGATTTATAGGGGGTCAACATTAAGCCTTAGTCCTCGTTTTTTAGAATTGGGTTTAGATATGGGAGGGTAAAAGGCCGTTTATTCTAGGGGTATGTGCGGGGGCTCCGGGATTTTGGAGCGAAGAATCGTTTCCACCCACACCTCAATTTATGTAGAAGCCTGAGCCCGTGAACAAAGCAGTGATGCAAATAGTTTACTATGGCGCTTTCTGTGTCCATGTACAAATTATATGGCTCAAAAAGTGTAACTATTTGGTACAACAAAAACCCAAAATTTTCAACATATATTAAAATTGGGTTTCATTTACTACAAAAATCGTTTAGAAAACAAATGCTTTTACTAGGAGTTATCCCAGACCGTTAAATCTAATCAAGGCACAATGTAATTCTACTTTAATTAACCGTTAATTGTTCAGTCTGAGCACCATTGGTACAACGTTGTGGGGATTGCCCTGCTTTTTGCCGCACAGAATTTATTACAAATTTGTACGCACTCGCCTGTTTTTCCAACGTTAATCCAATGGTGTTTGCTGGTGTTGCGAACCTACAGGTTTTTGCGGGAAAAACCTCTAAACATGAATGCGGCGGGGTAGCCCTATTTTTTAGCGTTTTAAACTTGATTTGTGTACTTACATTACACGTGACGTTTGGTTAATAGGCATGACCCCACTTTGACCTTTACTTCCGGTCGAAATAGGACGCTCCAAATTAAAAAAAATCATATCTCCTGAGCCAGTTGTCATAAGGTCGTAATCTTTGTACCGTGTAGGACCATTTTCAAGGTCCGGAGTGTTTAATCAAAGGGCAAGCAACTTCGGAACAGCTACGTGGTTGTCCACAATCACATAATGTCTAGTTACTCTTGCAATGCACACCGAACAAAAGAACTATTAAACGGTACTTTACAATTAACGATAGCCACTAGCAACTGATGTACTGCATTGACTACACTGACTTCAAGCGTTGATTTAAAAGAGCTGTGTGACAACCTCGAACCCAGTGAAACTATCAAATAATATGTGCATTTGAAATACCATAATTATGAGAACGAAGGCAATAATATTAGTCTTTTTGTCAAGATTTCCTGTCAGATTTTATACAGTTGTTTAACGAATATTACCACAAAAACGGATGACATTGAGGTGTTATATCTCGTGGCGTAGTAAAAACTAGTCCATCTCGGTGATCTCCGGGGATCACCGAGAGTAGTTTTACTGCGCTTCCCGAAGCAGTCAATATTTGTATACTATTTCAGCCGAGTGATCCGGTCTAAGCAGACTAAATAGAAAACTAGAAATGAGTTTTTGTGGCATCACAAAAACTAGGTGTTCGGAGTGTGATGTATTAAAAATGATTTTACGTGTTAAAAGTTAAATGAATTAAAAGTTAATCCAACTGATATATAAGAAAATATGAAGAAAAACATACGTTAAATTGAGCTTTATAATACAATATTTAATTTGAACATCCGGTTTGGACAGGAATTTCTAATCACTTTTAAATGAGGAGGTACTTCCAGTTTGACCGGAAGTAGAGTTCAGAGAGGTCACACAATGTGTAACAAAGAAGGACCTTCCCTAACTTTGGTATTTGGTGAAAGAATCATGTTCCTAGCTCTTACCATGTATTAATGAGGAGCTACTTCCGGTTTGATCTGAAGTAGAGGTCACAGAGGTCACCCAATGTGCAACAAAGAAGGACCCTCCCTAACCTTGGTATGTGGTGAAAGAATCATGTTCCTAGCTCTCACCATTTTTAAATAAAGAGCTACTTCCGGTTTGACCGGAAGTAGATGTCACAAAGTTCAATTAATGTTTCACAAATGAAGTCTTTCCCTAACCTTGATATTTCTCGAAACAATCATGTTCCTAACTCTAACCACTTTTACATGAAGAGCTACTTCCGGTTTGACCGGAAGTAGAGGTCATAGAGGTCACACGATTTGCAACAGAGAATGACCTTTCCTAACCTTGCTATTTGGTGAAGGAATCATGTTCCTAGTTCTTAGCAATTTTAAATAAAGAACTACTTCCGGTTTGACCAGAAGTAGATGTCACAGAGGTCACTTATTGTGTCATAAAGAAAGACCCTCCCTTACTTTGACATTTGTCAAAAAAATAAAGTTCATCTCTCAAACGGTTGATTTTTTGTTAATTTTTAAAGTTTTAAATAAGCCCTGCATTAAAGACTAACAAAGCTCGTTTTATACTGACCAAAGAACTTAAAATTAGGCTTTATAACAATTGTTTCCTTCAACTTCCGGTTTGAACCGCAATACAAGGTCAAATTGGGGTCATTTCTTTGAGACATTTAAATTGTTTCCAAAAGACCTTTGCGATGATGTGTAGATTGTAAAAATCCATTGTGCACTTCAGGAGTTCTGATTTAATTAATAAACTTTGATTTATTGTAACTCAACATCTGATGACGTCATCGTTTTATTTCGCGTCTTCATATTGAGGTTCAAGTATATGCACAGTTTCAAGGTTCAGTTTAATTTCAATGTTGAGTTATTTATTTGGAGAAAATTTTGGAGGAATGAAACATTTAAAGCAACAAAATGGTCTCTATGAGACACCGTATAACACATGGTTTTGATTTTGTTTGATATAATTTATTAAAAGTGAAATCAAATAAAACCTTTAAATATGAATATGAAAATAATTAAAAAGAGCTTTATCATATGTATTTCATGGGGACTTCCGGTTTGGGCAGGAAGCGAGGTCAACTCAGGTCACTAAGAATTATAAAGAACCGCATACATTTATTGTAACTCGACTCCTGGAGGAAAAACAAGTTACCTTTTTGGTTTTAACTGCCAGGAAAAACAATGTTTTCGTGCTTTACAAAGTGTACCTTTTCCACACAGTGCAATTGGCTGCCGCCAGGTTGTGTGTTCAAAATAGTATTCATATTGCCTTTTATCAAAACATTAACCCTTGCTGCCCTCCGTTTTGTTCGGCATCTATTCGGTGTCAATAAAACAAAGTGTGTATCGCTAAAGAACGTTGGTGGCGCTATATCAAATTAACGGTCTTATTTTAACATCACGAACACTGGTGTACTGTACAGTCAATCTGACATTTGACAGATTCAAATTCCGAGCTCATTATCTGTATTAAAAAGTTCCAAAGTTTTATAAAAACTACCCCACTTTGATAAACATCATAAACACAAGTGTGCACGGCTAAAGAAATACACGGACATTTTGAAAGGCGATGACTTTACTTTTAAACTTTACTTTTAAACAGATTTACTCAGCGTATCCCGACAACAACTCTCGCGGGGGTAAAGTGCCTCTGGCCCCGCTGTTGCACACTTGTGACTCTCGTATGTAAGCACGTACGTGATCGGTATATTGTATAGAACGAAAGACGATCATTTTGTGAATTGCATTTTCTCCACCATTATACTTCAAACAACTCACGTGAGCATGTGATCGTCTCAGTAAAGTCTCCTCTTCCTCTCCCTGTCACAATTAAGCCACCAGAATGACATAAAGGGAAACATTTCCACTCTGAACTTGGCGTGACTTACATGTTTTTCTTTGCGTCGCCATTATTACACACACATACACACACACAAGCAGAACTTAACAACACACCGCAAAGTTCGATGAACTGTGACAAGACCTGACTTGTTGCGTGTAAGTATATACACAGCATGCAGTAAAAGCCTAGAGTGCACACGCACGAGGTGCAATACAGTTAGGTAACTGTACAGACTCTATCGGCGATCGCGCTAAAAACGGCACTTTTCACCTTAATATAACTTCGTTATTCAACGGCCAATTTTGTTCAAATTTCACAATAAGGCTTTTATAGTCGTTATTTATTACTAAAAAATTCAACATGTAGTTTGCTCAAAAAAAATTGAAATAAAAAAAATATATATTTTTAAACTCGTCGTCGAAACAAACTGTAACATTTGATGACGTCATCAATGTAATATTTTCAAAGGTCATAAACTACATTTTACTTCGTACACTGAAACCATGTCCAAATTCTGTTTCATATTGACTCCACAGCTTAAATTCTGACTTTTTAGGCATTTTTGGCTTCAACTTCCGGTTTGAACCGGAAGACAAGGTCAAGTTGGGGTCATCTCTGTGAGACATTTAATTATTTTTCAAAGACCTTTCCGATGAGGTATAGATTGTAAAAATCCATTGCGTACTTCAGGAGTTATGATTTTTTTAATTATTAAACTTTGATTTAACGTAATTCGACACCAGATGACGTCATGATGACGTCATTGTTCAAGTGCCGTCTTCAAGTTAAGGTTCAAGTATGTGGCATGTTTCAAGGTTCAATTCATTTTCAATCTTGAGTTATCTTTTGGATATAAGTTCCCGGGAAGAAGAAGAAGAAGAAGAAGAAGAAGAAGTAAAAGTAAAAAAAAAAATAAAAACTCGAACAATAACAAGAGGTTTTCGGCTGTTGGCCGAACACCTAATTACCGTAATCACGCTGAAAGATAGAGCGCTTATTAATGCACCAGTCCTATCATCGTAGCTACACCTGCCATTTTAAAATACTTAAGAAAATATTTCATACATCACGAAAACACCTAGGACTATGGTGATGGTCCCGATCGTTAAGGCTGCTTTTTCGGGTTCGTGAACGTTGGTTGCCGCAGGGTGTTGTTACCGGTCGTTGTTGGTGGTGGTGGTGTTGGTGCGGTACCCACTACCGCTGGTGTAAAATCATCATCCTGGTGGTCATTGATCATCATTTTTACCAACACTCGTTTCTGTGACGAGTTTACATCTATTACCGTGTTGAACTTTTAAAAAGTCGTAGTAGAAATCATATATTAGCAACTTCGATAGATCTGTGATGCTTACTCCTACGTATATTGGCTTGTCTAATTTTAGCTTTGTTACGTGGTTGTGCACCGCTATTAACCCATTTGGAAACACATTATCTGTTTTGTAAGAGTGTTTTGCTACTAACTTTCTCAGTCGCTTGTCTTCACCACTTCGGAGTATTTTTACGTCTACATGTACTCGGTTTCGTTTATTTTCCATAGTCTTACAAAACACAGAATTATTAGCTAGTTTAAAACAAATCTTTTTCAAAATCCGATGTTGCTACCTTACGTTTATCGGTGTTTTTATCGATGTAGGGTTTCATCCATGGTGATTTCTTAAATTCTAAGACTCTATGTATCTTGGTTAACTTTATACCGTGTGAAACATAAAATTGTAAGTTTCAATAATGAAGCACGTGGTTTCTCCGAGAACCTAAATGAGCTATCAGTTTCGGGTTATTTCCTAGTGGGCGGTTACCCTTGATCTCCTTTTGATACCTGGACAATTGGTCTTCCTCTGTAACGTTAACGAATAGTTCTGGAGCTAGGGGATATCCATTATGTAAGCCGTGTGATGTTTCTGGGTAGTCTAGATCAACTTCGAAGAAGTAACCAAATTCTGAGTCTTTGTGTATCATCATTATCTCTTCTTGGGTTACCTTGGCCACCCCCTTAGGTTTTAACCACTTAAACCCACCGGTCGGTAGGTATTAGCTGAGCTCCCCGTAGATGACATTCCACCTCGTTTAGCTCGTTCAAAGAATATCTACGAAAGCCCATTAGCGCCAACAAAAAAATAAATTTCAAATCCGTTATTTCGGATTCTTTCTTGATGGCCCAATGAAACCCTGTGAATCACTAGGTCTCACAATGCCAATTACTCTTGGCTTTTACAGTATACATATTTAAGAAAAAACCTTCTCCCATTTCATTGAATTCCTGATATTTTACGTATTATATAATTGGGGTCCCTACTTGAAATTAAAACAATTTCTTGTCACGATGCATCATATACCAAATATAAAAAACACACAGGTCACCTTGCAAAAGAATGAGGACCTGATCGACGATCCTCCTTTTTGAAATCCGTAATTACGGATTGTGAATCCGTAATAATGGACTTTGAATCCGTTATAACGGATTGTGAATATAAAAGAGTCTGTGAATCCGTAATAGCGGATTGTGAATCCGTAAAAACGGACAGTGCTTCCCAAATTAAAAAAATCCCACCCTTATCATGTACGTACACGATGTACGTACACGATAACTATCGTGTACGTACACGATAAGAGACTTATACATGATACTGTAACGGGCTGGAAACTGCCTGTTCAAGTACTGGACTCGTAAGAACGTAGAGTCAGTGATCAAAGGATGATAACACTTTTATTCGGTCTCTGATGCCTTCATAAATTATTCTAAAAATTATGGGCGCAAAACACGTAAACTAATGCCTGTGAGGATAACGATGAGTCGGAGCACCAAAGTGCATCTGCAATCGAACACTCGCTGGTTGTAAGATGCGCTCCTAGTGCAGTCTAGCCGCTTCTTCACCGTACATGATAAGAGTGTGTTTTTTTATTCATTTGGCGGCACTACGCTTCCGTTATGCTCGTACGGGTAGATTTTTTTTCTAGGACTAATTTACGTTGGCTGTGGGTTAATCCAAGCGCTTCTCTTCTCTCGGGGTCGCTTTTACAAACTTGTCTAACCCACAACCAAAAAACTGAATCGTATCTAAAAAGAAGAGTTGTTTTCCTAGAGTAAATGAAATGTAGTTTTCTTCCGTATTTGGTAATGACCTCTACTTACCAGTCTGTTTTATTTTACACTCTCCATGATTAAGTGAGTGTCGTATCCTTCTAGATTTTGAAAACAAAGATGGATATTTTAGGTTTATAGGGTTGTAAATTAATGGAATATTTTCAGCTTCTGTTTTTTCTATTAGCCTCTTTTTACTCCATTTTATAAAATCCCTTGTACTTACGTCTATTTTCTTTTTCTTTTACATTGAGCTCTACTTTTCGCTCGTTTTTCTTGATAATTTCTAGAAACTTTCATTAAGTCGTTTTCTAAGAATATCATGTTCTTTTTTAGATTATATGTATATATATATATATTTTTACAGCTATATATCAATCTTTCTGTTTTTATGGGCTATTTATAATATTATAGCAGTTGTAAAATCTGTTAATTTAGATTTTTTTTTTCATTTACTTGGTGCTTTTTGTTTATTATTAGTAATCAATCGTTGGTATTTAGTTTACGAATTTATAATACTTATAACTTTATTTTTAGCTTTAAAAATGAGGGGAATCCCCGCCCTACCGAGCGTGCTGCATCTAAATGATATAGTGTTCTATATGTGCCATCCTAAAGAAGAACACAAAATCCGTCGCATTTTTTTTCCCGTCGCGTTTTTTTCCCCGTCGCATTTTCTTTTTCTGTCGCATTTTTTCCTATCGGCCACGTGACCGTCACATGATGTCCATGAGATGATTTTCGGGCTCCGCTGTTGCAGTCGGCGTGTGAAGAATTCTATCAGTGCGTCAGTCGAAAAGGTAGGCTTGTCTAGTGGCTTTTTAAAGGGACATCGCAAATATATATTGACGCAAATATTGGTGCCAATATTCACGACTTTGCCACAAGTTGTAAATATTGACGCCAATATTCACGACTTGACCCCATGTTGCAAATATTGACGCCAATATTCACGATTTGTACCCCCAAGTCGTAAATATTGACGCCAATATTGACGCCAATTTTCAAGACAGCCCCACGTCGCAAACCCACTCAGGCGTGATTTTTTTCACAGCAACTTGGGGTGCTCGTTACTCTCACAGTCTGGCACCTAGGCACTCTGATCTCCGACTGTTAACGCGAGGCGCTCTCGAGTATAGTTGTCAGCTGCACCTGGACCCAATTACATGGATTGTTTACCACCGGAAACTGCGGTTGCGGTTAACATTCTTTGTTTACAAGGCTAGCTGTATAAGCCCTGAACACATATAGAAAAGTACGCACACGCAGAAGCAAACATTATAGACCATTGCATGCCTACCTAGGTGGCTAACAAAACCATAAATATTCACGCCTGAGTGGGTTTGTGACTTGGGGCACAGTCGTGAATATTGGCGTCAATATTGGCGTAAATATTTGCGACTTTGGGTACAAGTCGTGAATATTGGCGTCAAAATATATTTGCAATGTCCCTTTAAAGCCACCATAGGCTTGTTAAAGATCCCTTTGGATTTGTCTGTTTACATGTTAATTTATGTTTGATTAATTTTATCCTCAGGGCCCCGTGGGAGACCACATTCATGTGAACGAGTTACCCCGATTAAAGATAAGAATAAATAAATAAACAAATTAACAAACGCTCGCCTCCCATACTTTGTTAAAGACCTTACTTGTTAAAAGAATAATGAATGATTAGGGGAGAGTGGAGCAAGTGAAGCCGTGTAAAAAGTTTACCATGTACTGGTTTGCTGTTGCGTGTTATATTATTCTTCACATGCCGACTGCAATAGCGGAGCCCAAAAATCATCTCATGGACATCATGTGACGGTCACGTGGCCGATAGGAAAAATGCGACGGAAAAAAAAATGCGACGGGGAAAAAAAAATTCGACGGGAAAAAAAATGCGAAGGATTTTTTTCTTTTTCTTAGGATGGCACATATTATAGAACACCAAACCTTGATGAGCCAGCATTTAGGATGATTGGGAGAGCTGTCTTGAGTCGCCTGAACTCGCTGGGTGATGGGAAAGAGCTGTCTGTAGTCGCCTGAACTCGCTGGTTGATGGGGGAGAGCTGTCTGTAGTCGCCTGTACTCGCTGGGTGATGCCTGGTGGAGGGGTGGGGATAGGGATGGGGAAGGGGCGGTGTATAGGTATACACAGGGTCGATTTGGAAGAGACCCCACATTTTCCTACTACTAGGAAAAACACAAGTGGCCCACCATACTATCACCGGGGAAATGTTTTGCCTATCAACAAAAGAAAACTTAGAAAGGTCTTGTATTCGTCCATAGAGTTTCCAAGGTTGGGAACCCTTCTTTTGTTCTCTGATCTCACAAATTAAACAACGACAAAACAGTCATGGGATGGTCAATTACGTTAAACCACACCAACCGAAGATGCCTCATACAACTGAATAGGCAACTACCTTTAATGTTTTTGGTTGGCGCCGAAAATGGTTTCAAATTTCCGACACTCACTCTGACAGATCATAATAGACCGATTGTGCGACCAGTGTTGACATGCGGTCACGTGACCCTTTATGGGTATAACGCCATACTATGGTGTTCCATATGTGCCACCTTTATTCAGAATATTTTATACCATCGCATTTTTTTTTTACCGTCGCATTTTTTTTTTACCGTTGCATTTTTTTTTTCGGTCGCATTTTTTTTCCCGTCGCATTTTTTTTTCCGTCGCATTTTTTTTTCCGTCGCATTTTTTTTTTCCGTCGCATTTTTTTTCCGTCGCATTTTTTTTTTCCGTCGCATGTTGTTAAACTTTGAGCTTGCAAGAAAATGTTTGTGTGAGGAGTCTCTGTTTTTCGGACATTAGTTAATTGTTTTACATTATATAAAGTTGTTCTCTCTCCGCTGAGGACGCGTGTTGACGCCCTTTGAAGTCTAGCGACCCCCCCCCCCATCCTCCCCGCCTGCACAATCTTCCACATGTGAGGATGCCAACCTTTCTCCGTAGTTTTAAACACTTCTATTGATTATTATAATGCAATGATATGTTCATTATAACCGCAAGGTTATAAAGAACATAAGCATGAGTTCATATTATTGCATTATAATAATCAATAGAAGTGTTTAAAACTACGGAGAAAGGTTGGCATCCTCACCTGTGGAAGATTGTGCAGGCGGGGAGGATGGGGGGGGGGGGTCGCAAGACTTCAAAGGGCGTCAACACGCGTCCTCAGCGGAGAGAGAACAACTTTATATAATGTAAAACAATTAACTAATGTCCGAAAAACGGAGACTCCTCACACAAACATTTTCTTGCAAGCTCAAAGTTTAACAACCTCATCACGTGGGAGTCACGTGCGACGGTAAAAAAAAATGCGACGGAAAAAAAAATGCGACGGAAAAAAAAAATGCGACGGAAAAAAAAATGCGACGGAAAAAAAATGCGACGGAAAAAAAATGCGACGGAAAAAAAAAATGCGACGGAAAAAAAAAAATGCGACGGAAAAAAAATGCGACGGAAAAAAAAATGCGACGGTAAAAAAAAAAATGCGACGGTAAAAAAAAAATGCGACGGTATAAAATATTCTGAATAAAGGTGGCACATATGGAACACCATACCATACAGCTGATGGCAAAATACGTGTAAAGATTTGCCGTGACACGGAGTGACTACAAAAACAGTCGATTTTACTTTTGTTAAGTGATAAACTAGTTAATCAGCCCCTGATACCACTAGTAGTATGTTGTGGCATTAATGTAAATCACATCTCTGTTTCACAATTTAACATAACTAAAAAGAGGTTTTTTAGCCATGCACTACCGGCGTCGGACGACTATTATGTAGCCATCCGCCTGTTATTTTGTTTGTAATGTAGGTCTAAATCACTGTAAAAAAAGGATAAACAACGTTGGAAAAGTCAGCATTAATATCTAGCCTTGCAAAATTTCAAATAGGCAAAGGAATCACAGAGTTTTGGAAAGCAATTTCTTTGGATGATTTCAGCTTCAAAACTTTGAAATTTTTGTGTTGAAAAGTGTGTGGTGATCGCGGTCGTCTGCCCTAACGTTCCGTCGCGCGCTAGTACACATCGTGCACAATATTTTATACGGTACTTGTACATTTTTCAAGACTTGATGGAACTGTCCTTACTGGCTTTATTCAGCCACTCGAAGGTCTCTGGTACAAACTCTGGAATATTTGTCACAGATTTCAAGCAAGAAATGCCTCGATCGAATAAACTAAATGCAACAATCATCGTGTACCGTACCGCACTACGTGAAGCGGGTCACGCAATCGGTCTATAGCCAAGAATTTATTGAGCTTTGCAGCGGCCAGGTTTCTGTTTTGAGTCTTTTCGTTTCTTCAAATCCAAACCCTCCTTCCACTCAAGGCCAACAACCCCATTTCCTATGCCTTTTCTCTCACAGTTTCTGCAGTATTACTTAGACTCAGTTTTTACCTTGCCCTACTTCGGTTCCAGTGTCTGCTATAATACAATACATTGCATTAAACTGGTCCTCCTTTCCCCCTCTCTTAACCCTACCAGGACCTGGCTTTTTTGATGTACAGGGACCGGGGTGGGGGGGGGGTACATAGTGCCCCCTTCCGTATTTCAAAGTGTTCCACCGATTCTGATGAAACTTGCCACAAATATTTGTTTCACCGAGTTCTTCATGATGACGTAAAAAAAAAATCAAAAAAATCGTCATTAGAGGGCGCTTTTGACTGTTTTTTCCCATTTTTGGTCAAAAATCGTATAACTTCTGTATTGGTCCCTCTTCTCATGACTTGAATTTCCCACGGCTTCATGTATGGTTTTGCTCTTTCCTACAAAACGATTTATTTATATTTATATATATTCTTTTCAGTCAATACAGTCAAAATTGTTATTTCTTGTCAGTGCCGGTGTGGAAGGAGATTCTGTCCGGCAGGAGATTCTGTCCGGCAGGAGATTCTGTCCGAGCATACGGCGAATTGTGTACTAACTCCTTCTGATAGCGCCCTCTTTTGAATAAACTCCTCCAGCCCACGTCAATTTACCGTATGGTGGACACATTACCTGGGGGACAGAATACCCTTTGACACTGGCACCATAGAGATAGCTTTATGGCCGGTGTCGTAGGGTATTCTGTCCTCCGGGTAATGAGTTGTTAGTACACCATTCGCCGTATGTTCGGACAGAATCTCGTGCCGGACAAAATCTCCTTCCACACCGGCCGTCTCAAGGCTGGTTTATAGTTCGTCGCGCGATGATAATCGCTCGACGCTGTGATCGCTGGACGCTGAGCCTTATCATTGCAGTCTATAGTCGCTGAGGCGTCAGCGTCGACTATAAACCGCGTCGTGCATCAATTTCACTGTCACGCGACCGTCGCACGACCGACTATAAACCAGCCTTCACCCCTCGATCGTCGCGTCCACGCATGAGCTGCGTCGTCATGCAGTCGTACACGCGCGCACACAAGACATGCAGAATACTCGCGGGCAAACGCTCTTTGAAAAATTAAATCTTTCTTCAATGACGCACATACACAATGACTAAACATGTTTGCGCGCAACGCGACTTCAAAACGGTTGTGCATCATAGAGGTCAATATATTATACACATAATATGGACTGGCAATGAGGACAATAGTGCACGTCTATGCACCCCGAGGGCCTGTGAGTGACCAGGAGGACCGTCTTCTGGTCACTCACAGGCCCAAGGGGTGCATAGACGTGCACTATTGTCCGAATAATGCAGGTCCATATGTGTTATATAACACACCTCAGTCTAAAATGTCATGTGAAAAAAAAACATTTTCAGGACGCACAGTTTTACAACGGTAAACTGTTATGAGCATTGTAAACCTTTTGAGGGCGCTGTTTACCAGTCAATAGTTTTTGGGTTTTTGAAACTATTTCCCGCTTTGCAAACTATTTCCCCCAAATGAAGCGCGTGCGGTGCGTTGACGCGCGTCAAGTTCACGGTGGTGCAGATTCCATGCAATAGGCTATATTAGTTCACCCCACGTGACCGTGTTTCAGCCAATCAGGATAAAGAACTAGGGAGAGGTGTGTTATAATAATTATTATAGCCTACTGCATGAAATCTGCACCACTGTGAACTTGACGCGCGTCAACGCACCGCACACACTCTATTTGGGGGAAATAGTTTAAAACCCCCAAAACTATTGACTGGTAAACAGCGCCCTCAAGAGGTTTACAACGCTATAACAGTTTACCGCTGTAAAACCGTGCGTCCTGATTTTTTTTTTCACATGACATTTTGGACTGAGGTGTGTTAAAAAACACATGGACTGTGAGTGACCAGGAGAACTGGGTGCCGAATTTGTATTTGTGCAGGTGCCGAGTTTGCAGGGTGCCGAGATGGAGGTGCCGAGTTTGCAAGGTGCCGAGTTTGCTGGCGCCGAGTTTGCTAGGTGCCGAAGTGACCGACCGGTATGCGAGATCTTGTAGTACAAGTATGGAGGCTGTTTTGACGAGCTAGGAGGAGAGACGTAGACGGCGCGAGGGTTTCCTTCCTGCATGATGAACAGTATACTGCTCATCAAGTGACGTCATACGCCCTACACAGATCCCCTATTGACAAATCATGCAACATGTAGATGTAGTGTAGGCCTACGTATACACTCTTTTATGTCTCAGAGTCCCCTTGTTGATACAGAGTACACACTACAGATAGGTGACCGATTGGTATGTTGTTATCATCCACAGAAGGAACTCTTTAACACTGTAACTATGCCTCGACAAAAATATCTGGTAATAAAGTTGTTGTTTTTCACGATATGGCTTGTTCTTCAAAATCCTCGTATTTTATGTAAGGGAACAACGCAGTCGGACATATCACTATCATCAGATTCAGACGACTCGATATGGAACATCGAAGGACACGAAAGATCTGAGCAAGCGGTGCAAGCTATTCCAGGAACCAGTAGTACGAGTATGATGTTACATCCAACTGTTTTTATTCCAATTCTAGCAAGAAACAAGGAGCATACGTTGGCAATTTTCTTTGGTTGTTTGGAGCGCCTGCAATATCCAAAGGATAGAATATCATTATGGTAGGTGGGCAGATTATATCGTATGAAGGCTAGTGAGTAGTAGTACGTTCCAACTTGTTGTGTGCAATAATTATTAAAATAATTACTTAATACTAGGCTAGGGCCTACTACTTTACTATACTAGCATGCCATAATTATTAGCATGCAATAATTAGGGCTTAGTTGCGATATGTTAGGCCTTATTCTAACGTTACTTCAGTCGCAGACCCAGTAACTGCAACTGGGGCGCTATATAATATTATATAATAAGTATATATACTCCTTTTTAATTTTTTTGTTGACATTATCGGTCATACTATAGTGTCCCAGGGAAACCTTTGATCATTTTGAGATGAATGAATGATTGGCTATTTGCTGGATTTTCTGCACAAATTGCCCAAAATGACAACAAGAACATGACAAAATAACTGGAAAATTGCCTACTGGCTTCTCAAAATATCATTATCAAGGATGAAAATAATTGGCATTTAATTGTACTCATCATCATTTTCCTCCAAATCGATGGTTTTGGGGACCAAACCCTTCAGCATAAGAGGTCCAGTTTTTGAACCCGTGTCTTCAATGTTAGATTTTAAAAGACGTTTAAACACTACGCGCATACATGGCATACCATGTTCGCTGATGCCTCGATTTACATTGTTTTATGCAGTCAACGCAGGATACCAGCTTTGCTAAGATTACATTGCTCATGATTGAACAATAACAAAGTGTCGATATCATAAAAAATAAGCAATTTTCACGTCTATGTTGGGCTTGACAACGCTACTTGCTAAGCCCCATTTTGGTTTGTTCGGGCATGAATGCGCGAATTGTCTGCATGATTTTTCTTTTTTTTAAGGTTAATAATTACTGTTTTTGCTACCAATTCCTCGAGAGGAATATTAAAAAAAGGGAAATAAAGCCCAACATCCGTTAAAAATCTAAAAAATCCCTTAGAAAGTGGCAGCCGGATGTGGAAACTTTTCCTTAGAAAATTATTTTTTGCGGCGCCAATGTGTCATCTATGGATGACATCTATACAATGAATCGATAACCAATAACCTGCCGATCAGGTTAAATGAACAAATCCAAAATGTTTAGGAGATTTTTTTTTATTTTGTGGAAAGTTGCTTTGTCTTTCGGATGGGACGTTAAGCTGTAGGTCCCGTGTTCTTGGATGGGTAGTGCACATAAAAAACCCAGAACACTTATTGTGAAAGAGTAGGGGTTTACCCCGGTGTTTCTGGTTCAGATAGCAAGCATCCTTATCTACAGGTTTCCTCAGGCTTCCGAGCCTCAGTGATTAAATTCGCTTTTGAGGCATCTTTGGTTTCATTGCCAGAAATTAATAGTAATATCCTGTTATTAATCATGTTAATATTAATAATAATTCTCTTCACACAGGGGTAAGTGGGTAGGCCTACTTATACCACTACCTGTAGTGTGAAGGCAAAAATTGCCATGGTTCATGTGACTTATTTAGCTTGGTACTCTACATACATGTACATGTACTTAGCAATAGCAGAACGAGGTGTATACTCCAAAGGGAAATGAGAGTATGGTTTAAGGAATAAAATAAATGGCCTTGTGACTAATGGTAATAATGTTGGAGTGCCAAGAGCGTGACGGATTTGAATGCTACATATTCGTAAATACCTGGAACAGTTTATCTGATTGGTCGAGAGGAGAACACGTACGTGGCCATGTTTAATTGTGCGGTAGGCCTATAGATATAGTACCAAGTGTTTAAACATGGACTGAGGAAATTGACACAAAAGGGGGCGATATCGGACCATTGCGCAGAGCGTGAAAATTGCATGATCCAATTTGAATTGGTAGCCCCATACAGATAGATGATAGCACGCAAATTTGCCTTGCGCAATTTTGAAACTTGTGGGAGCATTTTTTAAACATGCGAGAGGCGCTCAACATGGATAGAAATTTAATGCAGACTAAAATGAAGGTTTTTGCATGTTTTTAACAGAAAGGTGAATGGGAATAAAAGTGTGTGAATCAGTTTTCAACAAGTTATTTTCACACGGTGAGGCCTGGTTCTCGATAATTTTACCTGGACTTCGTCTCAGTAAAACAACTAGTTGAAAACCGATTTGACACACTTCTAATCAATTCCCTTATAAGAAGACACTATTATTATTGAGGGGGTTTCGGCCATTCACTGAAACCACCTTTGTTTTCGTCTGGATTTATTTATTTTTTATTGTTTACATGTAGGTGTTCGGCCAGCAGCTGTCAACCTATTGTTTTTTTTGTGATGTTTTTCTTTTTGCCGGTCTTTCTGAAACCTCCCTGAAGAGTTTGCATATATATATTAAACAAGCCTGAAACACTTAAAACTCAAACTCCATGTAGGCCTATAGCCTACAAACAATAGTGTATACCTGTTCAAAGCAAAAACGCAAAAATGATGTCACTACATTGAATCAGGCCTTGACCTTAAGGAAAAAAGGGTGAGGGCATTTTAGCCTTGGCTCTTTCAAAATTTCAGGGGCCACCAAGGCTAACTCAAGAGGCCCCAAGGCCAAAACAATAAACCCCTTTTGACAGGACTGCACATGATGCTTAAAGTGATCAAAACAGTACATCTTCATCATGGCATTTTTGTATTTAGACAATTGCCCCCCCCCAAAAAGGAAGAAAATCTTACATATTTTATACTGTGAAATTAATCCTTCGTTCTTATAGGGTATCCTACATGTTATAATTTTATTAAAATAAAACCTAGGCCCTAAAAGTTGTGTAGTTTTTACAATAAACAAGCTAAATTTTCCAAGGAACTGTCCGACTCTTTCCAAAGCCCGTAAACCAGGGACAATCCATGCTGTACACATGGTTTGATGCGTCCTGCGGTACATCCCCCCGCGATTACGTCGTCGACGTCCGAACAACTGGGTGGGGGACCCAGAATCTGTTTTCTTTGGTTGGGGGCTGAGCGTGTGCCGATTGGTCGGCCCTTTACCCCAGTCCCATCAGACGTGGTTCGTTTTTTTGGCGGCAGGATCCAGTCTATGGGTGGTCATTTTGCGATAATTGTTTTTCTATTAAGAAAATAAATTGGGGGTTTGAACGACATCGCCCGTCCTTATATTTGCGTTCGTTGTTTGTGCATTCTGGGAAAGCCTGCGTGCCAGACCCTGCTTACCCGCTTATTATATGGTCAATAAGGGAGCGACTGGTGTCCACACATTGTGTGCAATGGATACATGCCCTGCCGGCCAGGCGGAAGTTTTGAAGCATTGTGCAAAGCTTGCTTCACATCTGCATCTATTCATGAAATTTTTTGAGTAGTGAACTGACGTTTTTTTTCATCATGATCAGGCCTCGACCTTAACAGCGGCCACCAGCGACCATTGCTGCGATGCCCCAGCGAATTGCCGTGATGCCCTGTAAAAAAATACGTACCTTACGGCCACTAGGCCGTCATGCCCTTTTCCGTATTACATGTATTATGTAGCGTACGCTTTCGCACACTACACTACTACTACACTAGTTTTCATAATGCTGCTTGCCATCATGTGTGTCGCCCCAAGCATTTATTAGTACTAGTATAACGAAGTGGAGAACTCGGCACGGCAACCATCAAACGTAGTTGAGTTGTTTACTACTGAAACACGGCACCAGACTACTCTCATGTATAAACTGGCTACAAGTCCCTACACTAAATTACACATGTTCGCACTGATTCTATCTGTCTATTGAGGGGCTGGGGGGCCGGGAGGCGAGCGGCCGGGGGGCGGGATCCAGTCTATGTTTTTCCCTCGCTATCTCGCTGGTCTCGCTGGTGTCCAAGGTTTGTTGTGTTGGATAAAAGTTTGTGACCTTGCAACTTTCTTTTTCATTGCCAAAAGTTGTGTACACGTTGTGTACACTGCGCCCTAATTTTATACTACATCAACTTAACCGTAACAATTAATCAGCATGCCATCCCATAAAAAGCTAAAAAAAAACGGGAAGCCGAAAGGGCCAATGTTTAGACGCGTTTTTTTGGTGAGTTTGTTTACAAATTACAGTCTAGGCATAATTTAATAAACGTCGGCACATTCCATATACTGTCAAACTGTATTAACGTTACTACTAATTTTAGGCCAATTATTTGGTGGGGGGGGGGGATTCGTTCTCAATTTTCATAATCATATTTATTTTTAAGAATATTGTTTTTCAAGAATTTTATATTCCACTTCAAGATTGAATTTTTTCCGGATCAATGGATTTTGTTGAGCCTCGGGGTTGGGGTGGGGTGGGTGGGGTTCGTTTGTCTCCCTCGGTGAGTTGGGGGTGGTGTAGTTACAGTAGCCGTAATGCTCCTACGAGGGTCGGAGACGTGAGCGTTACAGGAAACCACATTCAAACCTCGTGTCAGTGCATGTGCCTGCACACACAGAGTAGTATAATGTAAACTATGATTAAGGGGGGGGGGGGGTTGAAAATGGGTATGTTACTGGGGGTAACTTGCAATGCAAGAATTGCTGCAAAATAACTGTAAATAATTCATCAACAAATACAAGTTTAAAATGGCCTTGGTGCCCTTTCAGTTGGCCTTGGAACCCCTTTCTTTTTTGGAGCATTTGAGGCCAAGTGGCCTTGACCCTCCAAAACTTAAGGTAGAGGCCTGCATGATCGTTGTCAATGCGGTAAGAATATTTTTTGTTTTAACTATTTTTTTATTTTTTTCCCTTTTTACTCAAACTACTCTGTCTACTGCCGTCAAACTCATAACTGCCATGAATTTTTTATAACAAGTTTATGTCTAAAGTTATGAAAAATAAAGGATTTATTATTTATGTGATAAGCCAAAACTTGCGTACGTTGTTTTTTACACTGTCATCATTGTTTGGAAAAAAATATACACTTTGACAAAATCCAAAGGTAATAAATGAAGTTCAAAACTATTTCCACAGGTCACTTTTTAATAAGAAAATAATGATACACTTCAGGGAGTTATCTCCTTACAAGTTCGTGGCAGAGTGAGCAGTGGCAGAGTCAGCAGGGGCTTAAATTACAATAACTATAAACTAAGAAAGTCCTCAAGTGAGCAGGAGATAAAGTTGTAAGCTACAGTGAAAAACCTCCACAAACTGCACAACCTTGTGGAACTCTATAGGTTTTGAGGCATTGCATGGTGAGGTATCAATTTGGTTTGCGGTAACACCATGTGATAATCTACTTTGCTATTATTATATACAGTAGATTGTTCCTTTGAGATCTTGTCTTGCTATTATTCTATATCTTCTACCGTGTAGTAGATTTTGGAACGCAGGAGACAACTCAGTTCTGAAAAGAACTGCCCTGCTTCTTAAGTACTACCTGGGGAGGTAGGAAATTGGCCGGGACTACTACTACTTCTTTCACTTAATGGCTTTTTCGCATACTTGCGAAAAAGCCTTTCTTTTTGTTCTGATTTTTTTTCTTCTTTTCTTCCCCCTTCCGCTTCTTTTTTGCCAAAAACCCCATAGACTTTTTCTACACGCCACTTTGGCACCAATCTTTGTTGGACCATTCAAAGTTGGCATAGGCATAGTGCCTACAGCATAGATGTGTCTCGAAGTATGATGTCATGATGACGTCATCACCCGTTACGTGACGTCATTTTAAAGATTTATATTTTAAATATTTGAAAATCCGTATCAAACCAGCCACAAGAGACCCTAGGTTTCTGTTTGCGGGATTGGGTAGGAATAAATTAGGTCTTTATTTTATTCAGTGTGCGTGACCTCACATGACCTCTACTTCCGGTCGAAACCGGAAGTGCCCTCATAATTCAGTATAAGTGGTAAAAGTTATGAAGTTGCTTTCAACGATGTTAATGTCCGGCAAGGGTCTGCATTTAAAAAGAAATACTAATGACGTCATAATTTACAAGAGCGCCCTCTAGCGGCAGGTTGAAAACAGTTCAAAATTGACTTTTTGAAGATGTGTGTTGTGAAGTTTCTTGAAATCGCTTTAAAATTGATACACATGTTGCCCTGCAGCTTGCCAACATATGTGTGAAGTTTCAAATCGATGTCATCAGGGGTCCTGTGACGTGACATTAAAGGTTCACTTTTTGAAATCGTATATATCTCCATAAGTATAAGTCCGATCTCGTTGAAACTTGGCAGGTTTTTAGATCCTAGCAAGTTCTTGATGATTATGTTATGACGTCATGATGACGTCATCACATGATTTATTATGATTTTTTATCTTTTTTGACATTTTAACTCATAAATTGCTAATGACACATACTATAATCAAAATTCTTATTTGAACAGGCTTGATGGGACATGATTGCTTGGAAAACGAAATGATGTCACCATGACGTCATCATTTGTCAAGTTTTATCACCTTAAAGGTGCAGTTTGACATGATATAACTACCAAATTTAATGCACTGTACCAGCAGGCTGAATTTTCGTTAACTGATAGTTAGTAATATTGTGTAAAGGTAAAATGTGGTTAACATATAATGACGTCAGCTTAAAGGTGCTAATATCAAACTTCAAAACTATGCATTGACAAACTTCTCCTACATAAAAGAAAGCAAAAAAGCCCTGTGTTCTGTTTTGACAGACATAGTTTTAGTTTTTAATTGTTTTTGTTATAATGTAAGTACACCCATATAAAGAATTTCATGCAGTTACATTGTACGAGGAATACACTGTTCCATCTTAATCTTCAATCTTGAAAACTAATGATTAACTTACAATTTGAACTCAAACTTACATGCCTCGGACCATGCTCAGGAGTGTTTATAGCAGCATGCCACAATGTGCAGCAATACAATAAAACACAACTCTTCCCGACAATACATGATGTACACTTAACCTTATGAGTTTTACTTCCATCATGTGCAGGCCTGATTCTTCACGGAGGCAACGGAGGCAATTGCCTCCGTTGCCCTTGGTCATTGCCTTGTTGCCCTTGAAATGTTCCAATAGAAATTTACAAATTCCTCATAGAGTTGCTCCTTTACCATGGAGAAAATGCCTTGGTACCCTTGCCCTTTCAAGAACGAAGCACACAGGCCTGCATGTGAACATTACATTCTGATCCATACCCCTTTGCTGTTTGCGGCACGAAGCGCGGCAAACAGCTAGATGTAATGAAAGCTACATTGGTACTTCGCTGTATTGTAGAATGTAAAGTAGAGATTGTAGAGATAACAAAGACTATCAACCCATCTATTGAAAAGACGGAAGTTGTAACCGTGTTTGTGTCTTGTGATGTGTGTGGAGACTGCATTGTGTATACATGTATCGTGATGACAACACAATGTGGTCTGCATTTTGCGGCCTGTTTGATAGAAGTTTCCAACTATAAAATTAATGGAAAAGTGTAACCGGCTGGATGACCGGTATGTGTGCATTTTCTGATGGGGCACCGTGGCCAGCTCGGCAGGGCATCATGTCAATGGCCGTGGTGGCAGCAGTTAAGATCAAGGTTCATAATTTTCATAATTTTCATGGCCTTACAAAATCTGCAAGTTTGTCTAGTACAGGTCCCCGGCACCTTGATGACCGAGGCAAGAACGGTTTTGATAATAAAGGATGTCAAGAAAGGTAACATTGCAACTAATTATAGACAATTGCATGCTTGCCTACGATGTAAAAACAGATTGCAGAGGAACTCTATGGCCATATGGATGACCAGCAGTTGTTTCCAGAGGAGCAGAAAGGCTAAAAGAAGTAGTCCAGAGGTAAAAACTTATCATCGATAAGGCCGTGCTGAAGGACTGCAGGAGCAGAAAGACTAACTTGGCAATGGCGTTGATAGATTACAAGAAGGCATACGACATGGTATCACACACATGGATAATGGAATGTCTGGAAATGGTTGGAATGGCTGATGAAGTAAAATATCTTTTGAGTGTGAGCATGAAGACGTGGTGAACGAATCTGACAGCCAACAACAATAGTCTGGGCAAGGTATGCATTTAAGACATGTAAGAAGAGGTATTTTCTGGGGTGACTGTTTGTCTCTGCTGCTGTTTGTTCTGGCAGTGATAATGAAAGAAAATGAAGGGACAGCCCTGTCGATGATTCTGAGTAAGGTGAGTGCTGGTTGTGTTGGTTGTGCTGGTTGTTTTTATGGACGACTTGAAGTTGTTTGCAAAGAATGAGGCAGAGATTGGTTCTTTGGTGCAGACCGTAAGGATTTTCAGTGACGACATCAGAATGCAGTTTGGTCTGGAAAAATGGGCTTCAATCAGTGACCACAAAGAGGGGGAAAAGTGAACATTTGAGGGCTGTTGGTTAGGAGGAAAGTTGTTGGTATCTTGGTGTACTAGAATCAGACTGTGTCCTTCATGAGGAATCGTAGGTACGGCTGAAGAAATGTTTGAAGTCCGAACTGAATGGGGAAAACATTGTCAAGGTGATGAACACACGGGCCGTGTCTTTGATGAGGTACAGTGCGGGTATTGTTGAGTGGACTGAAGAAGATCTGGATGTCACTGACACAGAAGGACAAGAAAGCTGATGACCATGCATTGCATGCTTCATCCGCAAGCAAATGTCAGCAGAATTTACCTTCCTAGGTCAGAGGGCGGAAGTGTCAACATCGAGCAAAGGAGCTTGCATCGTCATGTCAGGAGCACTGAGGAGAACTTGTTGAAAATTGCGCAAGAGTACACGCAGGCAGACGAAGTTGGGCCGAAGGGGTACAAGAGGGAAAGAAAGGAGGAAAGACACCAAGATTGGAGGTATGCCATGGCCGGTTCTTAAGATGTGCAGAAGAAGTGGGGAGTTAAAATCCCCCAAAGCCATCAAACTTGACACCAATTCGTAGCCAAAACAATTTCCTTTCAAATGACACCAACCATGATACTATGGAATTTTGCTATCATAATGAGTTATGATCACAATACTGTTACTTAACAAAATGGCGGCTTTTTTGGACACCATCTTGAATTTGGAGGTCACCGCCACAAATTTGCAATCGGCACACCAAGAAAATATTGGGTGTTAATCATAAAATCTATCAAATAAACATAGTGAACTTAGTTTGTACGGATGGGGCAACGGAACTCAAAAATTAAGCATGTGTAGACTTGGTCCTCCGATTATGTAGGTTTTTGTCTTATAAAAAATTTGATTTTAAATTTTTTTCTGGGAAGGGAGACTTTAAGTATTGTCTGAAAATAAATATTGGCCTACATGTAAGTTGCATAAAATAATTTATAAATTCTGATAAAAAATCAATCAAAAGAATGTTTTTCTCATTTTTATGACCCCAAAATGTTGGCTGTGTTTGCTTTTGCCAGAATTTCAAAATAGCCCAGTCATGAAATTTCGCATAGATGCTAACCAACCGCAAATAACATTTTGAGCGAAATTTGGGTTGAATCGGTTGATTAATTTATAATTTATGCCGTAATTAATAACTGTAATGATTTTTGTGAAACAAAATTTCTCTTGGTCAAATTTTAGTACATCGTCCCGATTCCAAATCAGCAGCTCTTACTCTAAAATTTTGAAAATATTGCGGGGATCAAATTTTGTAGGATCAACTTGATTTGGGGGGGTCTGGACTACCAGTGGGACGGAAAAAATAAAAGAGTCCCGGCGACTACTGGCTAAGACAAGGTCAGGGGTAAATTTGCATCAAATCCAGGGTCATCAAACAATACCATAGCATTAAACTACATCAACTAAATAATCCGTCCAAGCTCTTTTGTGTAGAACCACAAAAACATATTCAGAAAAGCTTCTTCGAAAGTATCAAACATTTACATGTAGGTCTCCCAATTTCAAAATGACTGTTTTGTTTAATATGGTTGCCATTTTGCAAAATGTAAGAGTTCTGGAATATAAATTTTTGTGTCTATAAATAGAGATTTTCGAAAGTGTCAGACTTTGAGGTGACCCATTTTCAAAATGGCAGACACATTTTGATATAAATGGTGACCATTTGACATAATAACTATACTAAAAACAGCAACTTTGGGAATTAGCCGTCTATAGAATTTTTGGCTTTTCCGCATTTTGGAATTTTTTTCTTCTTCCTCGTCTTTTTTTTCTACGGACAAATGCCATAGACTTTGTGCACAGTTTTTTCTAGACGGCGCTTTGGCTTTTTCTATAACTAGTATTCTATTGAAAGTTAGCAGATGCTAAGACCTCATACTAAGGGTGTGCATATTACTGTGACATCATGATGACGTCATCAGTAGTCAAATTACAGTGTTTAGAACATTACTAAATTAAATCTTTGAAAATTGGTATCCAATCAACTATATGAGACCGTTGTTTTTTGTTTTTTGTGGGAATTAGGTCTTAGTTTTTTGTCCTGTGCATGAAATCATGTGACCTCTACTTCCAGTTGAAACTGGAAGTGCCTTATAATTTAAAAGTGATAATTTTCTTTAAGTTGCTTTCAACGATGTTAATGCCGGGCAATGCTCTAATTTAAAAAATATTACTGGTGACTTCATAAAATGAGCGCCCTTTAGCGGCAGGTTAAAAACAGTTGAAAATGCACTTTTACTTGATGTCTGTGGCGAAGATTATTGTAATCGCTTCAAAATTTGTATACATGATGACCTTGTAGGCAACACATAGTGTGAAATTTTAGATTGATGAAGTAATGCACATGTCGGACTGCTTTGAAACTTTGTAGGTTGATAGATAAGGGCAAGCTCCTGTAAGATATGAAATGACGTCAAGATGACGTCATCGCATGATTTTGTACAGATTTTTGAATATTTTGCCACCTAACTCGTAAATTACTAACAAAACATGCTTTAACCAAAATTCTTCTTCAAACAGGCATTATAGGTCACATATGCTTACAGACGAAATGACGTCATAATGACGTCATCAAGTTTCATGTTATACATGTATCACCTTAAAAGTACAGTTTTACAGAATCTATATTCAGAATAAAATTTGTGATTGAACTGAAAACTTGCATGTATTACAGTTAACATAATTTGCAAATTCACCGATAATAAACAACCTTCAAAAGGTTCAAATCCGGAAAAGCCATTTGTTCTGTTTATATGACAGACAAACCTCTAGTTATTTTTACATCTATTAAATAAATTTGAGTGGTCTCACAGTTAAAAAAAACATTGTCGAAAGTGTCAGATTTGGCAACCATGTTTTTATAAAAATGGCTGCCATATTTTAATCAAAATGAAGGCCTGTTTGGCATAATGATACGTAACTTAGGAAGTAAGACTACTTCATTTCGATCCGTTAATCTTCTATATCCATGCCTTCTTCTCCCTTTCAGTTTTTTTTTGCTCCTTCATCCTCCCCAATGGATCTTCTATATCTGATTTATAACCCACGCTTTCTCTCCTCTCGCATAGTCTCTCTTGGTTCCAAGATGCTATTTTCCACTCCTCAGTCCAAACTCCTGATCAATCTTTCACAATCTTGTATATCAACAGTCCAGTCATGTATGTTTTTCTCAGTCCCCTTTGGCTTCCACAACCTGACCAATGTAGCTGTCATATCCTGTGTTCACCACCATCCATTCCTCAGTCTCCCCTGGCTGCGTGTCTCATACTGACCAATTAATTTTCTTGATCTGTATCCCCCCCCCCCCAAAAAAAAAAAAAAAGAAATAGTGATGCATCCATTTGTTAGATTACACAAATTACTGGCATTTAAAAAATTGCAGAAGTACCTCTAAAGTCAATTAAAGTAATATCAAAAGTCATTCTGTTCAAATACGAACTTGTCTTAAGTTGAGTTATTATTTATTGATAAAAAGAACAAACTCTACATTTTCCACCAGTTTTCAGTTCTGTAGGTGGGCCATTCTCCCGTCACGTGTGTGACATCTGGAAGCAATTTTGAAGCGTACTGTATGGAATATGTTTTTCGCTCATGAATTGTTTGGTGTTATAGTATATAAATCAACTACAGAGGTCACTACATTCAATAGTGAAACATAAAAATCAGATTTATCTGGTATTTTAAATTTACAGGAAAAAGTCATGTCTGTCACTTGTGTGACATCAGAAAATAACAAATATTTGACACACAATTTTATTTTTGAAAACTCTGTGTTTTGTCTGAGCTTTAATTCTCAAAACTTCTATAGATACTTAGAGTAGAATTGGCTCTATAATTGGCAGTTGTCATCTGGGTTGAGTTTTTAAAAAAATTTGTGAGGCAATAGAAAAAGTGGTGTTACGTGTGTGACCAAAAACTCTGTAACGTGTGTGACCATTGGCTCACTTGTTTCTAAGCAGAAATGTTGTCACTTAAACACAGTTTAATCATGACTACAAGCAAAAAGAACAATACTCTGAGTACTAATATTCACTTCAAAACAAAATCTTACAACACATCTTGGATTAAACACTTTCCAAAAATACACTCAATTCAGTACACAGTGCGAAAACACTGCGACAGACAGCATCCACCTCTTCAAGATTCTATAATTGCTCAAATGTGTTAAACTATGTCATCTCTAGTCTGTATTACTTGTTCAAAGTTTGAAAAATGCTAAATCTTGCATTAATGTTTTTGAATTGTAGATTTGTGCACATGCAATGAGTCATACACGTGACAGAAATGTAACGTGTGTGACCAAATGTCATGGTGTGTGACCCCTTATTTTTCTGTACTTTCCGGAATTTTGTAACTTTAAAAAAAAATTGTATTTAATAATAATGTAGAGACTATTAAACTTGTTTATAACAAAAAGTAACACTTTTTTTTTATTACGGTTTTCGTTACATTAGAACTTTCATGAATTTTTGTCACATGTGACGTTGTGTTTTGCAAAACAATTAGAAGAGGTCATGAACACCTCATTATTTATTTTATTTTTGATCTTGTGGAAAATAAACTTAAAACAACCCCCAAAGAAACAATTATTACCTCAACTTAAAAGAAAAAGCATTGCTAAACAACATACATAAAAAAATGGAAAACTACATTTTTGGGTAAAATTCTTCGAAATTTGGATTAATCACGGAAATTTTTTTAATTTTTTTTAATTATTTTTTTTTATGGAAGTCACCCAACACAAGGCACAAAGGCCACTCGAGGCGAGGGCTAAAAAAAGAAAGAGAAAGGAAAAGAAAGCGCAGAGAATTATGATAACAGAAGCCTATTCACTTTGCGCTTGAACTGAGACAAATTATAGACAGCAGGGAAACAGGATGCAGGTAAGGAGTTCCAGAGTGAAGCAGTACGTGGAAAGAAACTCGTAGCATACACCTTGAACCTGCATTTGGGAGTCACGACTGTATGAGGATGGGATTTGACTGAGAGGCGAGTGGTTCGTTGTGAGGGACGGTCAACAGGGACGACCAATGAAAGACCATTGGGACACATGCCGTGATAGTATCTGTAAAACAGGCTCAGTGAAGATACATAATAATACGCAGTTTTTATATAGCGCTTTTTCACACCCTATGGGCGTCTCAGAGCGCTCGGTATTTTTTTTCCTGCGAGGTATGATGAGTTACGTTTTTGAAGTATGAGACCTGTTCCTTTACATAGCACCATGTAATGGTTCACAAGGTGCTGTGGCGCAATCTGCAGCCGATCAAACCAGGAACACCGGGGCGAACCCCTTCTCTTTGCGATAAGTGTCACTGGGTTCTTTTACGTGCATTACACAACACACGGGACCAACGGCTTTACGTCCCATCCGAAGGACGAAGCAATAATGGTTAAGTGTCTTGCTTAAGGACACAAGTGTCACGACCGGGACTCGAACCCACACTCTGCTGATCAGAGACACCAGAGCTTGAGTCCGGTGTTCTTATCCGCTCGGCCACGACACGCCACATTGCGATGATGTGAGAGGGGTTCCAAGGAAGATGACAATTCTTGGCCCACCAGGTTAACAACTCGACGCTGTATTCTGTCCAACAGAGAAAGGTGACAAGCTGGAGCACCGGACCAGATGTGACAACAGTACTCCATAACAGGGCGGTTTGTTGTCTTGTATTTATAAGTAAAGAATGGCAGAGGGGGGAAGGCATTGCCGCGCAGGGTATAGACAACCTACGGGTTGAGAGGCCCTTTTGGCAATACCACTGATGTACTTGTCCCAGGAGAGTTTATTGGTGATGTCAAGACCAAGTAACTTGGTAACCTGATGTCACAAACTTCCTGAAGAGATGTAGAATTCATAGACAAGGTAGGACGAATAGATGATTTAGATGTAGATCTTGATACAGATAACAGGTGAGTTTTCTTTTCGTTGAAGGTGACAAGCCATTCGTTCCCCCAATTAGTGACATTCGTAAGATCATGGTTGAGATCATTACTAGCTTGGGCTTGATGAGTGGAAAACCGGGGACCAGGGTATG
This sequence comes from Marthasterias glacialis, assembly GCA_911728455.2. NCBI lineage: Eukaryota > Metazoa > Echinodermata > Asteroidea > Forcipulatida > Asteriidae > Marthasterias > Marthasterias glacialis. Next base: position 10,995,748 of record OU452236.1, read on the forward strand.
TTGTATACAGGGTTGTGTCGTCAGCGTAGATGGCAATCTGAGATGAAATAGAATCAGGCAAGTCATTGATATAAAGCAAGAGCAAAGTTGGTCCCAATACAGAACCTTGCGGGACACCTGCGTTGACGCTGTGGACGGACGAGGACTGTCCCTCGTGAACAACTGAATTGGATCGCTAAGAAAATCTGAGATTAGATTGAGAAGTTGACCACAGATGCCGTAGGACTTGAGCTTATGGATGAGACCCTTGTGCCAGACTCGATCAAAGGCCTTAGAAATCTCAAGAGTAACAAGCCTTGCCTCACCACGGAGATCTAATATCCTGTTCAGGTGCTCAGTGACCATAGACAAAAAGTCACCAGTAGATCGAGAGTGCCGGAATCCATATTGGACGTCGGTTAGTAGTGTGTTGGTTTCAAGGTAATCCCTGGTTGATGAGACATTCAAACACCTTGCTGATGATTGGAAGGAGGCTAATAGGTCGATAGTTAGAGGGGTCAGACTTTTCACCAGAGCCTTTGAAAACTGGGACAACGAAGGCTGCTTTCCAATCAGAAGGAAATGTTGAATTTGAGAGACAAAGGTTATACAGTTTAGACAGGACTGAGGACAATTCCGGTGAACACATTTTCAAAACAAGAACAGGGATACAGTCAGGTCCAGTGGCTTTAGATGTGTCAAGATGTTTGATAAGCTACCTTCTTAGGTGTGATAATGGCTGTGGAGAGGTTGATATCAGTCCGGAGAGGAAAATCCGGCAGATTGTGGCCCGAGTCATCAAGAGTGGAGTTGGCAGCAAATCTTTCAGCAAAGAGATTGGCTTTATCAGATGGAGAAGTAAGTACTTCGAGGCCATTAAACAGGACTGGAATTGTAGATTTGCTTCTGTTGAGGACACTTTTAGCAATTCTCCAGAAATCCTTGCTACCAAGACGTTGAGTAGTTATACTATTTCGGAGAGACTCGGCATACTGGCACTTAGCGCTCTCCAGCACTTTTTTGCAGCGGTTGCTTGCAAGACGAAATTGATGTCAAGCCTCAGTAGAGCAAACACGATGAATTTGGTGAAAATAATGATTCCGATGTGCAATAGCAGCAGCACAAGCGGGGGGTAAACCAAGGATTGGAGTGAGGTTTGACTTGATAGGTTGGAGAGGGGACAAACAGATCCATACCAATCTGAATCCAATCAGTGACTTCTGTCGCTGCCTCAGAAGGACTCAGGCAGAAAACGGAGTTCCAAGGGACATCGCCTAGGAAAGATCGTAACCCGTCCCAGTCAGCCTTGCCATACTGGAAGACAGTTCGGTGGTATGGATGAGAACTGGTCGGTATAGAGGAGCAACTTATCTGAACTTCAGTGTTAACATGATCAGACGTGCCTAGTGGAGAAAGAATTGTTGGTGTGCAAATGTTAGGATTTGAGCAAAGGAACAAATCAAGGAGATATCTGTTATCAGAAGCATGATCTAGGATACGGGTGGGAGCTGAAATGATCTGGGTAAGGTCATGAGATACAGCAAAGTTGTAAGTGCTTACACCAGAGGCAGTTGTGCTGTGAGAATGAACTAGCCAATTGTGGTGAACATTAAAATCACCAAAGACCATAACTTCAGCAGTAGGATGTTGAGACAGCGCGGAGTCGATGCTGCTGGAAATTGCATCAAATACGGCGCAGTGCTGAGATGATGGAGATCGGTACAAGAAGTAGAGGTACATGGTGGAATCAATAAGTGCAAGCCGGAGACATACATATTCATGGGTCACATCCTCAAGAGCGATTTCACGGCAGAGGGGAAGAGAAGCCAAAAATCCATGGCACGGTGGAGCATCAAGTCTATGAATATTATAGCCAGGCACAGCTAGTGAAGAAGACATCACCTCATCATTAAGTCGGGACTCACAAAGAGCAAGGATGTCAGGAGAGTTTGCATGCAAAAACGACTGAATTGCAGTAAAATTACCCCTAACTCCATGAACGTTGGCGAAACATACATTAAGGGCTTTAGATGTAGACGCCCTAGACGGTGGGGTTCTAGATGCAGGTTTAGAATGTGGTACATTAGATTGAACTGTCATAATGGTTTAAGAGAAGAAGGAAAAGGAACCAAGGCTTACTAGTCAGAAAAACTGATTCAGCACCCCAAGATTGACGGCAAGAGACCCAAAGAACCCTCTGCCAAGGAGGCAGAGGCATCCGGATGGCCTCGGGAGACCACCATCCATGCATGTCCATGGCAGTACAGCTACCCCAGCATTTAACACCCGGGCCATCACTACAGCGTAAGAAATTTCAAAATTGTTCAGATATTTAATACGCAAACATGTTTTTATATAATTATGTCATATTCTTCAGTTGTATCATTCTTTTATTTTAAACAGGACACTAGAGGGCACTGTATAAACATGTCATTACACCATCATACATATATAGATATATTTGTTTTTAAATCTTGCACACACTGTTGGTTTCATACAAACATAGTATCCAAATTGTTCACATTTCAAATTTGTGTACAAACCCCATTTTTTTCTTTTTAGAACTTCCTATTTGGGCCAGAAGGAGAGGTCAAGGTTAAAGGTGCATTGCGGCCTCGTTGGGTGATTTATTTAGCAGTAAAATAAACATTATTGACTGCAGCATCACTAGATACACATGTAGATCATCCAAATTTGGCTGGTTTCGTTGTTATGTAAAAAAAAGAAATGGTCACGTGACGTGCATGTGACTTATCTGCTTCAACAATTTGAAATCGATAACTCATATCTGATCATTCAGCTACTAACTTTATATTTCCATCCGTTTAAAAATCTTAATACTGGACCAAATTAAACTCTGATGTTTGCAATTGTCTGTGAATAAATTTGTCACCGACGCCACGAAGTAGCACCTTGTGTACAAAACCAAATTTTTTTCAGTTTTCAGTTTTTTACGTTTTTATACAACATTCAACATGCCCTACAATTTCATGAAGTTTCAAAACTTCACTTGCTTTACTTTTTTAATTATAATAATTATGTATGGCAAAATTTGCCCGAAATTGACAATCTTTGTTTTCACGAACTAGCACACAAGTAACATTTACCATTGAAATGCACGGCGCACACCATACTCAAATAAAAACAAAACGATTTCACGAAGTAGCACTGTCCTTGTGCGCGAAGGACGTGCGCGCGCGCACAAGTTTGCATTACTAATACATTGGAGAGTGCTACTTCGTGAAATCGGAAATTTTGCTTTTTTGCTTCTTTTTCGGTTTCACAAAGTAGCACGCACCTTTTTTCCTTTATTGCTTGTTAATTTAGAATGCAAAGCAGACAAAAGCAGCATATTTATCAAGTTCAAAGCATCCAGAATCCACAATGAGAAAACCAGTTGAAAACACTCTGAAATTCTAAAGGAAAGTGGTGTTTTAAAAACCGTTCAGCTTTAGACGCCGTTTTCTCCGATGCTACTTTTTACTGGTATGTATCTGTGTGCTACTTTGTGGTGTCAGTGACGAATTTATATTCAAATTTTTGATCCAAGTTATTAATGATAATAATGATAATAGGACAGTCTTATAGAGCGCAAAACATAACCGAAGGAAATCTCATTGTGTTTTACAAAGCATAAAGAAAAGTAATAGAACAAAATGGAACAATAATTATGAAGTTCGGTTGTACGCCAGGTGAAATACCGTAGGTGAGATTAGAGAGTGGTTTGGAACCGGTCAAAAGTGTCCATCGTTCGGAGAGAAGTTGGGAGGGAGTTCCACAACTTAGGTGATGCATGAGAAAATGCCCTTGATGCATATGACTTGGTTCTGGGTATGGTTGGCATGAGGAGGCCCTTGTGAGACGACCAAAGAGATCTTGAAGGCATATGTTGGTGGAGCATGTCGGCTATATAGCTGGGAGCTTGTCCATTGAGGGCCTTGAAGGTGAGACGGAGGGTTTTATATTGGATACACTGTTTCATGGGCAACCAATGGAGATCTCTGAGGATTGGAGTGATGTGGTTCCATTTCTTGGAGAGGGAGACCAGGCAGGCGGCGTAGTTTTAAATTTGTTGGAGTTTGTTTGGATCTTTGTCGGGGAGGTCGTTGAGGAGACAGTTGCAACTATGAAGGAGAGAAGTAACAAAAGCATGAACTAAGGTTTCTGTGGTGTTTGTTTAGACAATGGCGAATTTTGACAATTTTCCTCAGTGCAAAGGAAGCTTTACGAGAGACGTCATTTACATTTGTTATACCATGGTATTAGATTGTGAATTTTTATTGGTCGAGAACCAATCACGTGACATAATACAAAATTTCATGTCTTCCCAAAAAAGTGATGATGTGGGGGTCCATTACCTAGATCGTCCTCAGAAAATTCATTTCACCATCCCCATTGATCTGTACAACCACATTAGCGGTACTACCTGAGAAAGAGGTTACTGAGCAACCACTGGTACAATGCACGCTACTGTACTTTTGATATGATGCTCGCGATAGGGACTAGTTGATACATTTTGGTTGATAAAATTTTTTTAATCGACGCACTTTTGTTGAATTGAATATTGTCGCCTGCAAACTATGTCGGTGAGGGCCTTTTTAACAATTCTGCAATATAATACCATGGTATAACAAAACAATTGCTGTCTGCTGTGATATGTGGTCCATGCTGTTTTGGTGCCCCCTCGGGTGTCCAAAACAGCATGGACCACATCACAGCAGACAACAATTGTATAGTGAACGCATTGTTAGGTGACTGTCAAAGATCACTCCCAGATCACGAACTGATTCAGAGCATTGGGCCTGATAGTCACCAGAGGTTATTGGGAAGGTCACTGTACTCTGTCTGGCGTAAGATGAGGATAGGTGAAGGACTTCATTTTACTGTCGTTCAGAACCAGGTAGTTATTCACCATCCATGCCCTGATGTCGCAAAGACACTTTTTGATTTGTTGTATGGTGAGGTTTCTATTAGAAGATTTCATTGGAATGTATAACTGTGTTAAATTACGTTTCAAAATTTATTGTTATGATAGTCTGGGTAACGGACCGTGGCTCGGTCACTGTATCTGTGGGGCTTACAGCGAGTTTGGCTCGGCCCCACCAATCTCGGTTGAGGCGTAGGGACCAAGTGAAATAGCGAGTCAATTATCCCATTACGTTAGGTAGGGGAATTCGCGGCTGGTCGGACTCGTGAATTTGAAGTTGGAATTTGCGGCCCGAAATTGGTAATATGCGGCTGGTGTGGCTGTTATTTGCAGCCGGGAATTCGCAACTAGGTAGCTTCAACCTTGCTCGTTGAAGTCACTGATTTTGACAGTTGCAACGACTGGATTTACAAATGTAAGCGTAAATTAACATACAGTGTATACCTTTGACCTCTTTTGTACGACGATTTCTAGTTAATTACAGGGCGCTTGACTGACGTTTCTTTATGAAAAGGTTGTTAAAAAAAAGTATAGTGTTTTTAAGAGGTAAATAAGCTATTTTTTATGAAATATGAAGCCCCAATGTACCTTTAAATCAGATGCCTATGGTTTGGAAAAGGTTTTGGATATCTGTCCCGGACTTGTTTGTCTTTTACAAATGTAAAAGGAATCTTGTAGGTTTATTTGATTAAATCTTGTTTTGTTTTTAGACGAGTAATGTTGTTTTAACAAATTATTAATCATGGCCCTAATAATGAATTTGTAATCTTTGTATCACTAATAGACCAATTGTGCAACCCGCGTCTTGTTAAATGTAAACACACACGGCGTCCTCCATAGGAAAGTGCGGTACAGTACATGATGATTGTTGCATTTAGTTTATTTGATCGAGGCTTTTCTTGCTTGAAATATGTGAAAAATATTCCAGAGTTTGTACCAGAGACCTTCCAGTGGATGAATAAAGTCAGTAAGGACGGTTCCAGCAAGTTTTGAAAATTGTACAAGTATAAATGTGCACGATGTGTACTAGTGCATGAAAGAGTGTTTAGGCCAGATGACCGCAATCACAAACTTTTTAACACAAGAATTTCAAAGTTTTGAAGCTGGAATCATCCAATAAAATTGTTTTCCAAAACTGTGTGATTCCTTTGCCTATTTGAAATTTCGTAAGGCTAGGTATTAAATGCTCACTTTTCCAACGTTCTTTACCCTTTTTTTTAGTTTTACAGTGATTTAGGCCTACATTACAAACAAAATAACAGGCGGGTGGCTACATCTGTAGCCGTCCGACGCAGGTCGTGCAAAACTCAAAATAAACTTCTTTTCTAGTAGATTACTGGTAGTTTATGAAACAGTTATGTGATAAAAATCAATGTCACAACTTACTACTTTAATAAAATGGCCTAGTAACTGTGTTATTATTACCAAAACATGTTTTTTGGTGTGACTCTGTCGGTCACGGCATGTATTTGCATGTAGTTTGCCATCAGCTCAGATTACTATGATCCACAATAGGTCACGTGATGACATGTAAAAATTGGTCGCGCAATCGGTCTATTTGGCCATTCTCTGAAAAATGAGCCTGAACCATCAAACTTTAAACCTATTTGTACATTTAGCCTACATGTATGTTATTGGTTTTACCATGTGGCAAAAAAGTGGTTTGAGGGCAGAAAAGGTATATTTCCACGAAAACAATTTTTCCCAAGAATTTTACCCAAAATTATAGTTTTCTTGTTAATGTGTTCAATGATGCATTTTTTTAAGTGGAGGAAAAAATGTCACTTTTGTAGGTATTTGAAATTTTTTGTTTCCTCAAAATTAAAAAATAAAATCAAAATGGGGTGTTTATAACCTCTTCATTTTTTGTTGCAAAACACACATAACAAAAATACATTAAAGTTTTTGTCTGATCAGTACTGAAAGGAAAAGTCTTACTTTATTATAAACCAGCTTATTAGTACCTAAATATTTGTTACACAAACTTTTCAAAAAAATCACAAAATTCAGGAATATGGAGAAAAATAAGGCATCATACAGGTTGCATTTGTGTTACGTGTGTCACTAAATGTCATGTGTGTGACTCATTGCTCCATGCACAAACCTGCACTTAATTACCTTAAATGTATGATAAAGCATTATTTAAACTTTCAACTAGTAAAAACAGATACAAATTTAACACATTGTTGCCATTATAACATCTTGTTCTGTTGATGAGGTGGATGCTGTCGTGCATAGTGTGTGTGCTCTGTGTACTGACTATAACACATACAATATAAGACTGAGACCGCTATTTGGAAAAGATTCAATTCAATTCAAGATGTGTTTTGAACTGAATAGTTACTCAGTGCATTGTTCATTTTTGTTGGTAGTTATGATTAAACTGTTTTTTTATGACAAAATTCCTGCTTAGAAACGAGTGAGCCAATCTTCACACATGTTACAGAGTTTACAGTCACACACGTAACACCACTATTTCTATCACCACATGAACAAAAAAAAAAGCAACTCAGTTGATTGTTGCCATATATCTGGACCAAGTCTAATCTCACTATCTATAGAAGTTTCAAGAATTAAAGCTCAGCCAAATCACAGAGTTTTAAGAAATAATATGGTGAGTCAAATATTTGTAGTTTTCTGATGTCACACATGTAACAGACAAAACTTTTGCCTGTAAAGTTAAACTACGAGATACATTTCCACTAAATGTTTTACTATTAAATAAAGTGGCCGCTGTAGTTGACTTGCATGTAAAATACTACATTTTCACAAAATAATTCAAAAGCGGAAAAAAATATTCCAAACAGTACGCTTCAAAAATGGTTCCAAATATGACACATGTGACAGGAGAATGGCCCAATTAGTGATTTGTATAGTAATTACAGATCATTAATTACTAGTTCCTGCAAAATACATGTACATGTACTTAAAGTATCACTAATGGGTATTCTGTATTTTGTGTTTGAAGTGTTGACATGGTTGATGGGTGGAATCGTTCACCACTTGACGCCGATTGTATAAATTTTGATTTCAGGATTGTTACTGATCACAACATAGATAACACAGCTACTGTGCTCATGGATTGGGTGAACAAAACCAAGTCCCTCTATCACAATGTTCACATTGAAGTCAATGAAGAACCTCAAGTATATGACTGGGAAAGTGGCCCAAGTGATTGGCCCGAAGAACGATTCCTGCGTTTAATCCAGTTGAGACAAACAGCTTTACAAGAAGCCAGACGACAGTGGGCAGATTACTTATTTGTAAGTATTTCATAATTTGATTTTTAACGTGAATGGAAATATTTTGCTTCTTGTTCATTTTTTAATTATATTGAAGTGTTCTTTAGTGGAATCATTAAGAAATTAGGCTGCTCTAAAGTTGACCGAATAATGAAATTATTTGTACTGTACATCTACAGTATTTGACTGTCAATACAAAGGGCTTTAAAATGGCCGCCATTGTGCAGGAAACACCTATATTATAATGATGCTTAAATGGGGGCTTCCGGTCATGGACGGCGCCATGGTTTTTTCCGTTATTGGCGCTCGTACCCTGCCGGTTTGATGCATCCTGGGGTAATTTTTGGGGTACCATGTGTCTTGGGTTTGCGCTGGTGTTCCGACGTCCCCCGTGATTGCATGCGTAGATGGCCGAACACCAGGGTGGGTGGACCCAGAATATGTATTTTTTGTGGGGGGCTGTGGCTGAGCCGATTGGTTGGCATTTTACCCTGGTTGGGGTGTGTTCCGGTCCCATCAGACGGGGTTCGTTTTTTATGATGCAAGAATGGCTGATTAGTGTACTAGTGATGTGGTTACCTTATTTACATTTCGGGTAACTTTTGGCCTGCAATTTACAGTGGGACACAGATAAACTAAGATAAACTAAGGTAATTACCAAAGGCTGACCTCTGACCGGTAACAAAGCTATCTGCCTCATTGTCGGTTAACAAAGCTCAAAATGCCGATTCAACGTTAAAATGCCACTAACGTTGAAAAAGTCCGCTAAAATTAAATCAATTTTTATAAAACTAACCTTGCCAATTGAAATTACTCATAAAACCTATACTGCTATTTGTTCAGTGCTGATAAAAGGAGAGCATTTCAATGGTTTAATGGTTTACTATTTTTGAAAAGAAGTCACAACCTCTGTAAAAATAGTGTGCCCCAAATGAGATTGCAAAAAGGATTGAGCACTCAAAGATGGATAAACTATGGGGAGCCGCCAATGCAAAAACAAATATTCACAGTTTCCACAAATGTTACACAGTTATTCAAAAATTGTTTAAATTTGTCCGAACCAAATCAACCAATAATGGGATGTACTTTCTTTAAAGTTCCAAAAGTGTTGAATTTAGTCACAATAGAAATGTCCATTTCCCTTGCCCCGACCCCCACGTCTTATAATTGTTGATTTCTTTGATGTGCTTTTGGCCTCTTATCACCTTATGACCAGCTGGTATTATATGAAAAGCTTTTTTATAGGACTTGAGAATGACCCTTTGGCGGGACAACTCATGTGGTAGGAAAGAACCAAAGTGGGCCTAAATAAAAGATTGAAAACAGTTATAACAGCGTCTTCAGTTAGGGAAAGATCTCACTCCTTCAGAAAGATGGTTATACTGAGATGATTGCTATTAAATCATGTCCAAAAGAGGGACAACCTCATCCACCTTTTTACAAATACTACATGAACTTTATTTCCTACAAACTACATGTATAAAAGGAGAAACATATGAAATGCACATAATGGTATATTTTCTTCATTCTGGTCATTTTATATTCCACATGGCATCCTAATGTCCACTTTTAAAATGTTTCTCCTTATGTTATTTCTGGAAGAAATTTTTTTATTGCTTTTTGTCCTGATCGACTGAATAACGTAATGAAATAAATAAAAGTGATAAAAACCTCATGAAGTAGTCATGAGCAGCATAGGCTTCAGTATAACCAATAATATATTATTTCCAGCAAAAAAAGAAACAAAGACATAAAGAAACAGACAAACAAAGAAACAAAAAGAAAGAAATACAGAAATAAAGAACTAAGAATTAAGAATAAAGAAGCAAAGAAACATAGAATTCAAGACAGAAATAACAGAAGAGGGGTACACAAATAACATCTAAGTAACACAGAAAACAAGCAATCAAGAAACAAATAATTACAAAGCAAAGAAACATAGAAATCAAGAAATAAACGAAGAACAAAATACACAAGTTATACAGAAACAAAGACACATAGAAACCACGACCTCAAAAAAGGAGGACCCCAAAACATCAAGAATTAAAGAAAAAACGAAATGAAGACAAAGAAATAAAGAAACAAAGAAATACACGTAAATCAATCAAGAAATATACATAGAAAGAAATCAAGAAACAAAGAAAAAAAAAGGAAAAAAAGAAAAGAAATAAAAACATCAACAATCCCGCACAAATACAGAAATAAACAGAGATAAACAAATCCACAAATAAAAAGCGCAGGTTTAACAGAAATGCAGAAGTACACTGATATTTCGAAATATAATCGAAAAGCCATACCCCCCCCCCCCCCATTGAAAAAAATCTTGGGTAAGCCGGTGCCCCTGCCCCCTCCCCCGCCTCCCCTCCCCTCCAACGCCATGTCATGTTACAAAGCATGATTTTGGGGTGTGTGAATGGCCGGATACATAATGTACTTTGTATACTTTGCAATGGTGCATGTGTGCCATATGCAGCTATTTTGATATAATTGTGTTGACCAAAATTACCCTTTATCTAAATAAGCCATTACACTGGTTCCTTTGCATGGAAATGAGTGGAAATTGCAAATTTATTAAAGTTGTTGATTTCATTATTTTTATATTCCTAAAGCTCTAGATTTGTTTTTATTTCTTTGTTTTGTTGTTTCTTTATTTGTGTTTGCCATCCCCCCCCCCTGTTTCGTTGTTTCTTATGATATGTATATGTATTACATTTTTTTTTAGGGGGGGGGGGGCACCTTGGGGACACTGTAAATTTGGGCTGGGGCGCAGGTGAGCTGCTCCGACCCAAGCCCAAAACCTTTCTCATGCCACACGCTCAAAATGTCACTAAGACATAACAACATTGCATACCGTTTTAAACAACTGTTAACAAACCCATTTTATAAAATGATGACCCCTGAGGGCCCTCTGCAACGTACACCCTTACCCCACGTTATATTGACTGCAACATTTCATGCAAGTATCGTGCCACCTAGCGGGTGCTGTGTGAAGTGCGGCATCCCGCTAGTCAATATAGAAACCCAACATGAGATACACCAAAAACGATGACAGTGTGAAAAGCACAGTCCAGCAGTAGCTAGGATTGATAAAAACCCCTAGAAGCAAAACGAGAGCAAAAAACAAGAAAAATATTTTGAATTCCATATTTTAAAGATAATTGATTCTTTTTATTTAAATTTACTGTAAACTCTTGAGATACAAATACATACTTTTTAACTTCTGGGGTAATGTTTTTAAATAGAATACATACATACAACATACAAAGAGGCCTTTAATATACCGCCATTCCATCTAGATCACAGCGGTTACACTGCAAAAATAAGTTAGTTAAAACAGCGCTAATCAGTCTTATCAGACATGACCTTGACTCATGTTATTCAAAACCACGCCTCACACGACCAACCAACGCTGCCCCGACCAACCTACTTTTACAGTGTATGATGAGGTAATATATACAAAAAACAAAAAACAAATGTAAAATTGTAAAGAGAACCAAGCAAAAGCTACAAGCAAACATGTTGTTGTGGAAACAAATGGGATTTGAGACCTTTTTTGAACAAATGTAGAGAAGCTGCAGAACGTAAGGTTGCAGGCAGCTTATTCCATAATTGAGGAGCAACAAAGAAAAATGATTTCTTTGCAGCAGATGTCAGACTCCTAGGAAGAATTATGTGTTCGACGTCAGACTGTCAAATGTCCTAAGCTTCAGGACGGCACAAAGATTATGACTCTATAACATGTGGTTTAAGAGATATGTTTTTTTAAATTTTAAAGGCTTCTTTTTGAACTGGAAGGAAAGGTCAAAGTGGAGTAAGCTACAAAACGGCAGAAAAATTATGGTTCTATGACATGTGGTTCTTAATAAAAAATCTTTGAGTTAATGTAATTTGATACCTGAGACGTCACGACAAAAACATGGTTTTGATACCTAAGCTTGGGCCGTTTTTTGGTATTCGACCGAGTAGTTACGGTATCTATTCAATACTGAATGATACCGAGGGCTGTTTTAGAAATAACGAAATACTTTCGCGCTCGTTTTTCAATTTCAATACTGCGATATCCTAAACAAAACAGTCCGCATGTGCTGCAGCCTCTGCAAAAAAACAGCGAGCAGACTCAGAACTGTACCTCAATACAATGATTTAAGCTTATCTGTAATGCCGTTGCGAGAACAATGCAAGCCCAGTTGTCCATTCACCCGATGCGGTGTGTTTATTTGCAATCCAATGTCCTTCAGTTGAGTGATTCCCATGCGCACACGTTCTGTTACGCAGGCATGAGAATCTTCCGGTTAAGACCGGAATTCCGTTTTTTTTCCTTTCAAATTTGTGGTCTTCGAGTTCTTTGTGAATATGATATAAAATTTGGGGGGTGAGGTTCGGGGGTATACATGTGTATTTCGCCAATCTCTCTTTTTAAATCAGAAATTGTTACCTTATAAACGTTAATCGTAATGTACTCTACGTGCGTGACGTCTCTCGTTCGTGAAAAATAACCTCTGTGGTACATGCGGGGTGTTGGCAGGCAGGCCGCCCGCCGCGTGCAAGACGAAATGAGTAGACTTCTCTCATTCCTTGCTTCTTTCACGATAAGGCTCATTTGTTGATTGCAATACGTTTGATGCTGATGCAGCGAATGCAGAAGTGTGGAGACTTTACTCTACTGACAACAATGTGTACATTCGGCCGCTCTCCGTGGTATTTTGGTGATATACCCAAAAATTTAAAACAAGTTTTTCTTAAGCTACAAGGTAGTAAAAGTAAACACATTGCTGATTAACCCTTTAGCACTCAAACTGCCGGGAAAAGCCCTCCTTACTGCTCTGCAAACGCCCGTAACCGCCCTCGAAGTTGTAACTTGAGTTTTACATGCCTGATTGAAATGCATCAAACAGCCGTATATAGAGCACGATCTCAAGATTACAATTGTCTAAAAATAGTACTTGGTCCCCATAAGAAAAGATGATGTTGTCTACCTCCAAAGGCTCAAAGGTCGGGAAGTCCTATCAGCAAATGGCACCCCATGTGCAACACAGCGACTTATTGTTTCTGTGTGTGTGTGTGGACGGACCGTATTTTATGTACAATCTATTTCAGCCTTCCAGCTCAAATCGGAAGTAATGGGGTAACTTTATGAAATGTCACGTGAGTAATGCGGTTCAGGATTGCAAGAAGATTTTGATTTCACGTCTTGTTGTTCATAAGTTATGATTTTATTTATTTTTTTCATTTGAACCTCTGGTTTGAATCGGAAGATCAGATCAATTTGAAGGACACCATTGTAGGTAATGTCATACAAATAATTAGATACAAGATGACACAAACATTGTTAGATAATGTCATGTACATGTAATTCAAAAGATACAATTGTTTTAAAATAAAAATCTTCAGATTTAAATAATTTGATAACCGATGACATCATGATGACAGAACTTGTTTTTTGACTAAATTGAGTCATTAGCTACAATGTGATGTCATTTGTTTCCATGCGACATTTTAAAGTATATTTATACTATAAAGATGCTTAAATGGGGGCTTCCGGTCATGGGCGCCGCCATTTTTTTTTCCATCATTGGCGCCCATACCCTGCCGGTTTGATGTGGCCCGGGGTAAAATTCAGGGTACCTGTTGGTTTGAGTTTGCACCGGTGTTCCGACATCCCCCCGCGATTGTGTGCGTAGATGGCCGGACACCTGGGTGGGTGGACCAAGAATATGTCTTTTTTGTGGGGGGCTGAGCTTGTGCCGATTGCTGGGCCCTTTATCCTGGTTTGGGTGTGTTTCGGTCCCATCAGACGTGACTCGTTTTTTTTGCGGCGGGATCCAGTCTGTGGCGGCACTGGTATGAGGATAAGGGGTTCGTGGGTATTGAATTTGCAATATTTTTTTGTCTATTAAAAAAATAAATTGGGGGTTTGAACGACATCGCCCGTTCTTAAATTTGCGTTTGTTGTTTGTGCATTCTTGGAAAGACTGAGAACAGGATAGCATAAGATTATCACAGCATTTGTGTCAAGCTTTGTCCACAACGTGTTCGCATCCCTGTGGTGTTTTTCCATTAACTGCTTCAAATAAAACCACTTCCGCCTGCAATTTAGCAGATAGTACTTCAAATGACAATGTTTCCACATTTTTGTACAGTTCACACAGAAACAATGAATGAATACCTAAAGTGACTGCAAGAAAATCACTAACATTTTAAATTTTAAACTGTAATGCCACATTTTTGTACAGTTCACACAGAAACAATGAATGAATACCTAAAGTGACTGCAAGAAAATCACTAACATTTTAAATTTTAAACTGTAATGCCACTTTCAATCACATCACAATTTATGCTTCACTGACATTATTTCACATTTATTCGCTATTTGTTCACATACATGCCTACCCTTGCCTTCGCCGACTAACAGCACTTTTAAGCACTGCACTTTACGTTTACATTTCCCCGTAATTTTGGAGAGAAAACCATAATGCAACCCCACCCTCTCTTTACGCGCACGAAAAAGGCCTTATCCCATTACAATATAAATGCAATCTGAAATCAATACTGATTGACTGAATAATGGTATGATATAGATACAGAAACAAATACAGGCATAAATAGCATTATGGTATCTAGGCTTCAGTATAACCAATAATATATTACTTCAAAGCAAAAAAACCCACATACAAACAAAGACATCAACAAACAGACAAACAAAGAAACAAGAAGAAAGAATTACGGAAGTACTGAAATAACAAATTCAGACATAAACAATAAAGAAACAAAGAAACACAGAATTCAAGACAGAAATAACATGTGCCCCCCAGCCCCCCAAATTAAAACAATCCTGGTTACACTGGTGCCCAACCTGCTCCCACCCCAACCCAAAACCGTTCGCATGCCACCTGCTCAAAATTTCACTAAGACATAACAACATTGCGTACGGCTTTAAACTGTCGTTAACAAACCCATTTTATAAAATGATGACCCCTGATGATGAGTGACCTCTGCAAAGTACACCCTTACCCTACATTAGATTGACTGCAACATTTCTTACACAAAACACCACCCACCAAGCGGGTGCTGTGTGAAGCGTGGCATCCATCCCGCTAGTCATTGTCAAGCCGCTAGTTATTTATAATCAATCTTTTTAACAAATCTGTCGCTAGAGGACGCTCTTACATATTATGACGTCTTGAAACTTGCATTCTGAAAGGGTACACCTCACTGATGATGTCATACACAAAAACCATACTCACATCTTGTATATTAGCTGTAGCTGTATATTAGCTCTAATAACATTGCTAAACTTGAACAAGTTTCGGGTTTTGACTGGAAAGCAAGGTCAAAATAGGTCATATTTGTGTACGACATGTTAAGTTGGTGTATAACATTGCACAAAGATATAATAGCTATAGCTATTGTGGTTCAATAGTTATTATTTTTTAAAAGTTTTTCAATATTATTCTTTAAATTAGTGTAACTTGACTCCTAATGACGTTATGATGCTGTAATTTGTTTTATTAACTATTTTGAGTCATAAGCTACATACATTGTATAATATGATGTAATTTGTGGTAATGTGACATTGCCAAGTAGACAAGTGAAAATGCAGTCTTTTTAAACCTGTTGCAAGAGGGCACTCTTACATTGATTACATCGAACCTACTATCTGATGATTTCATAGAAAGGAATCACCGTGTGCCACATTTGCTCTAAGCGTCAAAATGGCACAAAGATTATGACTCTACGATATGTGCTTCGGGAGATATGATTTTTTCATTGTTAAACTTTGAATTAATGTAACTTGATACCTGATGACGTCACGATGATGAAAACATGTTTGCCTTACTATGATTTTTTGTTATTTACAAGGTGGTATAACTTTTATTCCTATGCGATGCCTTTGAACGAAAACCCTAAAAATGCATCTGCAAGTTTCATGTAGGAAAACATCTACTGATAGAGGGCGTTATAGCAAATGAGACGTCAAAATAATTAGTTTATGAAAGCCAAACTAACATCTGAGAACACAAATGAAGTTTAAAACGCTAAACAAAATAGCGCTACCTCGCCGCATTCATGTTTGCAGTTTTCCCCGCGAAAACCTGTAGGTTCGCAACACTAGCAAACACCATAGAATTAATGTTGGAAAAACAGGCAAGTGCGCACTTGTGTACAAGTTTGTAATCAACTGTGAGCAGTGAAATGTGGTGCAGTCCCCACAACGTTGTACCAATGGTGCTCAGACTGAACAATTAACGGTTAATTATAGTGGCATTACATTATGCTTTAATAAGTTTTAATGGTCTGGAATGACTCTTGGTAAAAGTTTTCAGGTTTTCTAAACGACCTTTGTAATGTAGCAGTCTAAAATTTAATTTATTTAGAAAAATTGTGATTGTTGACTTACCAAATAGTTACTGTAGCCTCCGTGACTACATTGGTTATGTCAGGGAATATTTGTTGATGCTTGTCGATTTTTATCTTGACACAACTCAATCAAATGAGACGCACATTCAACCTGAACGATTAAATTTTAATTTGTTGATAACAAGTTCTCTCCGTTATATGACAATGTCTCGTCAACTCTTTGCTAAGCTGGGAAGTAGTTTTACTTGAACTGAAGTCACAAGTGATGTGATGTAAGTGGCAAAATTAAGTGGCGAAGTTAAGTGACGAAGTGAAGTGACGAAGTTTAGTGACGAGGTTTAGTGACGAAGTTTAGTGACGAAGTTTAGTGGCGAGGTTTAGTGGTTCAACTGTATAAAAACAAACAAAATATACCTTATAAATTTACCAAAATAGTTACCAAACAAGTAATGACTTTACTTTAAGTCTCAACCAACCTAAACCCAGCAATAGTTTACTGTTCATGCATACTGTGCATGCGGCTTACTTTATAGACTTTGGCCCCAAAAACATAAGTCCCAATCCCACATTTTACATAATAACTTCAGTCATAAATTCCTCTGGAATGAATCTACAATACCTAAACAATAACTCACTTTGATTGAGCTGTCCAGATGCCTTAGGTTAATACCTTAAAAATGTCAAAGTTACTTCAAATTTTACATTCCTACATGTAGCTGTATTTTAGCTTTCATGTCGTCTCGAAAAAACCCAAAAACAAAAAAGCGCCCTCTATTGAATGAGTAAAAAAAAAAAAAAAAAAAAATTAAATATGGGAAGCCAAAGGTTGCTTAATGTTAAAAACTCAAACTTAACGATTCTGTACGCTACAGTTACACTTTTTGAGCCATGCCTTTTGTACACAAACACAAAACGTGCCACAAATGATGTCATGATACGTGACATAATAAATTGTTCCAAAAAGCACCTACAATATCGAACAAGTCAAAAACTGGAAACAACATGAATATCGGATGTATACTTCCTGAGATAGGGTGATAATAAGATTGACTATTGAAATATCCAAGTCGCTGTAACATGGTTAATTAATTAATAATTATAATTTTTTTGTTATCGTTTCACTAAGTCAAGGCTTAAGCTTTCATACATGTATGTTATAAAATTTGTCTGGTGTTTTGTTCTTCTAAAAATGAGCTATTGTGTTAAGAAAAGTCAATTATTAAGTCAATGGTTTTTTTCAGGAAATAAAGAAAAATAATAGCCAAAAAAAAAAAAAAAAATCATGGCAGAAACAATAGCTATTCCGATTGAAAGTCGGAACAGCTAAAAAAAACTTCAACGAAAACAATAGCTGTTTTGCTGCACTTTGCTGTGAACTAGCTAAAAAAATGGTAGCTGAAAATATAATTGAGCAGCCGAGGTCAGAAAGAAACAATTCATTATCAGACAAATGATCGCCTCTTCCCTGTGCTGAGAAAATTAATCTGATAGGCCAATTTTAATAAAAGCAAAGGAACTATGCATTCCTATGAAGATTTAGTCTGGCCATGTGTGTGCATTGGCTACTGAAGCGCTGACGTTGAACTTTTCCCAAATCTTATTGGTTCAGGAAAAAAACAGTTGGAGGCTTTTGTGGAAATCCATTTCTGTTGGCAGACAATGCAACTAGGGCCATTAGATTTTCTAGTTATTAGCTGCTCTGACTATCTGCCGGAAGAGCTATTGTTGTTTCTGTCGGGATTTTTATATTTTTAAACTATTATTATTATTAACTGTTCCAACCTAACAGTTGGAATAGCTATTGTTTCTGTCAGAATTTTTATTATTTTTTATTATTAGCTGTTTCGACATAGCAATCGGTACAGCTATTGATTTCGTTCTGATTATTATTTTTATTATTATTTCACGATATCACAGCATGCAAAAGAAAGATCTCATTTTCCTCTGTGCCGGTGAGGTCTGCACACGCTCCGAAGTTGAATGACCAGGTGACCTTTGCTCCAGTGGTCCGAAATTACATAATCTGATAATAGCATCACAAAACGGCTTCTGTTTCCAGGCAGGGGAAACATTTACGTGTATTCACATCATCCAGTACGGACTTAGGTCTTTGGCAATTACCACACTCCTAAAAATGGTTTTCTTGAAATAAAAAAAAATCTGATTTCAAGAAAACTCTTCTTGTGTCACTCCCAAAAATCTTAATAGAAAATATTTCTAGGGAGTGACACAATAATTTTTTACTTAAAATAAGATTTTGTTTTTATTTCAAGAATACCATTTTTAGCAGTGCGATGTGTACATTTGTGCTTTAAATCATCTATATGTAGGGCCTACATGTACATGTAAATTACAAATGATTTTCAAGTAAAACGCTGTACATTGTAATTTATATTTAGTATAATAATCTTTTATTATCTGTTTGTATTAAATACAGGCTGTAGATGTGGATAACTTTCTGGAAAACCCAGATGTTTTAATGCAATTAATGGCTCATCAGAAAACAGTAATTGCTCCAATGCTGGAATCAACAAAAATGTACTCCAATTTTTGGGGAGGCATGAATCAAAAGGTAATTATGCTTTGAGTTAAGATTTTATACTTTAAGTAATAGTCGGTCACAAAATGATTTCATCAAACAGCTTATTAAATATTTCCATATGGTAAAATATTTTAATACTTTTTGGAATAACAAGTTTAACAAGCTTAATTTTTATTGAATGTTCAAGCTAACAATTTGGATGGCAAGTACAGTTGGTAAAAAACACGGATAAAAACAGGAAAATGAAGACCAGATAGAAAAGGCTGGCAGCTGTATGAACAGTGCCCTCGTACAAACGTATTACATGAACTAACTTAAAGGTCCCATGAGTTATTTTTTTTTATTGGTTAAAAAAATAAAGTATTCCTATTATAGTATATCTTTAATTTTTTCACATTTTTTACATGCGTATTAATCGTAGAAATAACGATTTATAAAATTAGGGGGTTGCCGTGCTCCGCCCACCCTTCCTCATTAACATAAAATCTGTGACGTAGACAGTAGAACGGCTGACCAGGGCCATGTGTGTGACAATAACATACAAAGCGAAATGTTTTACCACAGCCTACGTCATGGATCATTGCGCAATCAAATGGCACACATTTTCTGGGCTCAATTAAAGTGTATTAACGCTTAACAGACACATCAAAATAGTCAATACTATGTTTTGTTAATTTCAAACCATATATTAAGCCACAAAAATGTTCCGTGACACAAAACCTCTTCATGGGCCTTTTAAGCAATAATGGCGGCCCCAGTCAGGCTCAGTGACGTCAAAACAACAATAGACTTGCATGAGTCCTAAAGTAATACGTTACACATGCCCAATTAACAATTGTTGTAGGAAAATAAATGCTGTGTAAACGTGTAGCAGTTTGTGCACCAGCGATGTCCCGAGCATGCGCAGATCCGTCTAGTCTTAGGTGAAGGCAATTTGTCATAATGCACTGGTATATTTCAGCAATAGAGGGCGCACTCTCCCATTCTTTCCTGTTGCTTTGAAAGCGCCCTCTTGCATTTAATGTAACTCGGGAAGTAGCGAGATAACGAAGACTATCAGCCTGCAAATTATTGGAAACGATGCGAATGCTTTTATGTTGCACGGATATTGTGATCGCAATGTGGTATGTGTTTCAGGGCACTTTTGAGTGAAGTTTTTTTTTACAGCTATTTGCAACGTAAAAATGTAAACGTGTAACCAGATGATCAGTTGGTTAACTGTGTTATTGTGTAACTGGCACAGGCTTAGGTTGTGGTACATTTCTAAATTTCTAGTTAATACTCTTTTTGCAAAAATTTGTGCTTTTATTATTGGGCCTTGACAACAATTTGATAATTTGAACAAATTTTAATATGATATCATTTTATTATCCATTAGAATAATGATAAGCTCTCTTAATTTCTTGTATTGCGTCATTTCAAGTTCATTTAAATTGTTTTTGTATTTTTAATACAAGCCTATATAGAGAATCACTGATTTCTTAATAAATTTACATCGTGTCAATGAGCTAATGGTGTTCTATACATTATTAACAGGGTTACTACAAAAGGACTGAGCAGTATGTTCACATATTGAAGAGAAACGTTACAGGCATCTTCCAAGTACCCATGGTGCATTCAACATATCTTATTAATCTGAGAGACAAGAAATCTACTCAGTTAATGTATAGTGCTCTTCCGGACTTCAGTGGTGATGTAGATGACATGTTGACATTTGCCTTCTCTGCCAGAAAAGCAGGTACAGTGTTATTTCATTATATTTTGCAACATTTCTTACCATTTAGATCATACTCTGCACACTGTACACTGTACATGAAAACAAGGAATGTTGAATTGTTTTTGCTGTAGGGATTTAGATAAACATGTAATGGATGAATATTTAGTGGAGAAAAGCGGGAAACCTGTGCTACGCGTGGCTCCTGCTACATTGTAGTTGCGTCAATTTGAAATTGGGCGGTTAGTACAACTTAATATAGACTTGTAAAATATTTACCCTAACCCTTTCTTTCAAAAGCATTTCCCCATCCTTTTAATCATGACACATGCAAACATGTTTGTTGACTGGAGGACTTTTCTTTGTTGTCCCTTTGTTTAGCCATGTCCCCATTGGTTTTGTCCACGAATTTTTTTATTTTTATTGACGTCCCCATTGGTTTCGTACACGAAAGTGAAACCAGGACATTCTGGATCTGTAGAAACACACACGGATTCCTTTTGTTAAAGTCCTAGGTTTCAATTGGTAGACACCCCCATACACACATGCAAACAAACAATACATTGCACGCAGCAACAGAGCAATGCACGGCCCATAACAACAGTGAAAAATGTGTCTGCTATGTCTATTGTTAGTTAATAATGAAACATGGGGAGAACGGAAACAGTCACTACTGGGAGAAAGACACCTCCCTCGGGACAGTCCAAGTTCTCAGGAGACTGTACCAGTAGCTCTACACTGCTACTGCATCAGCAGTCTCTCACCCAGCACCCCCAGTCACAAATATCGAAGGGTGTGGGCAGTTCCTTTGGCTGAGTAGGGGACCACAGAGCCACCCAACAGAAAGGGCACTCAGGCAAGGTTAAACAAAAATCAAACTTCTGTTTTGGAGCCAACACTAACAAGGGACAACAGGGTTAAACAAAGCTCTGAGAAGGGCATTACTATACCCTCGTTCCGTCCCCGAACACAGTACAGTCAGAAGAGACAAACCCCTACGGTTTTCTGGGCTTAAAACACCCATGTTCTCCTGACTCAGAGGTAACCGCCACAGGGTGCCGGGATGGACTACCGGATCGGGCAGCGATCACCCACCCTGCCGGGCTCGGGGCCCTGTCAACCTGGCCGCTTGGGGGAACCTGGGCCGCCTGACTCAGCATTGTCTTACTCTGAAGGACTGGCCTTGGCATCTGACTTTATCCATTGCTTGGGGATTCCGGCACCTGGGAGTCATCCGAAGTATCATCAGATGTACCCCGGGGCCGTTCTTCTTCATCTATGTCCATTGACTCGGAGGAAGTTGCTCAGCCACTGACCCTTGGCTCTGTGCAGCTTGCCCCCCCCCCCCAACAATCCAGACAGCTGTCATACATTGGAGTCAACTCGACCATCGCATTCAGGTGACTCATATGACGACAATGAGGAAGTTGTTCAAAAGCAACGGCTTTCCATTGCAGAAACGGAACTCCGTTTGGTACAATAGGATATGGTTCAGGTACAGTCGACTCTCGTTAATACGAGCTCGGATGTTACAAGGTTCCGGTTTATACGAGGTATTTTGCCGGTTCTGAACTGCCCCGTGCGTGTTGTAATGCATTTAAATTTGGAAGATACGAGCATGGTCATAACGAGAACACGGATAATACGAGGTCTTCTTGCGTCCCCGTATCGAGCAAATGTATTGTTTGTCTTACTTTTATGGCGAGTTTGGGGAATGAATTGTTGGGCATCGATAGTTTACCTTCATCGAGATGAAAAATTTACGTCCCGGCCTTTCAAAACATGTGCTATCGCTCCGTTGATCATGATCAATAGAGGTGCCATTTGAGCGTTGGCAATGGTACCAGTCTATTCAATGGTAGTACAACGCAGATGAGAGGTGGACACCAGACCGTTTATTGTTCGCTGGTATCCCGCCTTAGCAATGAGCTTTCTCGCATTACTGTGACCTTAATAAGGTGTGACAACCAATGAAAATCAACATTCAACTTGTCATGTTCGCCGTTGCGACCGAAACTTGGCTGCCAAGAACGGCAAGTTAAAGTCATATGCGTCCATTTTTCAGTCATGAAAAATGTAAATTGTTTTCATAAATTGACTTTCGAAATAAATTAATTAAATCAAAACAGTTTTATTTGCCCAAATGTTGTATGTTTGTATGGTACATGTACATGTATATCATCACAATTATGCAGTTTCCATTGCAGTACGGGTGCATTTATACACGTGCGTCCATTATGTCATGCACTGTGCATTGTTAATAGCGCGCTCGGATAATACGAGGTTCAATTGATACGAGAAAAACAGGCCAGTCTGGCGGACCTCGTATTGACGAGAGTCAACTGTATACAGTTACCCGCCCCTGACAACTCCCCTCCCCCAGCCTGACATAATCCTTCAAGCAGAGAGCGGGTTCAATCATGAACAACACTAGTGTGTTCCCGATACTCCCTTTGGATCAAGTGTGCTTCGATTGCATTTGCACAATTATGACTAGTGACAAATGGTGACCATTCTCTTTATGAGAAAACGAATATTATTGTTTCCCTTAAGGGGATTTGGATAATTTTTACGCCACACCTTTTTCCAACTCAGGGAACTCGAGACTGCGAACTCGAGGCCACTACATCCAAGCAGCCTTTTCAGATAAGATTTCAGCAAGCTTGTGGACACTCTAAAAAAAAGTGGATTCGGCCTGCCGCCAGGGCATGCAGTCGGCCTCTTCCGTGCTTCTCCTCACAGATGCCACGTAATCCCCTTCTTGGAATAAAAGGACAAAGGTCTATAACCGGGGATTACACAAAAATTGCCTCTGAATAGCCACAAAATGCCAGGCTTTATAAGGCCTTTTTTTGTCTATGTGTGGGTGAAATAAAGTGTTAGACAGCGTTTGTTTGTGGTCTGTACTCGCTCCGTAGTTGACAACCTTTGCTCCGATGGTCCGAAATTACATAATGGCGTCACAAGACAGCTTCTGTTTCCAGGCAGGGGAAACATTTGCGTGTATTCATGTCACCCGGTTTCTACTGGTTAATAGATGTCATAGATTTTTGCAGATTCAGGATGCGGCCCATCCAGCTTCACCTGCTCCCCTTCTACCAGCCCAGTCATAACCGCCGTCACTGACCGTCATAAAAGAAGCATGACTTTCCGGCTGAGGGGGCCACTCTACACCCATGCCAAGTGGTGGGGCTTTGGGGCCAGAGCATCGCTTAAGTCACATAAATCGTCGCAGTTTTCACAAAGTTTTCACGATAGACCACACAGCGGTAAAACCATGTTTCGAGATATTGCAAATTTTAGTTTAAGTTTTAAAATCGCAGTTTCGATTTTAGTTTAAGGTCAAAAAACTTTTTGTTTACTTTGTTAGAAAGCTGAAACCTTAAAGGATACGTAATTGTATATTTTTTGTAAGGGAAACAATTATCAGTGACTTACATACTTAAAAACAAAAAGGTCTCTTCGTGAAAACGAAAAAGTTCACTATACACGGTTTTCAAGTTTTCACGAAGTGATGTATTCCATGTGTAACCCGTGGTTCACCCCAAAAATAACAGGAACCGAAAAACATTAAACAATTCCCTTTTTGAATGAACTCTTGACTTTTACACAATTCAGGATTTGTAGTACACAAAGAAAACGTTTTATTCCAAAAGAGATAAGTAAATGGATATTAAATAATGATTACAGGTGAAAACGTAATGAGCTCATGTAAAATCTAATTTTGAAATACACAGGATCCTGAGTAGTTAAATAATATAAATTTACAGAAAAGGCGCCAAGTTTAAAGGAAAATAAAACCCTAAACTGCGGTCCACGTCCTTCCGGCGAAGTCCAAAGAAAAACTACCGGTTGAGAAGTCCAATCAAAGGGAGGGACACTTCACGTGTCGTTGGTCATCTTCCTCAAATGGGTTGTGGAGAATACTGATAAGATTTTATACTTATAAAATAAGAAACTGAAGTGGTCTGGTGACGAAGTGGACGGGGTCTGCCTGGGTCGAGACCGTAAATGGGTATTGGTGTCTAGAGGGCCAGTCTAGCTTCTTCACCAAGTCGTCCAGTCATCGATGCCTGGATAGAGTTTTACTGCCAGTAAAACATAATCTAAAATAGAGTGCCACAGTGGTCCATGCCACATTTATAACGCTCTTAATAAATACAACGTATAGATGTTGGACTAAACCCCTCCAACACTTGGGAATAAAATATCTCAAACGTACATTGAGAAATTCCACAAGTTAAAACAAATTTATCACACATTGATAATAGAAGATAAGTTACTACAGGGGAACTACTCCTCCATGTAGCACAACAAAATCTCTTGTCTCGTAAGACAGACTCGGCACATTTCCATATGCCGAGCTAGCAAGCCCAAAACTTTATCATAAGATATCGCCTTGTGTCTTTAAGTAATGGTGCCTCCGCATCTCAAGTTTAAAACAAAATGGGTCGCTGCGGTTAAAATACATAAATATAATAATAATGTAACCTCGAGCACAAAGACAAATTGCTTACTACAGAACTTGATCATAAGACAACAATTTGTGTCTCTAAGTTCCTGCCAGTAAAACATAATCTAAATAAATATACACAAAGTTATAAATAACAATAAATTACTTAACTTAAAAGGAAGTTCTTGATAATACATGTAGGCTAAATATTAGGACTATACAAATAGCATGATTACCACAGTATTCAACTGAGACAGCTGGTGGTATAGTCATGACTATTTAAAAGTTCTATCAGGATCAGCACAACTTGGCAACTTTGGATGAGAATCCTCCGATAAAGCAAATGAAGAAAACTAGCATGCATGTAGTCAGCACGGTAGCAGAATCAGGAATGCTGAATTCTGCTAAAGTTTAGGGCGAGCTTACATCTGGAACATGCCCTGACTACATGACCAGCCCAGGCTCTCATTGGTCAAATTCAAATTATCACACAGGATGCTATACATGATTGGTCATTTGGTATAACATGCAGATGAACAGTCAGCAGAAGGTTGTGGTTTGCACAGCTTCTAGCTGGTGGGATCAACAAACAGGGATTAAGTGTCCCTGCATCCTTCTTAGTAACTGGAAGGCTATTGTGAGTGTACACCCTAGTCTACCAGTCACTAATAAAAAGCAAGAGGATACAAAGGGATCCTCTGCACTCCCAGGAAGAAGGAAAGATCAAAGACCCTCCCTACCATAGTAGGCAAAGGTCAAAGATTTACTACAATAAAAGGAAGTAAAAGTAGGCAGAGATCAAAGATCTCTGGATTTAAAAGTAAGACAGGATGAAAGGGTCTACTGGAACAAAGCTTACCAGTAGGGCAAAGATAATACACCATAAAGGATCAGTAAGGGAATCATAAAAATAGAAACATTGTCATAATGGAAAATTAAGGAATACAATATTATAACCCCAGACCTGTTTTGGGGTCGGGGTTATACATGTTTAGTATAGGGAATGGTGTCACTTCGTGGAACACAAACAACATGCGCATGGTGTGTCGTTCTCTATCCAGTCACTTTGTGAAAACTAAAAAACATACACACCACGTTGTGTCACATGCAGTAACACATGGACAAGTCTACAACATGTCACTTTGTGAAAATGAAAAATTCCAGTTTCAACCAATTTGAGCTTAGTGACACTACTGTAACTAAGCAACCAAGAAAGAAAGAAAAGTACCAGTGAATACCTTCTGAATATTATTATAACTAAAATCTGTACAAAATGTTTTTTTTGAGCATTATGTCACTTTGTGAAAACTGCGATGAAATGTACTTGAAACATCGGCGCTTTATACCAGACATTCATAGCTATTTGTCATGACGACCCCACCATATTGGCCGGTTTCTTGTGACATGATCACCCAACGGCTAGTCACGGCCATCTACTTGTCTGCAGACACACCCCTTGTGTCGGTCCTGGCATACGATATTAACTTCACTGAGTGCTATTTGAAGGACTTCCTCCAGACGAAGAGCAGGACAGGAAGAGCAGTTCTGAGGGCAGCTAGCCACACCTCAAGAACCTCAAGCTCCATCCAGGACCTCCTTAGATTAGGTGAGGTCCCTTGCTCCGATTCCTTTCCAGCCATTTTACATAATGATGTACATGTGGCGTGTCATGGCCGAGTGGTTTATTTCATCGGACTCAAGTTCTGGTGCCTAAGTCATTAGTGTGTGGGTTCAAATCCTGGTCACGACACTTGTGCTCGTAAGCAAGACACTTAACTACAATTGCTTCTTATCAGAGATGGTTTATTTGAATGAAATAGCTTGGTGCGCTATACTTGGCAGCACAGGCTGTATGCTCCTCTGGGAGCTGAGCTGGTTTAAGGAATGAAATAAATGGCCCAATGACCAGGGGTAATAATGTTCAAAGTGCAATGATCATAATTTGGAATTGCGCTTTATAAGAGCCGATTATTATTTATATATGTATAATGTGACAATGGTTTGACCCATTACATTTTTCCTTACATCCCACCTTACACTAAAGGTACCAGTGAGTTGTAATGAAACATTATCGATATCCTCACCACCAAGTATCCTAATGCCGGTATAACAATTGCAGGAGATGTGAACCATCTCAATACTGAGCAACTTGCTACAGGTCAATTTGCTCAAGTGGTGGACCAACCAACAAGAGAAGCAGCCATCTTGGACACGATTGTTGCTAATATAGCCAATCTTTATCAAAAACCTGAAATACTACCGCCAATAGCCCGTAGTGAACATAATATAGTGATGTGGAAACCATTACCAAGACTTGCCAAACATAACACTATCCAGAAAAAGACAATTACACCAATGAAAGCGTCTTCTATACGGGAATTTGGCCAATGGATAACTGGACATGATTGGAGTGAAGTCCTTGAAGCGAATGATCCGCAGAGCAAATGTGACGCAATGTATGAAACCCTTAACAATGCAGTCGGTGACCATTTTCCCACTTGCTGTGTGAAACTCACTTTGAGATAAGCCCTGGATGACAGATGAAATTCAACAGCTGATCAAAAAAGGCAAACATTATTCAATTGTGATGATGTTCGGTGGAAATATGTTCGAAACAAAATTATTCGCAAAATATCTGCTTCGAAAAAACCTTCTACCACGAAAGGATACAAAAGCTAAAAAAGGACAATCAAGCTGCCTGGTACCGGGAAATCAAACACATTACTTCAGGTGCAAGGCCAAATCCGACGATTGCCCCTCCTCCAGGAATTGACTCTTCAAATGACTTACAAGTAGCCAACAGCATCAACGAACACTTGCTCCATCGCAAAAGACATTCCAGTCTTACAGTTGTCATCCTTGCCATCTTCTAGCGCCAGATTCATGTCCTACAATCCATGAATGGGATGTTTGCGAGTTTGCTTGTGAGCTGAGTACACCGCTGGCTAACCTCTTGAGCTGCTCTTACCAAAAGGGTGTGGTACCTTCTCAATGGAAAAGGGCTGTAGTAGTCCCTCTACCTAAAAGTTCGCCGCTATCCTGGGACAAATTACGCCCTGTATCACTGACAGATCACTTTGCCAAGTTATCTGAGACATTTGTAACTGAGGGGATTTTGTCAGATGTTGAGGGCAATCTAGATCCCAATCAATTTGGTAATCGTAAGGAAATGTCAACGTCTCACTATCTGGTTAAGCTCATTAATAATTTGTGTTCTCATGCTGTTAATCCAAAAAGCCAGAGTTCTATTGTAATAACAGACTTCAGCAAGGCTTTTGATCACATCAATCATAACATCATCATCTCTGATCTCTTGAACCTCGGTGCTCGACCATCTGTGATTCCTTGGCTATGCAGCTTTTTGGAAAATAGATCACAATGTGTTTGGTACAAAAATCACATATCTGAATATGTTACTCTTAAAGGTGGTCTGCCTCAAGGAACCAAGTTTGGACCTTTAGGGTTCCTCGCCAAATTTAACGGTGCAGTGCGTACAAGTTTCACTGATGGCCGAGTACCAAACCTGAAATATGTTGATGATATGACCATTGTTAAGAACACCTGTGGTAATGACATAAGAACAATGCAGTCAACCCTTGATGAGTTCAGTCAATGGGCAAGTGAGAATGATATGAAACTCAACCCAGATAAGTGTGTGAACATGAATATATGCTTCATGAAGAATCCTCCTCAGTTGCCTTCATTGCAGATCTGTTCGCAAGACCTAGAAGTTGTTGATTTTGTAAAGATTCTGGGTATTACAATCAGTTGTGATCTAAGATGGGACGCTCAGATTTCACAAGTGTACATCAAAAAGCTAGCAATAAACTGTACATGTTAAAACTGCTGAAATATTTCAGCCTTTCAGTTGAGGACCTCATCACGATATTTAAAGGGTATGTACGCCCATCACGGGAGTATGCGGTACCTGTGTGGAATGCTGGTTTAACTTCAAAACAAATTATCCAACTTGAAAAAATCCAAAAGAGGGCCATTAAAATCATTTTAGGTCCTGAATACTTGAGTTATGAGGAGGCAGTCCAATTGTGCAACCTTGACACCCTTCAAGATCGCAGACGTAATTTATGTGTTAAGTTTGCTCTTAATTTACAGGAATCAGATGTATTTAAAGATTGGCTTCCAAAGCAGGTGAAAAAACAAAGTGCAATATTCTCTTCGGAACAGCGAACAACTGCAGCGAATCAAGTGTAGAACCAACCGGTACGAGCAAAGTGCAATCCCATATTTTGTCGACCTCATCATCAATTTAAAAAAAAAAAAATTTGCAGCACAGGCCTATATATTTTCTGTACTATCTGGTATTAGCTCTGTGTAAACGTATGGTGCATCAGTCACGTTTCTTTGGAATTTAGTTTGTCTGTGTTTTAATTTGATGTAACTGTAAATTCGTTTTATCTACCATTTTTAATGGCCTTTTGATGTATTCCTTGATATAATCTTTTAAAGTGTATTTTGCTGTAATTTAGCCTGCGGGCTACAAGTGCAATTGTGAATAAATCAGTAATAATAACAATAATGAATACAACACGAACTCCCGAGGCGGGGTCTGTGGTCCATTAATGTGCTTTCAGAGTTCTCTGTGTAGTGGACGTTGTTAACCCACTGATTGTACAATAGCATCTTGCATACCACAGCCAAACATACCACAGCCAAACCTGGTGCTAGTCTACTCCTCCCCTCAACATCAAAAGCAAAGCCATTGAACTTGTCACTAACTTTCGTAGCCTGGGTTAATGGGTCACATTAAGCAAAAGTGACTTCAAGCGTCAAAAGAGTTTGGCCTGGAAAGCTTTCTAGAGGCTAGAAAAACTCTGGAAGAGCCCAACAATCAGCATAGCAATGAAAGGTGCCTTCTGCCGAGCCACCTGTTTAACCATCCTCATGTATGGCAGTGAAACTTGGATAGTTTTCCCAAGACATGAAGGACAAGATCAAAGCTTTCGCCACATTATGCTGGACATCAAACGCATAGACCACATATGAGAAACAGGCAACAAACCACTTATAATAAATAAATAATATTCCATTTATATTGATCAAATGCACATTACAGTGTGTATAATCTATGCTCCAAACATGCTCAGAGGTGGCACATTAAGCAGCCAAACCAGAAACACAGGGGCAAGCCCCTTCTCTTTTTATGATAAGTGTACTGGGTGTTTTATGTGCATTACACAACACACAGGACCTACAGTTTTACGTCCCCTCCGAAAGACGTGGGCTCAATGTTATAAAGCCCTATCATGTCCCAGACAAGCCACCAACCATAACAGTACATGGAGTGGTCTCCCATCCATTTACTAACCACAGTCAATGGTGCTTAACTTGGCAATACTACCAGTGGCTCTCCCGTTTAGCTAACTGTCTGGGACACCTACTCAATCACCACAACTACAAATCATTGTTCATATCCTTAGAATGAGCAAAGTGAAACCTTCAAGAACATATTGCCTATTCACTCCATCTCATGGCAGGAAACATAGATATCGTCAACCCACAACATTTTTAGGTTACACCCAAAAACCGCTTGGTGACACAGAAGGGATGTTAACCCCAGACACATGATCACCGACATAGCCCAAGATAGAGCAGCATGGAAAAACCTTGTGGTTGCCTGCACAGCTGAATGATGATGATGATCCCTCCCTCCTTCCCAACTGTACTCGATCTCATGATCATGTGTGACTCTTGTTAATTTTTCAAAGACCTGTCCGATGTTGTATAGATTGTCAAAATCCATTGTGTGGTTCAGGAGTTATTAAACTTTGATTTAATGTAATTCAACGTCATTGTTCAGGTGCTGCTTTCATATTGATGTTCAATTGTTTGATGAGTTTAAAGGCTCAATTATTTTCAATCTTGAGTTTGTTGTAGAATAGAGAAGATGGAGAAGGGGAAAAAAACCCAAAACAAAAACAAACAGAACAATAACAAGAGGTGTCCGTGCAGTTGCACGAATACCTAAAAAGACAAAAACAAGTGTGTTTGGTGTTAGGCTGAAGCCTGAACACCTAAAAAAGTCATTATTTGTAGTGTCAAACAATAGGTGTTCAGGGGACCCAACTAAAAATGTAACCAAATGAAACTTGTCATTAAATTTGATGTAAAAATAAGGTTCCCAAAAATACATGTTCAACGTCACATACATGTAATCTATATGCCTGATATCCTGCTCATTTTTGCTCAGCAGAAAATTATCAAATAAAATTTTCTGCTTTAGCAGCTCTATGAAAATGATTCATGAAGACATTATCGTAAGGTCATTGCTAATTTCTCATCTAGTTTTGTTAAGTTTAAAATGTTTTTTGGCTTGCAACCTGTTTTTAGTAATATCACCATAGGCCATATTTTAAAGTGTTGAAGTATCATGAGTTTAGCTTGTCATTAGCAAAAGCCACAGCTACCAATTTCGGATCTTGCTTTTCCAAATTTGTTGTGGAACCACCCACAGTATTATTAATTGTTTGTGAAGACGTGTTAAATATGTCTTTCAAACACACTAGGATGGGGAATTGAACTAGGTCCAACTTCGTGGCCCCGCTTACCAAAGAATTCTGTGCTAACACCCCACAAGATTTACATTTATATGCTTTAATACACAGTGCTGAAAGTGCAGAAATCCATGGTAAGCAGCACCATGAAATTTGGCCCAATTCCGACAGGATATGACCGCACCTTTCCCTGGCCACACGCTGCCAAAATGATGATTTTAAGTACATTTTCTGAAATCTGGAAGTTAGTTGCCCTGTAATTGCACTCAAGGACACACAATCTAGTTTTAATGGCATATTCAAATGATTTTATGGAATTTATAAAAATTATTTTTGTCCCTCTCACTGTCTGTCCGTTTTAAAATTGTTTTTGCTTTCTTGTTTTTTTCCCCCTATAAGGACCCCAATGGAAATAAGTTAATGGCTTTTGGTGGTGT
Organism: Marthasterias glacialis; assembly: GCA_911728455.2. Taxonomy (NCBI): domain Eukaryota; kingdom Metazoa; phylum Echinodermata; class Asteroidea; order Forcipulatida; family Asteriidae; genus Marthasterias; species Marthasterias glacialis. Next base: position 11,027,912 of record OU452236.1, read on the forward strand.
CCTTGGATAAATTCAATTTATAGTAAATTTTTGCAGATATTCTATTCGGTCTGGTGTTTGTACTATGTAATGTAAATTTTTTGCAGCCACAACAAAGCAGATTTTCTAACCATGAGACAACTGAGGAGTCGTTTCTGAAAACTAGTGGTGTATTTCACCAAGAGTTAGGTGAAAGACTAAACTAATGTGCTTCTTTTTTGAACATAATTATTTGTAGATTTCTTGTAAATGATAACATTAATTTCTTAAAATACAGGAATTCCGTTTTATGTGAGCAACCAGGAATATTATGGCAGTCTCCTAATTCCATTGGACGGCAAAAAATCCTTAACTGATGATGCTGAACAAATGCTTCACCTTAAATTAGAATCGATGGGTAAGTCTTGAAGTTAACTATAAACTTTTAACGTTTCTGGCTGTGCATCCACGGGCAATTTTAGAACTGGGTACCCAAAATAAATACCGGTCGCTGTTTTGCACACGTGTGAAAAAGTGACATACAACTAAGTGATGTGTGCTTCCTCCATGATAAGAATGCGACAATTCAAGATTTGTGTTCATAAATCCAGTTTCTATAAATAAAACAAGAAACTCAGATTACTTTCATAAAGTTCTGAACATTACCTAACTTAACAAAAAACCCTGATGTATTTCATTATTTAAATCACGCCCCACTTTAAACCATCTCTATTTATACTGCATACAGTATAGTCAAAATATGAAATGACCTGGTGGCATATTAAAATTGGTAAAAGTATGGAGGAGTTATAGATAAATGTTTGATCACACTGCACCCCAAATGGTTACCAAGTATGTAGTAGTAGCTGTGCACATTGTAATGGAACTTCTGGAGAATTGAAATTAGGCATCGTTCCACAACTTTGAGTTTCATAGACTTTTAGTATGTTGTTTTATTAGCTTTTCCAAACTAAATGTGAGTAAAATGGATTCTATTGCAATTTGTGTTAGGTTGACCCATTTGTCATATTTTGATTGGGCTATAACTCAAAAAGAACTTCTTCAACAATGGGAAAATAGCATGTGGTTTTAGTCCCGAAAGATCCTGTGACTGATCCTCCAGCCTTTGCCTGCAATCCCTGATAAAATCACAAGCAGTATGGCAACCATTTTGTAGTCTCAGTCTTCACATGTGAAGCCACACAGCTTCATGAAGCATGCAAGCACCACACATCACAACAACTATGTCTACACTTGAGCTACAACAGGTGCAAATGCCAGGCCTTGGTGTCAGAGATCCTCTCCCTCCTCCACAAAAAGGTCATATGCATGGTACCAGAGGGGGACGCATATCATAGGCTTTTTTCAACCTTCTTTCTGACCTTTTAAAAATGAGGAATGGCACCCAATTTTTGAATTTCTGCCCCTAAATAATTATGTGCAGCTTAAGCAGTTCAAGATGGAATCACTTCACATGGTTTGGGAAACCAACAACACATGCCCCTACTGTCTGCCAAAATTGCCATTTTGTGAGTAGTAAAAATCATGGTTAATGTGTACATGTAATCGCTGAAATGCACACTACGTACACTGTATATCACATGGGGACATTGATTCTTAAAATGGAACAACCATTGGTGTGAGGATGACGTCATGTGAACTCAGTCAACCCAGCCAAACGATTTCCGAGAGTTTTGTTCACTGCACACTCACATGCCTGGATGTATCTCAATCCTGTTGTTTCATCTCCTTGGGGTTGTGTCTCATCATGTGATGAGTAGTACTTGTCAAATAGTGCTGTCTCTGGGTCAAGGTCTGATGTACTCGGTATCTCAGGAATAGGTTGCTTAGTAGGGCGGGTGACAAGGACAGCTGAGTCTTTCACTTCCAAGCAAGCATCTTTGTGTTTTTGTTAATCCATGTTTGGCTCCACCTACCTTCAGTGTGTCCTCCCACTAAACCTGGTCAGGTGTTTGGATTGGACAAGGCTGGGATGATGTTTACTAAGCTGGTATCCTATTGCATGTTCTTCTTTGACGTTAAATACTGGAAAATTTTTGCCTTTGCGCTGGACTACTGTACACACATATGTACACTCTTTCCTCCCAGTACACACATGGTTTATCCCAGGCTATCTTGTTTTCTTTACCGGTACGTGGTCATCTGGGTGTAGTATTGAGCTGTGGGCCTTCTGGTTATAGTACTTCTATCCATGCGTAGATGATTTGGAGGCAGTGGTATACTGTTTCTTCCATCTGCATTTTTGACTCATTGACAAATTTGTTATGGTCTGGTACCGTCAGACCGACGTCTGACTTTAGAGCAAACATCATATATACCAATGAGTAAGCGGGGTGTCCTGCTGTACAGTGTAAAGAAGGGGTTAGTACCCGGCTGCCGCACTTGTAGTACAGTTGTGTCATTATCGGTTTTAAACCCTTTAGAGACGTGACATCAGAACTTCACACTTTGACACCTGCTGCCATGTTGAGTGCTAATAGTAATACTAAGCGTCCACATATTTTGCAGGCTGCATGCACAAGACTATGGCATGTATGCTGTTATTGTTGTTCGTGAGTGTTCTGTGACCGCCAAACATAAGCAGTGCCAGCAGTTGTTGTCAGAGCTATATATGTTTAAAAACTACATAACAGTGGTAATATGTGGATGTGAATGGATTTATGAAAATATACTGCAAAAAGTAAAAAGTAATCATCGCAAACAAAGGGATACTTTTTACCATCAATAATTCTACATCAAAGACCACATAGACAGTAACAGAGGGCAGGCTACCCATTTTGATCAACAAGGTGAGGTGTTAAGCTTTAGCATCCTAGCTTACATGTACGTTCATGTTCACAGTGATCACTTCCGTGTTCACAGTGATCACTAGTTGGGACATAAAATAAGATTAAAGTTAACTGAAAGGACTCAGACTCACTCAGTTAGTTGTAGCTGGCTTTTCCTCAAGTAGCGGAAGCTTTTCTTTTTGTTCTAATTTTTTTTCTGTTCTTTTTCTTCTTCCCCTTCTTCCTCTTCTTTTTGTCACAAAACCCCATAAAGATAGCACATGTTTTTTCTACCCACCACCTTTGGCACTAATCTTTGTCAGACATCATTCAAGGTGGCATAGGCATAGTCCCTACAGCATAGATGTGTGTGGAAGTGTGATGTCATCATGGGTCGTGTGACGTCATCATAAAATTCCATTAATGCTCTTTATACAGAATGGCAAGTGCCATTGGATTGAAATTTAGTATGCAGGTAGATAGCAATGCGTTAAAGATAAAAATTAAAGTTATGTCATGATGGCGTCATTGGCATTTTATAAATTCTTGACCTTTGAGCGATATCTCTTGAACGACACAAGCAAAGTTAAAAATTCTTTTTTTATTATGTTAGGTATGTCTCATATATCATGCATAATACTATTGAAAAGTGTGACGTCATCGTGACGTCTTCAAAATATGATTTTGGACCTTTTAGCAATATCTCTTAAACAACACAAGAAAAGTTAAAATTAGTTTTTTTATTATGTTTTTAGATATGTGTCATACATGTATATCGTGCCGATTTGTTTGTGAAAGAGTGACGTCATCATGACATACTCAAAAAATGAAATTCTTTTTTTTTTATTATGTTAGGTATGTTTCATGTATCATGCAAAATGGTATGTGTCATGTATGATGCACAATGCTTTTTTTTTTTTCCCGTAACCGAACTTGAACACAGCCACTCACAAGCTTCAGTATTCCATCATACAGTACAGGCACGCGTTCAGACATCCGCACGCATACATTTCCCCCAAGTACAATGCACGTTCACATACGTGGTAACTATTGCATCACGATGGGAACCACATGCCCCAAGCCGCCGTAGTATAAAAATCAGACCCTATGAAAATCAGACTCATGTGGCCTCTGATTTGGTGTGTTATTGCGCATGCCTCAGTAGAGATGATTAGGGGAGGGATGGGTCCCGTGGGAGGATTTAACCGACAAAAGGAAAAAAGAGTCTGATTTTCTTATGAGTCGGATTCAAAGATGGCGCTATACGATCTTTGGTCGGTTTTTTGTGTCGCATCATCATAACGCCCATCAGCAAACTTGAACATGCCACTTATACATTCTTCTTTTTCCTGACAGTTTCCAGATTCTTTCCCAATTAACCAAAAGCAGAAAAGCCGTACAGTTTATGTTCTGTTTTGACAGACATACAGTTCTAGTTGTAAATTTTTTTGCATAGCTTTTTCACTTCCTTTAGAACAATTTTAAGCATGTTAAGAGGGAAGATAGCCATGTATTTTGGCAGATCAATTTGGAGAAAATCCAATTAGTGGATTGGTCCTGGCTTTATAGAATGGGGCTAGAGCTAATTGAAATGTTTTCCAGGGGTTTACATGACATTATAATATGATATTGATTATATGTACATGTGTTTGTCAAAGTGATAGAAATTTTGTTACAAATTTTGCAGTATTCCAAAAAGTTATTACAACATGAACATTAGAAATGCAAATTATGCAAATTTGAGGCTGCCGTAGATGAAACTAGAGTTTGTACTGACACTTCAGCATCCAAACAATGAACATAAGACAAACGATAAACACAAAAAGAAACAGACTCCAATATCAATGGGAGACTTTTGAAGATGCTAGGTGGGACTCTACCAATGCCTTATTGCCGCTGTGTCAGCAGTCCCCTGCCTGACACACTCAGCCACAGTGGGCTGTCGGTGCTGACGGTTCCGTTGACAGAATAGAGAACATCACCCATCTGTTGTGTCCAGTCAGCCCACACAGAACACTCAACAAAAAGTTAGCAACCCAGCAAGGTCAAACAGAAAAAAACCTGAAGAAGGGGAAACAAGGTAAGCGCAACATCTTACCAGTCGCTTTGCTACCTATACCTACCCTGATTAACGGGATTACTTGCCAAGGATTCCATCCGCCCTGTTCGAGTGCGTCATGCTCTCCTGGTGCCATGGCAACTGCCACAGAGCCATGGGGTGGCCTATTAGTAGTGAGGACATCACTTTTTTGTTTTTAGTCCCACATACACAAAATTAGTATCATTGGAAGTTTTGTCCCCGGAGTAATACAACCAAAAGTTAAATGAACGTCAGAGCTAATTTTTCACGAAGTTGCACCCATTCAAAGTATTTAGTTGGGTTGGGGTGTCTGTAAATTGGTTTTGAACATTGTAAATTACGATTTTCTTTCCTTTCTTCCGCACATTTTTATTCTACTGAAACCTTCATTAAAAAATAAATATACTCTTTTTGGTTTTGACAATGCAACAATACAAGGGTGCTAAAACCATGAAGGAAGCGAAGCCTTCCTCACTGCAGAAGCAAACCCAACATTTTATCACTTTTATTATGTCAACAAACATTACATAACTTCCTTCACTGTATATCATGCACTTACATTAGAACTACATGTAGGCCTAAAAAATGTTCTGCTTCCGGTTATCGGACGACTGTAACTTTACTGTGCGATCCTAAGCTTTTTGTTCTGCTTAAAAAGAAAAAAGGGAAAACCAAAAGAACCCCAAAACAAAAGTTGAAAGAAAAAAAAAGATAAAACACATAAAAACCAGTCCTTTTCTTTACAATGGTAGAGCCCCAGACGCTATATAAGGAAAATGATTGACAACCCTTTTGTTGGTGGAACGTGTCTTAATTAATACCCTACAACTTGTAATACATTATTTTTAATCCCCTACAACTCGTTATACATTTTGCTTTGTATGTGCTGCAACCGCAAACAACACTTCCCCAGCACAAGTAGGTTGTGCCGCCTCACTGTGGTTTTGTGACACTCAAGACTGTTCTATTTTCAACCCTGAAAAGTGTGTTGACATCTGCTTCTTATTTTGCAAGTGGGCACTTTGGGACTGGCACTTGAGAATTTGTCAGAGTAGTATGCTTTCTTCACATTAGCAATCAGCATCTGTACTCTTTTGTAGAGAAAACATGTCAAGGTCAGTGACAAGACGAATTTTGCTCCAGTTGCGCTCAAGTCGTCAACGAGATCGTCTATCTTTGTGGATAGTGTCATTATACCAAGGTAACCAATAGAGTGGGCGTTACTCCCACAGGTTGTTCGATCGCTATTCCTGCTGATCGACCGACCTAATGTGGACTTGTTTGCGTCAAGAAGCAACAACCAGTTGCTGATCTACTGTGTGAGGGCCCCTGACTCCAGGCATTGCAGATCGATGCTGTGGTGATATGGTGGGACAGGCTGCTAGCAATGCCTTCACTCTGTTCTCCCTCATCTCTCGAGAACTTGATCAAACCGAGCAGGAGAGTTGCAAAGTCCTCCTTACAGCTCCCTTTTGGCCTTGTCAGCCATGGTTTCCCAGAATGGTCAAGCTCCAGGTTAATGACCGGTGATGTTACCCCAGAGAGCAGACATTCTGTTGTTCAAGTTGGGTATCCTACACCCGATGATGGCGAATCTCAACCTGACGTGCTGGTTTCTATCACCCAATCCATCCCCACGGTAGGCCTTTCAATGCAAGTTGCAGATGTCACAGTCCACAGCTGCAGAACTTCAACCAGAAAGATGTATGATAGCAGACTATGCCACTTTACTAATGGTGTAGGCAGCACTCTTTACATCCCCAATTCTTCTTTAGAGGATGTGGGGGACTTCTTACTATATCTGTGACATTAAAACAGCTACGGTTAAGAATTACCGATTAGGCTATCAGCCAGTTTGTTAGGTGGATGTTTCTGTCACGTCCCCTAGTGCCCTCATGGAACATATCAAGCATTTTAAATGTGCTTTCAAAGCCTCCATTTAAACCAATTGACAAGTCAACGCTATTGCAGTTGTCCATCAAGGTGGTTTTCTTGTTGTCAGTGGCTATGTCACGACGACGTAGTGATCTGCACGCATTCTCAGTTCAGGCAGGACACATCCAGTGGGAGCCAGGTAGTGTCCGCTAATTCCAAAAGTGGGCTTTTTTTTACGAAAAACCATTTGAAATTATTCTCCCCGCTTGACATTTTAGTACCAAATATCAAATCGTTTTCGGCTGTAAAGGCCAACAAGCTTTGGTTACCAGTGAGAGCACTTAAATGGTACCAAGGAAAACATGTAGTTGCTGATTAAACACAGCAGAAATGGGCAGGAGAACAAAATCAGTTAGACGTAACTGAGATATCGTGTTATGTGACAACATTTTGGCATTTTTGTCAGGACCGTTTCAAATGTCAAGCTCTTGCTGTATAGAATTCAAATATTCCGTTTTTGTTCGATTCCACACAGCAGGAACGCGACATTTGAAACCACTTATTGGAATCTGACGCGTCAGAGGCACGTACATGTAGCTAGACAGGCCCTGCCGTACTATGTAGCAAAGTTTGACAGAAGCACGGCTTGGTGAAACGTCATGCTACAGGTGTGTCAAATCGAAATAAATTCCTATCTGGTGCAGGCAAATTGAGAATATGCATACATGTCAACAAACATGGCTGCCATGATGAACGATCTTGTGAATGATGAATTCAACTTTCATGATGAGGTGTATTACTTCGCCGAAGAGGAAATCGACATTGCCGAAACTAGCGATGAAGTTGGGGACATCAGTGAAACTGATGATCCGTTATCAGCGGATAAGAACAATTCGACCGCTAGTACAAGTACTTGTACAAGAAGGCATAGTACTGGCGGTAACGATAGGGCTCCTGCCGACAGTATCAAGGCCTATGGCTAGGCCTCGAGGTAGGAAAACTACATGGAAAGACAAGCATACAAATGATTTTGTAAATATCATCTGCAATAATGATTACTACACCAAGTGTTTACTCTTCACCAACACCAAGATCTAAAAAAAAATTGAAATCAACAGCAAGATTTTGAAGGACATTCAAAATTTGTACAAGGATGATGACAGCTAAAGTTTCACATACAGTGTCACGTAGATGAGAAACAAATTCAAGACACGTGTCCGAGTGCAAGAAAACTGCACTTACAGTAAAAACGGCTACAGAGGTGAAGATAATCCAGGAACAGAAGCAATATGGAAGCTGGTTATTTGAATTAGTAAAGACCGGAGACTCTTGCCGGCCGGAGTTGGCTGAAGAACCTTTCGTTGGACCCTCTTTGGTGACAAAAAAGAAAGAAAAAAATGATGAGTCCTCATCCATTTCCTCGCCCGCCATGAGCACAAGGCAGTCTACCCCTACCAGTCAGGCAGATACAGAAGGAGACTCTGACACTGAACACGATGCTGCAATGTTTGTTCCAATAAAGAAACCTGCAAGAAAGCTAAAGGGGAAAACTGAACCAGTTGCAACGGCACTAGAAATACTCAACAAAGTTGTTGATAAAGATCCGACTAAAAACCTGATAGACTTCTTCAAAGAAGACAAAGGAACGTGCAAGATCACACGAGTTACAAGTACTGCAGCTCATCACGTCAACTTCTACCCCTCAAAATTAGCATCATCAAGAAGAATATAAAAGATCACGTAGCCCATCAGTGAAACAGGTACAGGTGTACGTACAAATATCAGAAATTTTGGAAGACTCTATACTGCTTTCAATCAAGCTATGTACCTACCTTTTCAAATTCAGACACCTTCGTTTCCCCCACCATTATCAAGTAACACGAAGAAGATGAGACTCCACAATATCATTAGATGTAACACAAGATAAAATTTGCCTAAATGTATATATTGCTTATTCAATTATATCAGGTTGAAAAATCCAGAATTTATGTTAAGTTTACGGACATTGATACTCATGAAAAATATGTTGCAAAATGTCACTGTTAAACTTTATCATCCGTAGAAATCTTCTGATTGTGTCCCTGTCTATTCTTTGTCCAGCTATGGGGTCTATAGCAAGGTCTAACTTCTTAGAAAGTGTGTCTCCTCTGTCAATACATATGTTGTGCAGTACGATGTATGCCAAAGTTACGATTGGTACATGTTCTGGGGTACTTTCACACTTTCTATGAAGCACCCTCCACCGTCCCTTGAGCTGCCCATATGCACCTTCAACCATACGCGCTCTGCTCAGTCAGTAGTTGAAGTAGTGCTTCCTAGGTGTAAGAACTGCATTGGTGCTTCATAAGCCAGGGACGGAATGGGAATGCTGAATCTCCTAGAATCAATACTGGTACATCAACGTTGCGTGGTGTCAAGAGGTGCGTGGTGTTATTTCCCCTTTTGTCATTCTTCCCCACAATGCTGTGGACTGTAGGATGATAGAGTCATGGGAATTTCCTGGGAACCCGCAGCTGGCCCAAATGAAACGATATTTTGCATCGACCATTCCCATAAGACCCATAAGTTTTTAATGTGATATTCCTGACACGATTCTAAGCCCCCTGCTGGACATTTAATGAGAATATGACAACCATCTACAGCCGACCAACAGCAAGGAAATTGCAAAAATTCCTCAAAGTCTAGCATTTTCTCCTTGAATTCAACTTGATTCTGTGGAAAACGGGCATCAACTGATATTTCAAAGAGGTTTCTAATGACTGCCTCAAACACTTCTTTGACAATGATCGCGGTCGTCTAGCCCAAACGTTCTGTCGTGCAACTAGTACTATCACATCGTGAAAATACGTTCATCGTAGAATTTCCAAGACTTGCTGGAACTGTCCTTACTGGCTTTTAATTCAGCCACAAACTCAGGAATTTTTTTCACAGATTTCGAGAAAGAAAAGCCTCGATCAACAAAACAAATGCAACAATCATCATGTACTGTAACTGCACTTTTCTATGGAGGATGTCGTGTTTGTTGACGGTCAATACCCACTACAGGTCACGTTACTTGGGTTGTGCAATCAGTTTCTTCGAACCACCCAGTCGTGTTTCTTTCAAATCGTCAGCATGCTCAAGGGATTGTCTTCGCAGTCTTGCTTGACAGTAACAAAATTGCTATGATAATGAATGTTCTTACATCTGGCCTTACATCTTGACTTATTTTAGTTTTGCCATTTCTTTTGTATTTAATCATTGACTACCTTAAAAAAATTTCTTGGTGCATTATGTGTCAGGTAATAGACCGATTGCGCGATCTACGTCACATGACCCCTGTTGGGTTGAAAATGTAAACACACACGTAATCCTCCATAGGAAAGGGTGGTACGGTACACGATGGTTAATGCATTTAGTTAATTCGATCGAGGCTTTTTTTGCTCGAAATCTGTGAAACATATTCCAGAGTTTGTACCAAAGACCTTCAAGTGGCTGAATAAAGCCAGTAAGGACAGTTCCAGCAAGTCTTGAAAATTGTAAAAGTACCATATAAATGTGCACGATGTGTACAGCGCACGACGGAACGTTAGGCCAGACGACTGCGATCACCAAACACTTTTCAAAACAAAAATTTCAAAGTTTTGAAGCTGAAATCCTCCAAAGAAATTGCTTTCCAAAACTGTGTGATTCCTTTGCCTATTTGAAATTCTGCAAGGCTAGGTATTAATGCTCACTTTTCCAACGTTGTTTATCCTTTTTTACAGCGATTTAGGCCAACATTACAAACAAAATAACAGACAGTGGCTACATAATAGTCGTCCGATGCCGGTAGTGCATGGCTTAAAAAACCTCTTTTCAGAAGAATTGTGTTAAATTATGAAACAGAGATGTGATTTAAATTAATGCCTCACCATACTACTTTAAATAAAGGGGCTGATTTACTAATTCATCGCTTAACAAAAGTATAATCGACTGTTTTCGAACTCACTCTGTGTCACGGCCTATCTCTTTACAGGTATTTTTTCACAAGCTGTATGACATCATACCCGATAGGGGGTCACGTGACCGCATGTAAACATTGTCGCGCAATCGGTCTATTAGTAGACAAAGTTACTTATTTGTTGATTTTGATGTTGTATTTATTTAGTTTATTATTCTTTTCAATGCTTTGTTTGGGCTTTTTAAGTTTTTTCTGCTTTCTGTTTTGTTTTCTTCTTCCATTTTAACCTTTTTTTTGGTTCGCTTCCGTGTTAATGTGCTTGGGTTGTTCTCTGTACACTTTCAGTTGCTTTTGTTAAATGCAACAAATTCCATGAATAACATGCATAACCGAATTCCCGTTGTGCAATGTCGTCAACGATTTAAAACTTTGAATCTTCGTCAAATTGACCAGTCAGTCCTGATCAACATCCGTAAGCTCCATTTACAGCCATGTTTGCCATCTGTTGTGTTACCTCATGTTTTAACTGTCCCATCAGACCCTATCAACAACCAGTCTATCTCTCGATTGAATCTGGATGAGCCATTTATCTGCTTTGAAACCATATCCAATCTGAAGGGCCTAAAGATTGCACATCTTAATATTGTGTCACTTATGGCTAACTGCAAAATTGAGATGCTGAGAATGGCGTTGGCTGACAAACCAGTAGACATTTTGTGCTTGAATGAAACAAGACTTTCACATAAAATTAGTTGTGATGAAATTGCCATAGATGGGTATACAGTTTACTGACATGACAGAAATCGCAAAGGAGGTGGTGTGGCAAAATATGTATCTAAAAATCTTCTAAAAAGTACCCACAATTGTGATTATGAAAGTAGTGATGTTGAAAGTGTATGGACTAAAATTAGTCTGCCAAATACAAAACCAATTGTTGTTGGGTCTATTTATAGACCACCTTCATCTCAAGCAAGTTTTATGGTTACCTTGGAAAACCACATATCTGAAGTTGTAAATCTGGCTGGTAACAGTGATATGGTCATCACAGGTGACTTCAACTTAGATCTGCTTAAATCCAAGTCAGCTAAAGTCATTACCCAGTTATGTCAACGATTTCAATGGCACAATGTTATAGGCACACCTACACGTATTAAGGAGAATAGCTCCACATGTATTGATTTGATTATGGTACAGTAAAGTGTTCTCATCAGGTAACATCTCAGTCGGGTTTAGTGATCATAATCTTGTGTATATGGCCTTCAAAGCCTGTAAAACTAGAGCTGAACCAAAAATTCTAAAAATAAGGACCTTCCGTAACTTTGACGTAGATCTATTTAACCAAGATCTTAGTAATGTTAACTGGGACTCGGTGTGTCAAATGATTAATTCTGACATGGCATAAAGAGCTATTAAAAACAAATTTATTGAAGTTGCTGATCAACACGCACCACAGGTAGATATTCGTATTAAGGGTAATCTACCTCCATGGTTTAACCAGGAAATTGTGTGGTTATCTAATGATCATGACTTTTATAAACGAGTTGCTCAGAGGAGTGGTAAAACAAGAGATTGGGATATATACCGCACTAAAAGGAACTATACAACTAATGCGATCAAACAAGCTAAGAAGTCATATTATTCTGATACTATTGAGCATAATAAGAATAATGGCAAAAAGTTATGGAAAACAATTAAATCTATTCTTCCTACAAAGGGCCGTGAGTGTGTTAAGGAAGTTGTAGTAAATGGTATTGATTTAAAGGAGCCCAAAGATGTTGCTAATGCTTTTAACAAATTTTTTACAGAAATCGGAAATAAGTTGGCTCAAAATTTTACCAATGATGACAATGAGAGTGTGTGCACAACGTTAAATTGTACAAATGAAATTCTAAATTTCAGAGAAATTGATGAGGAATTTGTTTTTAAGCAGCTTTCTGCCCTCCAATTGGGTAAGGCCAAAGGTATTGACGGCTTTAGTGGTAGATTGTTGAGAGCTGGGGCCTACCAGATCGTAACACCCCTTACACATGTGCTTAATCTTACTCTCCGCACTGCTATTATCCCACTTGAATGGAAGAAGGCTGTTGTCTCAACTATTTTTAAAGATGGTATAAAAACAAACTGCAGCAATTATAGACCTATATCTGTCTTACCAGAGATCTCTAAAATCCTTGAGAGGGCCATCCATTTGGCATTGAGCATTTGCAAAGAAATGGGCTTTTTTCTACTTCACAATCTGGCTTTAGGCCTCAACACTCAACTCTTACTGCAATAACTGATGTCACTGATTATCTCTATAATAATATGGACAAAGGCAAAATAACTGGTGCTGTGTTTTTAGATCTGAAAAAAGCCTTTGATACTGTAAATCACAAGGTTCTTCTGCACAAACTATCAAACTATGGCATTCATGGCAAAGACCTGGCGTGGTTCACAAACTATCTCACCAATAGAGAGCAAATTACAACCATCAAAGGCAGTTTTTCAGATCCTAGACAAGTAACAGTCGGTGTACCCCAGGGTTCAATTTTAGGCCCACTTCTTTTTATTCTGTTTATAAATGACCTGCCAGATATTATTAGCAAGAGTAAGATAGTTTTGTATGCAGATGATACCGCTATTATGTACAGCTCTAAAAGCATAATTGACATCAATCGTGTTTTGAATCAGGAATTGAAAATTGTCTCTGAATGGATGTATAATAACAAATTAACTCTCAATGCTTCAAAAACCAACGTCATGACTTTTGGAACATCTCAGAAAATAAAATATTTGAACAATCTGACTGTTAAAGTCAATGAGGATATACTGGAGAATGTGACCGAGTTTAAATATCTTGGTGTTTGGTTTGACCGACATCTTAGATGGGACACGCACATTGACAAAACTGCTGCCAAAATTTCTCAAAGACTTGGAGTGTTGAAACAGTTGAGTTGGTATGTTAATCAATATACACGTAATACATTGTATAATGCTCTAATCTTGCCCCACATTGATTATTGTTGCACAGCCTGGACTCAAGGTGCCGATAAATATGTCAACAGAATTAAGATTTTACAAAGCCGGGCAGCAAGATTAACACTTGGCTACAGGGTTAGAGATGTACATGTCAGTGATTTGTATAGTGAATTGAATTGGATGCAGGTACGTCAGCGGGCCGAGTACTTTACAAACATTCTTATGTACAAATGCGTTCATGGCCTGGCTCTGGAGTCAAATGTCAAATGAACACTCACTCTTATAATACCAGATCCAATACCGGTAACAACATCTCTCACTCTGCTGTTAAAACTGAAACTGGGAAACGTTCTTTCGAGTTCTCCGGAGCCAGGTCATGGAATAATCTTCCACCTGCCATTAAAAGCCTGCCAACTCTCATGAATTTCAAAACACACGTCTAGGAGCACATTTTAAATCCAAGCAATGTGTAATATACAACAAGCTCTATTTTTGATATATTGGTGGTAATTTTAAAGTCTTTTGTTCTGGATTTAATTGTATTTTTTTTATTGCTGTTTTTGTGGTATTTTATATTTAAATTTTTTAATTTCTTACCTTTTATTTTTTCGCTAATATGATTTCTTATTTTTTAGGCCTATATTTCTTATTTGCTTTGTATGATACTTTTGTATAATATTTTTATATTTTATGTATGTACTGAGGGCCCCCATGGAGAGCAGTGCTGTGCACTGATTGGGGTTTACCCTCATTAAATATGACTTTAAATAAAAATAAAAAAAATATTTTTAAAGTGTCATTATTGCCTTGGTTTTATAGTTTTACTGTCGGGCGCTTTGAGGTATTACTACATAAAGCAACATGTAAATAAATGCCTTTTACTATTATTATCATTATTATTACAGTAAGTTTACATATTTATGTATGCGAGTATTGAAAAATGGGAAAACAAAAAAAATCTTAGACGGAACGAAGACACAGTCTCCATGTTACGTCTAACTACATTTTTCATCCTATTTTTGTCGAAATAAATTTAAACAATTTAAAACTTTAATAAATGCATCCACACCCAAAGGTGAGTGTTACATGAAGTAAATGTGTCAAAAATAAAAATGCTCTTAATGATATGGATAAATGTCACACTTAAGTGTCCCCAACCTGGTGAACAAAATGACAAGGTCTGGAATCGGGGCTCTCACAAAAACCACCTCTAAATTGCCAGAAAACACCAAAATAATCAAGACCATGTTTTGTCTTTGTGTGGGTGAAACAAAGCGTGAGATGAGGTATGTGTGGTTTGTGAAGGCTAAGGAGTGGAATGTCCGGGCGACCTTTGCTCCAGTATTTCAAAACTACACAAAATCATCTTTACATGGCTTTTGTTTCCAGGCAGGGGAAACGTTAGCGTGTATTCATGTCATCTGGCACCTACTGGTTAAATCACTATGCTGAGTGTTTTTCTTGTTTGTCTGAACTGCTGGCACAGGCACCCTGCTTATTGCTGGAGTAAATGTTTTATAGGCACTGCCTACCCACTCTGTATTCCCATGGCTCAAGGGCCATTTTCATTGCAATTCTAAACGCTATTACAATAAGATGTACTAAGATTTGGGTTAAGGTTAGTACTTATCCTTTGAACAAGTTAAGAGAGATGCTTTTTGAATTTAAAAATATTGTTCTTGTATGTGAGTGTGTCTGCAGAGTGTGTGTAGTTGGCATTGAGGACTTTTAACAAAAGGGATCCAGCTGATGTGACAGACCAAGGGCGTGCACGGTTTGATTTTATGTACAAAACCAATGGGGTTATTGCTTAAAGAAACCAATGAGAGAACAAATATCCCTTGATTTACCAGGTCGACAAACGGGTGTATATGTTTGTGTGTGTGTGTTTTGACTGTCTATGTTGGGTATTTTTTAGGAGGCCCTTTTACTGTGCATAGTGCCTACTGTGCCTAGTGGATAATCTGGCCCTGGCTGTGTTACATTTTTGCGTGTGTGTTGTGCAGGGTATTTATTTGAGTATTTGCATTTCGAAGTTGCACTTTTCGAAATGGGCTGTGGTCCTCCAGCCCACTGATGAAATAACATTGTACTGAAGCTACACACATGCAGTATACTGGTACATTACACTTTTATCGTTAGGCTATTTATAAGGTGACTTTTATTTGATTATCTTTTGTGAATGCTTTTTATTTCTTTCTTTAGTTGCTGATGCGTATTTGCCATCATCTGAATATATATCTGTATCTCCAAAGATAAAGACTAAGTTCGGATTTGATGAAATTTACATGATCAATCTAAAAAGACGTCCAGAGAGACGGCAAAGAATAGTTTCGAGTCTTGAAGAATTGGGAATAGACTTCAAGATAGTAGATGCAGTTGATGGCAGGTGAGTGAGTATCAAAGATTATAGAGCACTGAAGGCGCAAGATGGGGAAATGGGGCTTTATCTATTGTTTGAATGTGAAATACAGACTGGTAGTCTTGGTTATATCGCTACTTTGCAGGCAGCATTGAAGGTATAAATATTGAATGCTTTCAGAACAATGCAAAAGAATCAGAGCACAAGCCTCGTGTTGGTGAAATATTATATCAGATAGCATACAAAAACACCTCAACCTAAGACTGCACTTGTCTGCGCGTGCTCTGGAATAACTTTTTCCCTGAAACTGTATTACAGCATTATCACTGGTGTGCCCGTTACCAACTGTATACAGTATTGTCATCGCTGGTGCACATCATGCAAAAGCAGTTGACAGCCACCGATGTGCCTACGCGGGGTGGCGCCGGACACGACGCCGGCACCCGAGCAAAACGCCTGGCACTCAAGCAAAATTCACCAAAAATGCCCCGCACTATTTTAATCATTATGTGAGTGCCGAAGTGAACAGCTTCGTTTATGCTTTACTGTGTAATCATGATGTTATTTATTTATTTATTTTAACACATAGGGTTTTGAATAGTTCTGGGTTGGGCCACGACTAGTCGAGTACTTCGCACTGCAACTACTCTCGACCAGTCGTGACTTTTTTTCACAGCGCATTATTTTGTGAAGGATCGAGTAGTGAAGTATAGCACACACAACACAATATGTACATGTGTACATGTACATGTACATGTACATCCACATCCATGGAGCAACGAACGACACAGAATCGGACAGAACAGCGAGTTATTGCATGCAATGGGTGTTCAATGTACTGGATTATTCCATTTATTAATAGGTAGATTTTGCCATGTCAAAATTTATTATAGTTGTTGAAATCAAAGACTTGTCTTATAAATATAATCCTGGAGAAAATGAAATTACTTGGAATCTGAAAGTAGAGACACGTTCAAGCCATACACAGCGTTTACAAGTTATTTTATATGTAAACTTACTCAGCGAACATGATTGTTGAAAAGATCTACCTACAAAGCTAATGGTCCCGCCCTGCTCGCACGCAACATTTTTTGTATCATACAGAACCTGTGGCCATACTGTACATCACACACCGGGTGTGACTGCAGTGAGCATGGACCCTGGCGTGGTGCAGGAAAATAAAAAATAAAAATGCAACCCCGGCGCACATGTTTCCTTCGTGCTCATTGGAAAATCCAATGCCATTAAACATGTACACGTGCTTGTGTGTGGGTGGCTGTGTGACATACATGCCCCATTGCTATGCACATTAACAACCCGTTATTCTTAGTCCCTTTTCAAGGTGCACGCTGCTCGCTTTGCTAGTCTTTAATACAGGACTCATTAAAACCTTTCAAAATCAACAAAAAATGAACCGTTTGAGGTATGAACTTAATTCTTTCGACCAATGTCAAGGTAAGGGAGGGTCTTTCTTTGTGATACATTAAGTGACCTCTGTGACATCTACTTCTTGTCAAACCGGAAGTAGTTCTTTATTTAAAAATGCTAAGAGCTTGGAACATGATTCTTTCACCATATACCAAGGTTAGGGAAGGTGCTTCTCTGTTGCACATTGAGTGACCTCTGTGACCTCTACTTAAGATCAAACCGAAAGTAGCTCCTCATTTAACATGGTAAGAGCTAGGAACATGATTCTTTCACCAAATACCAAGGTTAGGGAAGGTCCTTCTTTGTTACACATTGCGTGACCTCTCTGAACTCTACTTTCGGTCAAACCGGAAGTAACTCATTTAAAAGTGGTTAGAGGTTCCTGTGCAAACCGGATGTTCAAATTAAATATTATATTATAAAGCTCAATTAAACATACGTTTTTCTTTATATTTTCTTGTATTTAAGTTGGATTAAATTTTAATTTCATTTAACTTTTTACACATGAAATATTTTTTAATACATCAGACTCCGAACACCTAGTTTTTGTGATGCCACAAAAATTCATTTCTAGTGATTTTTAATTTTTATTAGCTGTTGCGACATAGCAGTCGTAAAGATTTTATATCATATCAAAGCTAAGGTCATGAAGTTATCATTGATTGTAATTAGCTTAACATAATTAATTAATTGACTTAGTTATAATGACTTGAATGTTTAATTATGCAATCTTGAGACCGTTATATTTCAACAATTATACGTCCAATCCCCAATTTTTTAAAGTTATAAACTTATTTAATATCGTAAATGTTGCTTTTTGGCATATTTGTTTGTGTCAAGTCATCATGACATATTTGGTAGGTCAAAAAACATAATTTTTGAACAAAAAAATAAATTTTAGCTTCCTGTATTACATAAATCATTTAGACAGTTAGAAAACAAAAATGTTTTTACTAAGAGTTATTACAGACCATTAAAAGTAATCAAAGCGCAATGTTTTTCCACTAAAATTAACCGTTAATTGGTCAGTCTGGTCACCATTGCTAAAACACTTGCTATTGTTTCCGACGCCAGTTAGAAGTGACATTTGTACTTGAAACTTGGGTGCGGGGTTGCCCTTGGGGAAAGAAAAGTTGGGATTGGTTTTGGGGTGAAAAGGTCAACGGTCAAGGTCACAGTGGTAAGGTTTAGAAAAATGGTTTCTGGATTGTGACTACAGTTTGAAGTGACATTTGGACTTGTAACTTGGGTGGGGGTCGCCCTCGGGGAAAGGAAATTTGGGATTGATTTTGGGGTGGAAAGGTCAAAGCTTAAGGTCATAGTGGTAAGTGAAGGTAAATGGTTTCCGGACGGTAATTCCAGCCAGAAGTTATATTTAGGTGTTCGGCCAGCAGCCGAAAACCTATTGTTATTGAAAGGTCTTGAAGTATTAAAAATAGTGTGACCCCATTTGACCTTTACTTCCGGTCGAAATCGGAAGTAGTAGTTTTTCATATCAAAATTCACAATGAGCTCGGAATTTGAATCTGTCAAATGTCAGATTGACTGTACAGTACACCAGTGTTCAGTAAAGGTGATGTTACAAAATGAGACCGTTAATTTGATATAGCGCCATCAACGTTCACTAGCGATACACACTTTATTTTATTGACACCGCATAGATGCCGAACAAAAATGGAGGGCAGCAAGGGTTAATATTTTGATAAAAGGCAAAATGAAGACTATTTTGAACAGACAACCTGGCGGCACCCAATTGCACCCCCCCTTCTGGATTTTTTGAACACTCAACGAAGGAGTAATTAAAAAGTTAACAAAATGAGGCGGTTTACAACCGCCACCACATGCCGCAAAGGGATAAGAAGTACTTATCACATGATCACAAGTTTGAATTTCCATGCTTTGTTAGTCTTTAATACAGGGGATATTTAAGCCTTTACAAATCAACAAAAAATCAACCGTTTGAGGTATGAACTTAATTCTTTCGACAAATGTCAAGGTAAGGGAGGGTCTTTCTTTGTGACACATTAGGTGACCTCTGTGACCTCTTCTTCCTGTCCAACCGGAAGTAGATCCTCATTTAAAAGTGGTTAGAAGTATGAACATGATTGTTACAAGAAATATCAAGGTTAGGGAAGGCCTTTCTTTGTGAAACATTAAATGACCTTTGTGACCTCTACTTCCGGTCAAACCAGAAATAACTTTTTGTTTAACAATGCTAAGAGCCAGGAACATAATTCTTTCACCAAATAGCAATGTTAGGGAAGGCCCTTCTCTGTTGCACTTTGGGTTAACTCTGTGACCTCTACTTCCTGTTAAACCGGAAGTAGCTCCTTATTTTAACACGGTTAGAAGTAGGAACATGATTCTTTCACCAAATGCCAAGGTTGGGGAAGGACCTTCTCTGTTGCACATTGCTTGACCTCTGTGACCTCTACTTCCGGTTAAACCGGATGTGGCTCATTTACAAGGCTTACCGAACACCTTGATTTTGTGATGTCACAAAAACTTATGTCTAGTTTTTTTTTTTTTACTTCTCCTTCTTCTTATGCCTGTCGATTGTCTGCTAACAAAAGCATACTTCCTAAGCTTGTATGAAATTGAAACTTCACACATAGTTAGATATTCATTAGGACATGAAATCGTTTGAGTGACGTCATGATGACGTCATCGGGTGTCGAATTACATTAAATTAAAGTTTATTATTTTAAAAATCCCTGTACGCAACAAGTCAGGTCTTGTTACAGTTCATCGAACTTTGCGGTGTGTTGTTAAGTTCTGTGTGTGTGTGTAATAATGGCGACGCAAAGAAAAACTGTTAAGTCATGCCAAGTTCAGTGTGGAAATGTTTCCCTTTATGTCATTCTGGTGGCTTAATTGTGACAGGGAGAGGAAGAGGAGACTTTACTGAGACGATCACATGCTCACGTGAGTTGTTTGATGTATAATGGTGGAGAAAATACAAAATGATCGTCTTTCGTTCTATATATACCGATCACGTACGTGCTTACGTACGAGAGTCACAAGTGTGCAACAGCGGGGCCAGAGGCGCTTTACCCCCGCGAGAGTTGTTGTCGGGATACGCTGAGTAAAAAGTTTAAAAGTAAAGTTTAAAAGTAAAGTCACTTTAACTTCAAGCTATCGCCCTACAAAAAAATAAAACAAAAAATAACAGCAACTAGACATGTAGTGTTTGTAGATACAAACACTAGGTGTTCGGGTTATGAACGAAACTATGAACTTGTAAGATTGTTAACTACCTTCAAAAGGGCCTTCTCTAACCTTGGTATTAGATGAAAGAATCATGTTCCTAGCTCTTACCATTTTTATATGAGTAGCTACTTCCGGTTTGACCGGAAGTAGAGGTCACAGAGGTCACGAAATGTGCAACAGTGAAGGGTCTTCCCTTACCTTGGTATTAGGTGAAAGAACCATGTTCCTAGCTCTTACCATTTTTAAATAAAGAATTACTTCCGGTTTGACCGGAAGTAGAGGTCACAAAGGTCACGCAATGTGCAACAGAGAAGGACCTTCCCGAACATTGGTAATTGGTGAAAGAATCATGTTCCTAGCTCTTACCCTTTTTAAATGAGTAGCTACTTCCGGTTTGACCGGAAGTAGAGGTCACAAAGGTCATGCAATGTTCAACAGAGAAGGACCTTCCCTAACTTTGGTATTTTGCGTAAGAATCATGTTCCTAGCACTTACCATTTTTAAATAAAGAGCTACTTCCAGTTTGACCGGAAGTAGAGGTCACAAAGGTCATGCAATGTTCAACAGAGAAGGACCTTCCCTAACCTTGGTACTTGGTGAAAGAATCATGTTTCTACCGCTGACATCTTTTGAATGAGGAGCTACTTCCGGTTTTACGGGAAGTAGAGGTCACACAGGTCACGCAATGTGCAACATAGAAGGACATTCTCTAACCTACAATCAGATGTAAGAATTGTGATTATATAGAAAAAAATTCTTAAATTATGAATTTTTGAATATTTGAACTTCCGGTTTGAACCGGAAGACAAGGTTACATTTTGGTCATGTCTGTAGGGCGATTACGCAGTTTTTAATGACCTTTCCAATGATGTATAGATTGTAAAATTCCATTGTGTACTTCAGGAGTTATGATTTTTTCAAATAATAAACTTTGATTTAATAAATTTGAATATGAAATTAATTAAAAAAGAGCTTTATCATATGTATTTCATGGGGACTTCCGGTTTGGGCAGGAAGCGAGGTTAACTCAGGTCACTAAGAATTATTAAGAACCGCATACAATTATTGTAACTCTACTCCTGGAGGAAAAACAAGTTACCTTTTTGATTTTAACTGCCAGGAAAAACAATGTTTTTGTGCTTTCCAAAGTGTTCCTTTTCCACGCAGGGCCTCCTTTCCTCCTCGGTCGATCCATCCATGCTTTGATCCTGGGATGGGCCTCCTTCCTTCCTTGGTCGATCAATCCATGCTTTGATCCTGGGATGGGCCTCCTTCCCTCCTCGGTAGATCCATCCATGCTGTGATCCTGGGATGGGCCTCCTTCCTTCCTCAGTTGATCTATCCATGCTTTGATCCTGAGATTGGCCTCCTTCCCTCCTCGATCGATCCATCCATGCTTTGATCCTGGGATGGGCCTCCTTCCCTCCTCAGTCAATCCATCCATGCTTTGATCCTGGGATGCCTATCCCAGGATCAAAGCATGGATGGATTGACTGAGGAGGGAAGGAGGCCCATCCCAGGATCCTCGGTCGATCCATCCATGCTGTGATCCTGGGATGGGCCTCCTTCCCTCCTCAGTTGTTCCATCCATGCTTTGATCCTGAGATGGGCCTCCTTCCCTCCTCGGTCGATCCATCCATGCTTTGATCCTGAGATGGGCCTCCTTCCCTCCTCGGTCGATCCATCCATGCTTTGATCCTGGGATGGGCCTCCTTCCCTCCTCGGTCGATCAATCCATGCTTTGATCCTGGGATGGGCCTCCTTCCCTGCTCAGTCTATCCACCCATGCTTTGATCCTGGGACGGGCCTCCTTCCCTCCTCTGTCGATCCATTCATGCTTTGATCCTGGGATGGGCCACTTTCCCTCCTCAGTCGATCCATCCATGCTTTGATCCTGAGATGGGCCTCCTTCCCTCCTCGGTCGATCCATCCATGCTTTGATCCTGGGATGGGCCTCCTTCCCTCCTTGGTAGATCTATCCATGCTTTGATCCTGAGATGGGCCTCCTTCCCTTCTCAGTCGATCCACCCATGCTGTGCTCCTGGGATAGGCCTGCTTCCCTCCGCGGTCGATCCATCCATGCTTTGATCCTGGGATGGGCCTCCTTCCCTCCTCGATCGATCCATCCATGCTTTAATCCTGAGATGGGCCTCCTTCCCTCTTTGGTCGATCCATCCATGCTTTGATCCTGAGATGGGCCTCCTTCCCTCCTCAGTGGTTCCATCCATGCTTTGATCCTGAGATGGGCCTCCTTCCCTCCTCAGTGGTTCCATCCATGCTTTGATCCTGAGATGGGCCTCCTTCCCTCCTCAGTGGTTCCATCCATGCTTTGATCCTGAGATTGGCCTCCTTCCCTCCTCGATCGATCCATCCATGCTTTGATCCTGGGATGGGCCTCCTTCCCTCCTCGGTCGATCAATCCATGCTTTGATTCTTGGATGGGCCTCCTTCCCTCCTCGGTCGATCCATCCATTCTGTGATCCTTGGATGGGCCTCCTTCCCTCCTTGGTCGATCCATCCATGCTTTGATCCTGGGATGGGCCTCCTTCCCTCCTCGGTCGATCCATCCATGCTTTGATCCTGAGATGGGCCTCCTTCCCTCCTCAGATGATCTATCCATGCTTTGATCCTGGGATGGGCCTCCTTCCCTCCTCAGTTGATCCATCCATGCTTTGATCCTGGGATGGGCCTCCTTCCCTCCTCGGTCGATCTATCCATGCTTTGATCCTGGGATGGGCCTCCTTCCCTCCTCAGTTGATCCATCCATGCTTTGATCCTGGGATGGGCCTCCTTCCCTCCTCGGTCGATAACAGATCATGACACCCAAGCAGTATCTCCATGTTGGGCATTTCTGTAGGGTGGCAACATGCATGATATTTTAGATGCTGAAGCATGGAAGACTGCCTCATCCTTTTCCTTCTGCTACCTTAACCACTTCTGTTCAGCTTTTCTTAAATCTTTTGGTTCCACCCATGGGATTAATAATATTCGTAATGCTCAGACAAAAAACTTTCCTTTGAGTATGTTCGTGTCAAAATAAAACATTCACAAAACAAAGTAAAGACAACAAACATTCTCATAATTTGCACTGGGATTTAGTTTTCTTTTGCGTGAAAATTTAAAGGAAAGTCCTCATTGTTCATTATGACTCGGCTGGCCCCTCAGCCTTAACCACTTTAAAATGGTATTAACCAGTTGCTACTGGGATTGTTTCATTTTTTCCCGTTTAGCTTGATGGGATTATTTTCACGGGATTGCCGGTATCATTCTTCTTTGAGAGTACTGTTGGCACAAAGAAACCTTGACTTGACAAAGCCAAGAGAACAAAGATTTTCTTTATTGCACCGTGAGTTTTGTTTTTCTACTGAGAAAATGTCTAATTCTTACACCTTGAGTTGCAAAATCATGGCCATGAGCCACGGCATAGGATTGGTACTAAACCTGGAACCATGGCTAGGTCCCTCTGACTTACTCTGACTCTGGTTAACTCTGACTTACCTCCATTGAGCCGAAATACAATGAATGAACAATGGTTGAAGCCTCTCGATGTTTTGTAATCCTCTTCTTGGAACATAAGGACAAAGGTCTGGAATTGGGAATTACACAAAAACCACAGCACAATAGTAAAAAATAAGTGAAAAGTTAAAGACTATGTTTTCACTTTGTGTGGGTGAAACAAAGCATTAGAAGATGTGTGTTTGCTCTTTGCATGCTCAACACAGGCATGCAACTTTTCCTCGGATCAGCTGATTTCCTTGTTTTTCACCTCACACTCATGCCATTGAAAATTTAAAAACACTGTACAAAGTCTTGTAAAGATTGGAATTTCCACGTTTTTTGTTAAGTCCAAATTGCATGTCTGTCAGCAGTGGAATGTCGGTGTGATCTTAATCTGGTATTCAGGTTTTACACAATGGTGTGTTTCAATGTCACCTGTTTGCTGACTCAAGAATATTTTGGTGGATACACGCTAGCCAGCACCAGGGTAAAAGCAAATTACCGTGCGTCTGTTCAATATTAATTTTATAACCTTTTTGAACTTCTGGAAAAGTTTGTATTAGAGAATATAAATGTCACAATGAAACCCTGACTTAACAAAGTAATGACCACAAACATTCTCATGAAATGCACCAAGATTTGTTGTTCTCTTTTCAGAAAATATAGATTGTTTTTCACGTGAATCAGCCAAACTTTGGAATTGGGAATTAAGCAACAACCCCTGAAAGAGGGAAATTTGGAGCATGAATTCCAGTACCCTTTGTTCTTCTTTGTTGGGGGGAATTGAAGCGTAGCACAGTGAGTGCATGCCTGTGCACACCACACAATGGAGTTTCCGGGTGTAATTATATGTAAAACCGAAATTGCCCAACCAAAAGAGGATGTACGGAAACTATTCAGAAAGGTATACAAGTGTCCACCATTTTTTAGTTTGGAAAAATCATGCGTAATAAGATGTCATCCGACGTCCAGTGGTTTAGCCAAGGCTGATTAGCCATAGCATGCTTGAATTTTGCACTTGCCTCTGTGTTGAGAACAATTGGAAACAATCAAGGCACTGCCTCTCATAATCATGGTTTGTCAGACCAAAGGAAGGTCTGGAATTGGGGATTGCACAACTGATCCCCAGTAAAGAGTGAGTTTTACCATTTTGTCCTTGGCCTTTTGTCCCTGTTTGTACCAGGCTGACAAAGCAAGACACCCTGAGTGTATGCATTGTGCTGGCTGAGCGGGTATACACGCCAATCACTGTTGAACTCATACCACACAGAAGGTTCCTGACGTGTTATTATATCAACCGCCACACACAAATGGACACTTTAAATACAGCTTGGTCAGGCCTCAGTGCCTGTGTCCATGATAATCGTGTGTGCATACATGTCTTCCGGCATTAAGTGGTTATGGATGTTTCACAGGATGAAGGATGGACAAGCAGGGTGGCTCTTGCACTTGAAGTCCAATCATCCACTTACCAAAGTGGAACCCCCGGTCCTGCAATCTCCAGTAAAGGCTGTAAGGATGTGTCAGCTTGGGATTCTAATTTTGTTTATCATGTGTTCGTTTGAGGGGCAGTATACCAAAGTCGTTTTTTTTAGCTTAAAGTGTCGCAGCCTTACCCACCTTCTCTTAATGCTGCTATACAGTTTTTAGGAGTCAGCAAGTACATGCAGATGATTTGGTGGTCCATGATGAGCCAATAGTTTCAATAATTCCTTCTAATTCTCTTTTCCTCCTGACCCTTTGAGATGTGTTGCACTTCAAAAAAGAGTGTAGAGGGTATAGTGTCATGAGGGCACTATGGTGCTTAATACCAGAGTGTGAGGCCTCCTGCCTAGAAGAATAATGGGAGGCTTTGGAACGATAGGTGGCAGCAGCCTTACCAGGTAAACTGTCATAGTTTAGGCAGTTATAAGCATGTGCAGATTTCTGAAAACAATGGATATTCCATAAGTCTGCTGCCATCTAGTGTCCTCAAAAGTCTCCCATTCAGTTACCACAATGAAGAGTCTTTATCAATGATTTATCATTGATGAGATTATGTATCAGTTGAGGTCCATTTAAATGTAATATCCTGAAAATCTTTAAATGGTACATGGCAGATTTCAGTTTGTAAATGAAGTAATACAAAATAGGGTACACAAATTAATAGTAAGTCAACTTGTCTTACTTATCAACCTTATTCTGATAGAGCATTGACTGATGATGACTTAAAAGAATTGGGTGTTGATATGCTACCTGGCTACAGAGATCCCTACCATGAGCGTGTACTTACCAGAGGAGAGATTGGCTGCTTTTTAAGTCACTATTTCATTTGGCAAGAGGTAAGATATGTTGAACCTTTTTCAAGGAATTTAAAAACCTTTTGTTATTGTACCGCTTTTTTTTTCCTTCATTGTCTTCTTTCTGAAATTTTTCAGTAAAGTTTGGCATACTAAACAGGCTCGGAAAGACTTGAAACTTACAATACAAATACAATTGTGTGTAGATAAACCTAAAAGTAAAATGCAAATATTTTGTCATCGATGGCATCTACATTAAATCAATTTTTAATATTTCGAAAACTCATATCTAAAGAACCGTAATTGCTGCATACAAGGTATTTAAACCATATGAAAGTTCTTGAAATATTGAACAAACATTATACACAGAGTGTGACCCTATTTGACCTTTACTTCGGTCAAAACTTGAATTTGAAGTTTGATATTTAAAACAATTCATATCTCATTAACCAAAAAGGGAACATTAATCCACATTACATCATCTGAAAATCTTTTAAAAGGTTTGACCGGACTTGATTATGTGACCCCATTGGACCTTGGTTCTAGTGAAAAAAAAACAGTATAAAAACTTCTCACTGATGTGGGAGGAAACTCCAAATTATACGGAAAACCCATGTAAACAAATTGGGACTGAAATCCCAATCCATATGCAACAAATTTGAAGCGGGTCTGCAGAGGTAAAAGGCAGGGAAGAAACCCCTTATCTGAATGTTGTATAGATTATCATTAGATCTTGATTATGTGCACTGTTTTTAGCTGCTCCTGCAATTAGTCGGAACAGCTCTTGTTTTTGTGTTTTCTTATGTTTTCTGTCCCTGCCTAACAGTTGGAACAGCTATTGTTTCTGTCAAGATTTTGATATTTGTTTTATTAGCTGTTCCGACCTAACAGTCGGAACAGCTATTGCTTTTGTCAAGATTTTTATTCCGAAATACTGTTGGAACAAGTTGTTTCTGTCAAATTTTTTATTTATTTATTATTATTTCATGATATCACAGCATGCAAAGGAAAGATTTTCCTTTGTGCCAATAACTCCTCAAATTGGGCTACGTCTCAAAGCCTTAGATCTCGAGGGTCTTTCACAGGATCCTAGCTGTTCCCAAAAGTGCCGCCTTCTGCAGCAGATCTACCCTAAGGGTTGTGCCTATTTGATCTAGATGCTTCTCCAGTGCCTTCGGAATGGTGCCAAGTGCTCCAACCACCTCAGGGGCTATTTTCACTTTCACCTGCCAAATCTTATGAATTTTCCTGGCCAAGTCCTGTTACTTTTGGATCTTCCTTGCTCTGGTGCTTATCTATGCATAAATAGTGGCAATTTGGGTAAGAGAGTGAAATAGACCCCTCCCTCCCCCCACACAAGTGTGGGATGAATCTATAAACAAACTTACCCAAATAGCCTCCCGCCCTCCTGCCCACTCTCGGCTCCCGCTTTCTTTGGAGGCTGGCATAAACAATGCACTCGCCTTGAGGTGTCCTCATGGACTCATCTAACCTATGGGTACTTGAGACCATCAATCCACTCCCCTTGCAGTTGCTGACCCTTTTGGCGCAAGGCTTGACCTCCGAGCACCCTTGGCTGGCCTGATGGATGAGCGCATTACGAACCTGCGTCATTGTATCACACTGTTTCTGCCTGTTCCAGTGCCCTCAGCATGACTGGGCTCAGGATGCTGGGGCTTAAGGCCAGTATGTTGAACCTTGCGGACTACTGCAGGCTGTGGATGCACCTGATTCACCTCCACCTCCTGTCATTTTTCAAGTCAACACCATATCAACCATTATGGTACCCGCCACAACGTTGCTGGAACCACACCTTTTTTGGTGGATGCACTCCTCCATTCAAATGAAGACTTCATTTTCCGCCAACCACAGTCACCCGGCACGATCACGATCAAAACATCCCTGTCTGGCTGGGGGGCCACACTGCCCCCCCCCCCCAGATAGTGGGGCTTTGGGATGCCGAACACCATGCTTTTCACATCAACACTTCCTGTGACCCTTTTTATGTGCTCTTTGTCCTCTCGGCCAGTGCCTCATCATTTCATTTGTCTCTGAAGGTCGTCTTTTTGTTAGCAGTTGTTAGCTCAAGAGGACACAGTGAGTTTCACTCCCTCTCATTACAACCAGGGCACAATCGTTGGGAGCCCACCAAGTTTTGCCTGGTCCCCAAAACAGGTTTTCTTTTCAAGAATCAATCAGACACCTTTCCCCTCCTGATATCTTCGTTTTGGACATCAAGTCCTTTTCTGGGGTTTCTTCTGACAAATTTTGGTGCCCAGTGCGGGCCTTCAAATGGTACATCAAATGAACGAAGACACTTTTGGGTGACTATAAGCAATTGTTTATTGCCATGGTCCCCACCTTACTGCCCGGAATCCTGTGATACTATCTCTCGATGGATCAAAAAGGCAATCCGGTCAGCCCTTTTGCGACTGGCCAGAGAAACCTAAGACCCCAGTCCAAGCCCATGATGTCAGAGCAGCCTTGACCTAGTGGACCTTTTTTAAGAGTAAGATGTCCACAAACACCTTCACAGAGTGTTACCTGAAGGATACTATCAAATCTGAGGGGGTTTCCTGGCAGAGCTGTTTTGAATGCAGCTTTAGTCTCGAGTCCATTGTTTTTTATGCGGACTCAGTCTCGGAGCACCAGGACTTGGCTCAAGCAGAGTGTTACCTGAAGGATGTTATCAAATCTGAGGGGGTTCCTGGCAGAGCTGTTTTGAATGCAGCTTTAGTCTCGAGTCCATTGTTTTTTATGCGGACTCAGTCTCGGAGCACCGGGACTTTGCTCAAGACCGACTCAAGGCCAGGCAAAAACTTGGAAAAACACTAAACTTGTGGTCAATAATGAAAACAAATGTTTCTTTTAATGTGTTGACTATGCCCTTCGCATATTAACTATACCACAGACCCTGTTTGTTTCAACCCTATTTGTTTCAGGGTTATAGTCTTCTTCCAGTCTGTAATGGTGGTTTTTGTTCTGCCTGAAATAGAGCCTCCTTGAAAGGCATAGCCGGCTCATTGTGTCAGTTTGTTTTTGGTTTACGTGAATTGATTTTCTACTCTCAGACAAAAAGGGACCTGAGACTCAGTTGGTCAGACTCGGACTCAGACTCGGACTCAGACTCAGTTACTCTGTAGAATTGAAAGGTATTTTTATCAGACTCAAAGTCAACATTTAAATATAATTTGTTTTTGTAAAAGATAGTATGCAGCTAGGTATTATTATTCAATTGAAAAACACAAGACTGCCGGACTTGTCTTGTCATGAGGTAAAAGCAAGCCCTGTAACACTATCCCAACCCCAAAAGTGTGCTAACAATGCAACAGGAAGATCTATGAGTAGAACTTTTTTTCAATATGTTATGAAAAACCTTACATTTGTTTGTTTAATATGAAAAAGGAAATGGTTACCATCTAAAATGGTTTGGGTATACTTTTAAATGCAAAGACTGCTTCGCAACATCCACAGAGTGCACAGTCCAGGGGTTGTAGCTAGCTGAGTCTGGCACACATACACATCGATGCAGTGAAAGAAAGTGATTTTCCATTGAAGAAAAAGGTTGTTTTAGGCTACCGTTCAAAAGTAAAATGTGCCTTTTGCATGTGAAGAAAAACATAAAAACTGAAATTCTACAGCAGCTTTTGAGAAATGTAGGAGCTGAGATAGGTTTCTTTTTACATTTTAGTATCTATATTGTAATAAAACTATAAAGGGTTGGTGTGATTTTCTTAAAAGGTAGCCAGAAACACAAATACTTTGGGGATTTCATCTTATCATTAATCTTGAGAACTCATTAACTTTATAAAGTGCTCAACAATTCCTTGTTTGAAGTTGCTCAGTCTGATTTTTTGGCAGATATGACCCGAAAATTTTGATTTAAATTTTAGATAGCTATTTTTATTGACTTGATAAAGTGATAATCTTTTGTTTAAGGTATTGCACAGAAATAAATCTGCCATGTTAAACATTTCTTCATTTAGAAAACTATAACTAGTAAACTAGTAAAATTTGCAGTTACAACCATGTAAAAATCTCTTTTGGGAGGAGTGGTGGCTCCTGTTACCTATTTTCTTCATGTTACATATATTTTGTGCATTGTCCGTGGTATATGCACAATTTTTTGTATGTTTGTCGTTTTGAAACATCATCTGTCAAAATTCAATCTGAGAAAAAATTTCCTTGAACACTTTTGTTTCAGCGAAAATCAGGCCATGCAACTTTTAAAAATTCAGTATTATTAATGTTAGTGAAAACCGGGGCTGCGGCAACACAGCTGAAGAGGGGGGTTGGTCACCAATTTATTTGGGACGAGTGTGTATCATAAACATGATAAAATACGACACAAGTTCACAATTGGAAGTCTGATTCAAGTGTTCATTCGATGATTTATAGGAGATCACAGTCAAATCAGTTCAATTGGAGAATAATTTCACAATAATCAGTTAATAGCAGGACAATCTTCAACACACAGACGTAGGATTTTTGGTCATGTTGGTAAATCCTCAAACCTCAGGTATCACCAATCCAATTAATAATCATAATAATCCCTTGGTGCGATGCACATGAATTTAATCTACCACTTCATCTAAAACAAAGTAAACATAACCATACACACCTTGTAAGATTAAGGATACATTGTACATGCAGTATGTACATGTACATGGCGATCACAGGTCTGCCCACAGGCATATACAACGCACATGGGTTTGACAGACACTAATGCAAGGCATGGCAGCATACAGCAGCAAATAATACACACATGCGTGTCCATGGGAAAATCAACCATGCCAAAGAATAACATGAAACAAATGTCCTGGCATATCTCTCATTTGGCAAGAAACAGAAGTACAATTAAACTCACCACAGGTTCCGGAAGTATCCTATGGCTAATTTAGGGGAATTTCATGTTGCCCCAGCAGCATAAATTAGAAATAATCTATACACTAATGTGTCTGTATCTGTATAGTTCAGCCGGCAAATAAATGCCCGTCAGGGCACATCACACCAGCTTGCGCGTCGTGTGGATCGTCCGGTCAGAATTGCTACATGTACTCCTTTAAAAACTTGGTCAGGCCATCCTGAAATGTCTCCAATGAGGTGCATGCAATGACACTGGCCGGCAACGCATTCCACTCCTTGATGGTTGATGGAAAAAAGCTACTTCCAAAGTCTTTAGTAGAGGACCGGATTTGACGGAACTGTTTGTGGTGTTTCCTTGACTGTCTCCCAGTTCGGTGAACAGAGGCTGTTGAGTGGTATTTTGGCCATGTTGTTGTCCGTCTTATAAATCATGTTGAGTTTTCTTATTTTTCTTCTCGTTTCCAATGGTTCCCAACCAAGATCGTTGAGAATTTTGGTGATTGTTCCGGGTGTGTTTTTAAAATTGCCTGCACAAAAACGAGCTGCTTGTCTCTGTATTCTCTCTAGTGTCTTGATGTTTTTCTTTTTATGTGGATCCCAAGCTGCAGTGGCATACTCAAGAACTGGACGAACTAAGCTTGTATAGGCTGTTGATTTTACCTTCAAGGAACAGTTGCTTAGGTTGCGTCTGATTACTCCCAGTACTTGTTGAGCCTTCCGGGCAGCTGCCAAGATCTGGTTGTCCCAACTGAGTGAGTGCGAGATCAAAATTCCCAGATAAGAATGTGAATCAACTGATTCCAATTCTTGCCCACAGAACGTGTAGATGTTGCGTTTCAGAGTTTTGGTATAGATGGACATTGTGAAGTAAGTGAGTATCGTGTCTGTTTGTTATGCAAAAACTCTAAGGTGCAAGCATAGATGTAGCTGGAAACTGTCGTGGGTCGTTCTTTTGGACCCACATTCAGGCTAAAGGCTTTATTTTTTTTCTTCCGAAACCATTTAATAGTGATTTTCTGGGATAATAAATTCATTGACAGAGGACTTGTCAGACAAAAAAACGCGTGCAACAATGTTTCAACAACCATAACAACGTTCACTCGCGTGTGTCAAGCATGTGTACGCATGGGTAGGCACACACAATGGAACAAAGGTCCTGCAACGTTTTTCTTTGTCAAACCCTGTCCCCACAAGGTAATTCAATAGAAAAGCGATAATAGAACAACAATAGGGAGTCCCCACAACTCGGTGTTAAAAAGAATACATGTAGATTAGATAACAGCGTACTCATACACGAAGACCACATGTGAGCCATTCATGATCACAGTATGCTGGTTTTCCTTAATTGGCTCGTATAGCCAAGTTGGGTTGCCAGCGTTCTACATGGAGACTTCAAACCATGAACAGTAAAAAAGACGGGTAGAGAGACGGCGTGCGTTGGACAGTATTTAAATAACGTTTTGAAAAGGTGAAAGGACAATGATTCAGTTGATTCTAAAAAAACAATTTAAAGGAAAAAAAAGATGTAAATATATAATAAAAATAATAACTAGAAATTCAGTTTTTGTTATATCACAAAAACTAGTTGTTCGGGAACAAGTAATGAATTGTTTCTAAACATCAATGAGTTAATACACACAACAATGCACAAAAAACGGTTACAATTAGTGTTGTAGCACCATTGTCTTCAAACTTCATGTAATGACTTCATCAGTTTTAAACTTGAAAACGCAGAGTCCTTTACCTACTCACACACTGAAACCATGTCCAAAGCTCGTTTTATACTGACCAAAGAACTAAAAAATAATGGCTTTATAACAATTGTTTCCTTCAACATCCGGTTTGAACCGCAATACAAGGTCAAATTGGGGTAATTTCTTTGAGACATTTAAACAGTTTTCAAAGACCTTTGCCATGTGTAGATTGTAAAAATCCATTGTGCACTTCAGGAGTTCTGATTTGATTAATAAACTTTGATTTATTGTAACTCAACATCTGATGACGTCATCATGACGTCATTGTTTTATTTCCCGTCTTCATATTGAGGTTCAAGTATATGCACAGTTTCAAGGTTCAGTTTAATTTCAATTTTGAGTTATATATATGGAGAAAATTTTGGAGGAATGAAACATTTAAAGTAAAATAATGGTCTCTATGAGACACCGTATAACACATGGTTTTGATTTTGTTTGATATATTAAAAGTGAAATCAAATAAAACCTTTAAATATGAATATCAAAATAATTAAAAAGAGCTTTATCATATATATTTCATGGGGACTTCCGGTTTGGGCAGGAAGCGAGGTCAACTCAGGTCACTAAAAATTATAAAGAACCGCATACATTTATTGTAACTTGACCCCTGGAGGAAAAACAAGGTTCATCCTAATCACGGTTACATACACTTATCTATCACAAACGCTTTACACCCAAAGCTTTACACAATAAACGAGCAAAATACACAATTTTGCGATAAGCCTGCCAAACGATTATCATGAAGCCGGCTTTTATTCTCTCTCAATCAGTCAATTTCTATTGATATATTTGGAAATAAGCTTTTACAATGTATTAATCTTTTATACAATGGAAAATTAGCCCGGGATTAAAAAACCAGAGATAAAACTTGATAAGCGCAAAACTCTGGGGAAAAACCCTCTGGACATGTTAATAATGCTTTGCCAAAAAATAACACTAACAACGATAATAACGTGTTCTATTTACCAATGGATATGTTTTCATACGATCTACTTGTTAAGATGAATCTGATCTTTATTTTATTTTATTCTATTTTTTTTTTTTTTTTTTTTTTTGAAAAACGTGCTACCCGCATGAGGTGGAAGGCTAGAATGAATTCCTCATTGAACGCACACCCTTCTAATACCAAGGCTCCCTTTACATATTCAAATTTCCCGCCACCTGGCGGAATTCATAACAATGCATTCCGCCTCCATACATGTGCACTCACTTGTTAAACGCATAAACAATGTTTACCTGCTATACTGCGTAACAACATGTTCATCCTAATCACGGTTACATACACTTATCTATCACAAACGTTTTACACCCAAAGCTTTACACAATAAACGAGCAAAATACACTATTTTGCAATAAGCCTGCCAAACGATTATAGACACACAAAGAACGGGCCGCTTCTTCGACCATCTTGGATAATATAGACAGAAACAATTTTTAAAAGATAAATCTTGTCCGTCTGTTGAAGAGAATACTCTTTACTGTAAACTTATTTTTATAGTTTACTCTTGATTTATCTTAATTTAAACTGGTCCATATAAATGCTTGTTACTTTATTTTCGATAAACAATCATAGATTGATCGTACATTATGTTGTACTTATAGTCCTTTAATACATTCTTGTTCTACAAATTTAAAGCCTGTGTGACTGCCAGTCTATGTTCTAAACTGTCTTCTACGTAACCGTCTTTAGCTGTCTCGCTTTTCCATCTTCCATGTCTTTTCCACAACCTGTCATTTACCACAGCTCTAGCAGCTGCAGTGGCCCCACTTGCATGTAGAGAATGCAGACCTATGTTACGATCTCCGCAAACCTCTTTAAGCCTGGCTACGACGGTTTCTCTCGTCCTGGTATAACTCAGTGACTTATTTTCGTGTATTAGTGCTCTCTTTCCTTTTGTGAACTAAACCGGTTTGAAGAGAAATTGGTCAGAGTCGGTTTTATTTTCTGCGCTTTCAAAGTAACGACTTAATATTCTCATAGGATATGCATTTGTGCTTCCTTTGTTTATCACTACATCATTACCTTTTCGATACTAATCGGTCTTGCTTTTAGATAGGAAAACTGACATGTAATGTTCTTGAAATGTGAAGTCTTTGCATCTCAAAGATATTACTTCCTCAAATCTCAAAAAACCACTGTAACAAAGTACAATGATTGCCAAATCCCGAAGTACTAAGATGTCTTGCGAATCCTGATACCTGTTGCAAAGCGACACTATTTCCTGTGTTGCCAAAATATCTTTTTTCACTACCCTTCTAGTATTTTGCCTTTTGGCGGCTTCCACTCAATTTGTTACAAAATGATTATCTGTTGAATCTTTCAAACCTCTTAACTTGTGCGCCCATTTTATAGAATACATTGCCCCTTGTATTACACTAATTGAGCTACCATTATCTATCAAACTCATTATATATAATGGGACATGAATTGGCTCTGCAGGTATGGCTTTGCCGCCTTCCTTTGTGATGAATCCTATCCATCTCTTAAACGTGCTGAAATACTTGCTGGTAGTTCCTTCACTGCAAGCTTTCACCAGATGTGTTGCCATGCTATCTCCTAACGACAAAAGTCTGTCAGTTGTTGTACCTGCTGCCACTACCTCCTCTTTGATCGCTGTACAAACTCCTAGACCTGTTGTTAAAAAGTACAAACGAGGTCTAGAATTGTAATCTTAGGGCAATAAGCTTGAAATTTTGGCTCCGTGACCCAAATTTGCCATTATTTCCCCTACCATGTACTATTTCTTTAGATGAAAACATTCGGAATTCTTTAACGAACGTAAGAAATGCTTCGTTCTGACACACTTTGGGCCAAAATGGGGCCGATTTCCATAAAGGTATAACCAATGTTCCATTGGATCGCTCAAGGACTGCCTTGTCTAACACCCTTGCTGCTAATTGGGGCTGAGGCACCCACCAATTAAGCCCATTATCCCATTTTTGGCTGAATGCGTCTACAGCTTCTGTATTTGGGCACCACCACCTGGAATTGAAACGTGCGCATTTTGTGTTACAATCACATGCAAATCTGTCATGTGTGAAAGGACTCCACTCTGAATTCAGTGATCGAAAAATCTCTGGACTAATCATCCAATCGTCACTATCTGATATCTTACTCAATTCGTCTGCTTTCTCGTTCTGAGCTCTTGGAATCCATACTGGATCTATTTGTATCTCTAACTGCTCACACAACCCATTTATTTCCTTGGCTATATTCTGTAAATCAGGATTCTTGCTTCCTTTCCTGATGATGCTTGTAACGTTTCTGTTATCTGTGTACCAACGTACACTTTGCCCTTCCAGGCTGCGTCCAAATGACCTTAAAGCTCTATTTAAAGCCTCGATCTCTCTCCGGTGTCAATAAAATAAAGAAGTGTGTATCGCTAGTGAATGTTGATGGCGCTACATCAAATTAACGGTCTCAGTTTGTAACATTACCTTGAAGCATGCCAAAAGTGTGTTACTGTTGTTGACGCTATCGGGGAATACTAATGGCAAAAACTCTGCCAACAACCCTCGCAAACTGTAACATTTGATGACGTCATCAATGTAATATTTCCAAAGGTCATAAACTATATTTCATTTCGTACACTGAAACCATGTCCAAATTTTGTTTTATATTGACTCCACAGCTTAAATTGTGACTTTTTAAGCATTTTTGCCTTCAACTTCCAGTTTGAACCGGAAGACAAGGTCAAATTGGGGTCATCTCTGTGAGACATTTATTTATTTTTCAAAGACCTTTCCGATGATGTATAGATTGTAAAAATCCATTGTGTACTTCAGGAGTTATGATTTTTTTAATTATTAAACTTTGATTTAACGTAATTCAACACCAGATGACGTCATGATGACGTCATTGTTCAAGTGCCGTCTTCAAGTTAAGGTTCAAGTATGTGCCAAGTTTCAAGGTTAAACTAGACATTATGTGTTTGTGGACAAACACGTAGCTGTTCCGAAGTTGTTTGTCGTTTGATTAAACACTCCAGACCTTGAAAATGGTCCTACACGATACAAAATTTATGACTTTTAGACAATTGGCTGAGGAGATATATTTTTTTAATTTAAAGCTTATTTCGACCGGAAGTTAAGGTCAAAGTGGGGTCATGCGTTTGATCCAAATGTCACACTTTATGTGAGCTACAAATGGTACAAATATTATGACTCTACAAGAATTGGTTCAGGAGATGTGATTTTTAGAAATTTTGAACTTCCTGTTTGGACCGGAAGTAAAGGTCAAAGTGGGGTCATGCTAATAAACAAATGTCACATATGATGTAAGCTACAAATGGAACAAAGATTATGACTTTACGACATTTTGCACATAAGATGTGACATTTTGAAATTTTGAACTTCCTGTTTGGACCGGAAGTAAAGGTCAAATGGGGGTCACGCCTGTACATCAAATGTCACATATGATGTAAGCTACATGACAACACAAAGATTACGACTTTATAGAATTTAGTTCAGGAAATATGACGTTTTAAAGTTTTGAACTTCCTGCTTGGACCGGAAGGAAAGGTCAAATCGGGGTCTAATCTGTAAGTAAAATGTCACCCGTGCTCTAAGCTTTAAAATGGTACAAAGATTATGACTCTACGATATGTGCTTCGGGAGATGTGATTTTTTCATTATTAAACTTTGAATTAATGTAACTTGATACCTGATGACGTCAGGATGACGAAAACATGTTTGCCTTACTATGATTTTTTGTTATTTACAAGGTGGTATAACATTTATTCCTATGCGATGCCTTTGAACGAAAACCCTAAAATGCAGAGATTCTGCAAGTTTCATGTAGAAAAACATCTACCGATAGAGGGAGCTATAGCATATGAGTAGTCATACCAAAAGCCAAACTAACATCTGAGAACACAATATGAAGTTTTAAACGCTAAAAGATAGCGCTACCCCGCCGCATTTATATTTGCCGTTTTCCCACGAAAAACCTGTACAGGTTCGCAGCACTCAAAATCCTCATTGGGTTTACGCGTGAAAAAGAGGCGAGTGTGCACTTGTGTACAACTTTGCAATCAACTCTGAGCGGCGAAAAGCGGCGCAATCCACACAGCGTTGCACCAATTGTGCTCAGATTGAACAATTAACGGTTAATTAAAGTGAAATTACGTTGTGCTTTGATGAATTTATATGGTCTGGGACAACTCTTTGTAAAAGCATTCATGTTTTCTAAACGATCTTTGTATTATACATGTGTAGCAATCTAAAATTCAATATATTTAGAAAAATTGTGGTTTTTGACCTACCAAATAGTTACACTTTTTGAGCCGTGCCTTTTGTACACAGACACAAAACGTGCCATAAATGATGTCATGATGACGTGACAGACACAAACAATCCAAATTGCACATCTACAATATTGAACAAGTCTATAACTGAAAAGAAAATTAAGATCGGTTGTAGGCTTCCTGAGATAAGCTGGAGACAAGAATGCTTAATTAATTATTCACACTGCTGTCTTATGGTTAATTAATTAATAATTATAATTTTATGATATCGTTTAGCTAAGTCAAGACACAAGCTTTAACATGATATAGAATTTATCTTATAATGATAATTCAAAGAACGGCATTTTGTGCGCAGAAAAGTCATGTGGTTAAGTCAAAAGGGTTTTGGTGGAAATAAAGAAGAATAATAATAATAATAATAAAAAAAAATAAAAATCTCGACAGAATCAATAGCTGTTCCGACTGATAGTCGGAACAGCTAATTAATTTTCAATCTTGAATTATCTTTTGGAAATAAGTTCCCGGGAAGAAGAAGAAGAAGAAGAAGAAGAAGAAGTAAAAGTAAAAAAAAAATAAAAAAAAATCGAACAATAACAAGAGGTTTTCGGCTGTTAGCCGAACACCTAATAATAAAACACATTTATATAGCGCCAAATCCATTAAAAGAAAATGCTCCCAGGCGTTTAACAATGAAAATGCAAAATATAAAAAGTAAGTTCAGCTACATAAACATGATAAAAGGTGAATTATTGAAAAACTAAAACCAACATGAAAACCGAGACACAGATTAAAACCTAAAACTTAGAACCTAGACCCGCAAGGATTCATTAAAATTCAAAGGTTAAACCATCCAAGTTAAACCCACAATGTAATTTAATTACAGTAAAGGAAAAATGATATTAAACATTTAATAAAAACGCTTCTTTAAAAAGATGTGTAGATGGTCTTTCCCCTTTTTTCTTTATTTTTTTTTTTTTTGACCACAAAATGTGCGGCAAAAGCTTTTAACTGGTATGGGAACCGACAAATCAGAACCGGGTAACACCAACAATTGCAATCCTCATTCTCGCCGGAGGCGGCCGTTTCGAGAGAGAGTTTCATCCCACTCGCTCAGTCAGTACGATCGTACAACATCAACACTTATCAGTCCGCCTACCGAACAGTAGAGGTCTACAAATACTGTTTCCTGAGCATAAAGCAATAGATTGTACTAATAAGCTACATTGTACTCCCAAAGAAAAGTTACATGTGTTTACATGACAAAGAAGCTACAATCTGAATTAGTATTATAAAATCAAAGGAGCTACTTTCATAGAAAATGGATTTGAGGTCAGGCTCAAAGTGAGTAAACATCACCAGATCATATGCAAATGAGTCAAGATAAAAATAGATCTTGTATCCAGGGAAGCATAAAAAGAGATTTCTCCACATTCATAGAAAAAAGATACAGTGGTAAAGATTTCAAAAAGTGGTGCGTAGTATACAAGTATTGACTGCTTTGAGTACTAAGGTTAAAACTACAACCCCAGAGGTGATCCTCTGTGTGTTTTATTTTCCCGCAGGGAAAGTAGACTGCTCCAGGTTCTACCAAATGAGTTGTAGTTTTAACCATAGCACAAGTAAAAGCAGTCAATATCTGTTTTATAACACCCCATATGATCCATTACATAGAGTCAAGATACCAAGGAGCTGCTGTTGCTACGGGTATAATACTCTGGTTGCTATTGGTATAGTACAGTGGGTGTAGTCCATTGGTTAGTAAAAATAAGACATATCATGTGATGCACTCTATACCAACCACAAGGCAGAATCTAAGTAAAGGGTCTTGTAAAATAAACTAAGATACCTAAAAGGTGGGCATGATCTCACCCTTGCTATCCTGGTCTACATTTGTGAGTGATTGTCATTTATATTATCATGAAGCTTCAGAGAGACCAAACTGATCCACTTTATGCAAGAAGAAGTCCCTCAAGCCCCAAATTACTCAGCCGTCTTAGGAAGACAAGTTCTTATCAGAACTAAATTCTACTTCAGAAAGTGGATAATATGGCATAGTGTACATGTATGTGCAAATCCAAACTATATCAAACTTTCAGAGTAATTTTAGTGAAAATCTAAGCATCATTTAACTGTTTCCCCTTTTTTCAGATGGTTACAGAGGGCTTTGACAAAATACTGATTTTCGAAGATGATGTAAGATTCAAAGAGTCGTTCATTCCAAAGATAAAGGCGTTGCTACAAGAAATTAAGGTCAACCGTCTGGACTGGGAATTACTGTAAGTTTGATTTCTTTAAAATTAATTGTGAATGGACATTGCTATAAATTTTAACATTAAGTTTTTAGATTGTAAAAACTAACTGATTAACTAGCTTATTTTGTATAAGACAAAAGTGACAAACATTTTATTTTTAGCATGCAGCTATGATATTTGTACGTTTGTAAGGGTATAATTTTGTTACCTTTATTGCAAGGTTGTTGGAGTGTTGTTTTGGATCATTCGTCATCAAACTTATCCACTGTGCAAGGTTGATTTCATACTTGGTCTGATTCTTATCTTTATTGTTTTCATAGTTTTAGCTCTTTGCATCTCTCTGCAAAAGTGCTCTTGTAATTCTTTGAGCATTTACTTCATAGGATATTATAATGAGTAATCCATATTTTTTTTTTTTATTTCAGGTACATTGGTCGCAAAATAATGGAGGTTGATTATGAAAGTTACATTGATGGGTTCCAACATGTAGTGAAACCAAGCTACACATATTGGACTCTGAGTTATATGTTAAGCTTGAATGGAGCTAAAAAATTGCTGGCACAAAAACCTTTGGGTAAAATGATACCAGTTGATGAGTACCTCCCCATCATGTTTGATGTACATCCAGAGTAAGTGATTTTTTAAATGCTTTTTTCACCAGTAGCATAGCTCCAAAATGCGTAACTCAAAAGGCATTTACAGTACTGTTGAGTGTAGACACAAATGCACCTCGGGTCAGTTAAAAAAAAGAAGACATTCTCAGTTTTGTGTACAAAAAGCAATGGCATTGACACTAATAAAACAAAACATAACCTTAGTTCAAGGGGGGGGGGGGGAAACGTGGATTGTAAGACATTTTTATAGAAATAACTCCTGTGCTACAAAATTGTTCCTTTTGCAAGCAGTGCTATTGGCTCAAAGTTGCCAGTGAAAATTGCCCTGTGTGACAAGGCCCTTGGGAAAAATATCTGTGAGATTTTGTAGATTTTACTCAATTGCCAGATGTGGAATTCATTCTGTGGAAATCAGGCAATTTTTGCAGTTTAAGAGATTTGAATTGTCTTTGTAATGTGACTTTTTTGCATTTAACCATGTGCTCTTTGAAGGGTAACAAGTCAATGATTAGAAATCCAATACTATTAGGTGGTTAGTGGACTTCAAACTATATGGCGTATTTTTCTAAGATTTACTGTAATGTGATCTAGAGGACAAAGACCCCACAACCTTTTATAAATAATGTTTTGTTCTTTTCTTTACCTGTTTGCATCTATGCTATTATGGGTGGCATGGGGGGCTTGTGCGTAAAGCGCTCGCCTCTCACCAATGTGTCCCTGGTTCGAGATTCCCGGCTAAGGCCATATGTGAGCAGAGTTGTGCATTGATTCTCTCCTGTGCCACGAGGGTTTTTCTCCAGACCATTCAGTTTTCCTCCCTCCCGAAAAACCAAACACTTTTGATCTCAGGCTGTGCTCCGTGGTCATATATGGGTTGATGTGGCTGGCTGCCAAGGGCGCCCTTGAATGCCTGCAGCTGGAACACGTGTAGCCACGTCCTTCGCAATTCAGCTTCTCAGCTGCGAGTAAGGATGATTAGCCTCCCAAATTATTATCAAGAACATTTAGAAAAAGGAGAGATTCATGAATCTTATATAATCAGGAAAAATCCTCACAAAATAGACACTGAAATAAAAAAGTGGCCAACCTGAAAACTTTTTTTTTAAATTATTTTTTATGAACATCCCAAGTATTCAGTGTATTAATGTGATCTAGAGGACAAAGACCCCTCAACCTTTTGTAAAAAATGTTTTGTTTTCTTCTTTACCTGTTTGCATCTATGCTATTATCAAGAACATTTAGAAAAAAGAGAGATTCATGAATCTTATGTAATCAGGAAAAATCCTCACAAATAGACACTGAAATAAAAAAGTGGCTAACCTGAAAACTGTTCTTTTTATTATTTGCTTTTTTATGAACATCCCAATGATTCAGTGTATCCACTCCCAAACAAACAAATACACGTTGAAAGTGCACTATTATGGCTAAGGTGCATGATTTTGCTTCTGCCGACCATAAAAGCAATTGGTCACTTTCTTGTAGATAAATCATAACACTGTTTGCCATTGTTTATTTGGCATTGCTTGTCATACTTGGTTTGTTTGAAGACCAAAATGTACAGTTTCTTAAAAATACCAAATTAAAGGAACAAATACCAAGTTAAAATACCAAATACACTTTACATTTAAATCAGTTTTCATTGATTCAGATTTATTTATATTTGTTACACTAATTTCTGAGGTGAAAGTGAAGTTTCATATAATCTTAATCTGAGTTACAAAAATTAGAACCACACTTTCTTTAACATTCTGTTTTGCTTTACATTTTGTTAGGTGTTCGGCCATCAGCTGAAAACCTATTGTTATTGTTAAGTTTTTTTTTAGGTGTTCGGGTGAAACCCGGAACACCTCTTGTTTTTGTTTGGTTTATTTGTAGGTGTACGGACTCAAGTCCGAAGACCTATTTTTTTGGTACGTTTTTTTTTTTTTTAGGTGTTCGGACTCAAGTCCGAAGACCTATTGTTTTTGTAAGTTTTTTTTTTTTTAGGTGTTCGGACTCAAGTCCAAAGACCTATTGTTTTTGTACATTTTTTTAGGTGTTCGGCGAACAGCCGAACAACTATTGTTACTGTTAAGTTTTTTTTTCCTGCGCATTCTTCCTTCTGAACCTTGTCCGCAAATTTTCTCAAAAAGTAAAGCTTGTAAAAACTTGAAACTTACCATGTACAAAGATATTAGTGAGTGGATGATACCGAAACTAGGTTAATTAAACGTTAAATAATTCAAAAATGTAATAACTCAAGAACCACAAATGCTACATTCAAAATCTTTGGTGCATATGAAAGGTCTTGAAATGTTGGACAAATTGTATGCACACCATGACCCCATTTGACCTTTATTTCCGGTCAAAACCGGAAGTTAAAGTTAAAATTCATCTTATTTCGGGCTCTAGAGCCTAAGTGAATGAAGATATGAACAAACTTTCAATGCATAATATTTTCTTTAGCTCACAAGCATTCTATAAATGTGATATATGACGTCATAGCTACGTCACAACGAAATTGGTACATGAGGTTGAAAAAAAAATTATTTTGCTAACTCAAAAAATAAAGCATGTACGGACTTGAAACTTACTATATACCTAGACCACAGTGTGTACATGATAAAGCAAAATTTTGGGAATGATGATGTCATAACATTAAATTTAAGTTTTA
Source organism: Marthasterias glacialis (assembly GCA_911728455.2). Classification (NCBI taxonomy): domain Eukaryota; kingdom Metazoa; phylum Echinodermata; class Asteroidea; order Forcipulatida; family Asteriidae; genus Marthasterias; species Marthasterias glacialis. Next base: position 11,071,656 of record OU452236.1, read on the forward strand.
TACTAAAATAATAATATCTGAACAATGATACGTGCTTCATACATGATCTTTACACCAGGTGAAAGGTCTTGAAGTATTAAAAAAATCTTACAAAGGGTGTGACCCCATTTGACTGGTCGAAATCGGAAGTAGTAGTTTTTTTATATAAAAAAATCATATCTGAATAACGTAAATTTGTGTATTAATATAATAATCTGATTTTAAGGCCCCTGGACGATTCTACAAATTGTTACAATATGTGACCCCATTTGACCTTCACTTCAGGTCGAAACCGGAAGTATAAGTTTGTACACACAAAAATATCTATCTTATTAATGAAACGTGGTACATTAATTAACATTACATCAATTTAAAGCTCTCGGGCAATTCTAGATATCATGTACAAAGTGTGACCTCATTTGACCTTTAGTTCCTGTCAAAACCGGAAGTTGAAGTTTCATATGACAAACCTTCATGCATAAAGATCAACAAAAGGTACAAGTAAATATTTTGCCCGCCAGCATATCACAAGAGACAAAAAACTTGCACACAATATTGAACTTAAAATTTTCAATTACCCAATCACTTTATTACGTTTAAGCTGAACACCATGAGTTTGTTCACAAACTCCAAATTTATAGTTGTATTTGAAGTCTTGTGCAAGTTGTTATATATTCTTGGTACAAGACTTTGTTGTTCATTTGCACTCAACTATCGTGATTGTACCTATCTGCGGACTATCATGTCTATGCACACATTCTTTTTAACACCTAGTTGTGGGAACTCCCTATATTGTTGTTCTATTATTCCCTTTTCTATTGAATTACCTTTTGGGGACAGGGTTTGACAAAGAAAAGCGTTGTGGGGACGTTGTATGTCCCCACAACGATGTTTTTGTGCCTACCCAAACCATCGAACGATAGCAATTGTTACGAAAACCAGACTTATTCTATCACCCAAGGCCCACCACACATAACAATGTCTTGGTAGGCTCATCTCACATGACGTACTGATTGTGACTTCAACATGTATATTCAGCAAAGGTAACACTGAAAATATGTAAGGGCACAAGCATAGTTATTATACTGCATAATGAGCTGACAGACTGGGGAATTATATTTTTTTTTTAATCAAAAGGAAGCATTTTCTGTACAGCATTGAATAGCTCATAACCGTGTATTATATTGAAGGGATCAAGTGACCGAAAACCAGCTCTCAAAACTTTCTCTAAGAGAAATAACTGTGGTTTTAAAGATTTTTTGTTCTTAACTACATGATGACAAAAGAATATCCACACGGTGTATGTTACAAAGGACTGTGGGTAGGCACACACACCATTGTGGGGACATTTATACAATGGAACAAAGGTCCCCACAAAGTTTTTCTTTGGCAAACCCTGTCCCCACAAGGTAATTCAATAGAAAAGGGAATAATAGAACAACAATAGGGAGTCCCCTCAACTAGGTTTTAAAAAGAAATAGTGTGGTTTATAGGTGGAATTATATAACTGAGTATTTATCTTGGAGTTGTTGGATGATAGGTTAGACTCAAGCAAGCATGTGAGTCATATAGGGAAAAGGTTGAACTGTAGAATGGACTGTCTGCGGAAACTGAATCAAGATGACATTCTATAACTCGGTTATTTGTAGTGTGTGGACCTACTGTTTGTTATGTTACTAATAATAATAAATGTTTTTTCTATAGCGCCCTTAACCCAACAGGGTCCTGAGGCGCTTCAAAAAGATAAAAATATTCAGATTAAACGATCAATAAAAACATTATAGCAATATGCACAGTACTATTAAAAAATGGATCAAATTAACAGAGCCTAATTAAGAGATACCGAGGGGATCAACCACCACCGTAGTGGCGCGCCACTTAGCAGACAAGAGCCTTGCAGTGGGGGTAGTCGATTGCCGCAGCATAACTTTGGGCGGGAAATACCCATAAGAAAGTGAAAAAAGTCATTGACGACACCATCAAACAAGCTAGTAGGATAATCAGGGAGTGTTTGCCATCAGTGGATACAGTCTACAATCAACGTCTGCAGGAAAAGCTACAACTCGTGTGGAGAGATGCTGGCCATCCTCTCTACAGCCAATTTGAGAGCATTATTATTCCAGGCAGTGGAAGACTGAGACTAGTGATGGCACACATAATCCGATATCCTTCACTTTTTACAGACAGGGCCATTACAATTCATAATTTCTACCCACAGGTACATGCTGGCATGATTTTTAATCTTGACTTTTATTTGGGGGAATGGGTATTGACAATTTTTCAATATGAAACAACTTATGTAAATTATGTCAATCATACAAGTTTGGCAAGCATTTTGCGCTATGATATGATTTAAGAAACTGATGAAAAAACAGATCGAACGAACGAAATCTTCAACTTTTATTATCAGAAGAAATTAGTTAATGACCTCTATATTCATTCCCCAGAACTGAATGGGCTGATCACTTTAACCCTCGTGACTTGAAAGCATATTCTGTCAATCCATTACTGGTGGAGCCGACGCACTACACCGGGGCAGAAAACTACATTAGTGATACAGAAACAAAAGACATTTGGGAATATGTTTTGGAGAGAGAAGGAATCTCGGCCACAAAAGGTAAGTGTAAAATTAAAAGAGAGTATATTTTAATCTATGCAGATAGTTGTCATATTAAGTTCTAAAAGAATCTGTTTTTTTTGTGTAATATAATAAAAAAAACAAATAGAAAAAAATAGAAATAAATGAATAAATAAATACAATGACAATTAAGCCGCGTTCGCATTGGACTTTTGGGTCTGGTAACTTACTGGTCCGGTAAGTTAACAGCTGTTCGCACTTGGATTAATTTGTGTCTGGTAGGTTGACAAATTAGATCTCGAGGTCACCGGCTAGGTCACCATAAAAGGCTGGTTTATAGTCGGTTGCGCGATGGTCGCACGACAGTAAAATTGACGCATGACTCAGTAGTCGGCGCTGACGCCTCAGCGACTATAGACTGCAATAAAACGGTTCAGCGTCCAGCAATCACAGCGTCCGGCGATTATCATCGCGTGACCATAAATCAGCCTTAATGGAAGTCACGTGACAGTATTGTTAAGTTGCCGGAGTGGTGCGTTCGCATTGGACTTCATGTCCCTGTTACATGTAAGTTAACATTGTTAAGTTACCGCGACTCGAATCAGCCTGTTAAGTTAACAGCGCTGTGGCGGTAATTTACCACCCCTGTAAGTTACCGGCTGTTCGCACTTGGACTTAATATCGGCAAGTTAGCAATTTGCGGCGGTAAGTTAACCATTTTAAGTCCAATGCGAACGCGGCTTTAGATTCATGGTTATTGTGGGGACAAACCACGTGACTTTCGGACGGAGTAAAGTTCTTGTGCTGATTTTTATTATGACCTTTGTTTCAATTAATTTTGGGACAAATGTTTCACAGAATCTTTTGCCGACAAATGACAGTAAATTATTGTATCTGGTTGATCTGTGTCTCGACCCATGTATCACCAAACACTAATATCGAAATGATTCCATGAAGGTTAATAGAGGACCAATTTATTTGCAATATGCCTGGGATCATTTCGGGGCAGGTGTGACAGCTGACAGCTGTGTGTATAGCTGATCTATTTCTAGTTAATGACATGAGGTTTAATTATTTTCATGAAATACTCTTTTTATAGGTTCACATAGTCATTATTTCTGCCTTTAAGCGATTGCCCAAATAAACTTCAATTTCTGTGAGTTCTTCTTGATTAAAGTAAAGAAGATCCTACACTTGATTGATGATCTACACATTGATTCATCATCTCTTCTTGAGGAAAGAAAGTTCCTTACATAATTTTCGCCCAGTCACTGAAAATGAAGTGTTGAAGATCATCACAAAGTCACCAAGTAAGACATTGTGGTTTGGATCCACTACCAACTTGGCTCCTGAAAATGTATTATCAGTCATTCTTCCCAAATTTAGGGAAGTGGTGAATGTTTCCCTCAATCATGGTGCATTTCCCAAATCCCTAATATGTTGGCTCATTTCTGTCAAGTGATGACTTCTTCAAAATATGAGTCACTGTGACTCATATTTTGAAGAAGTCATCACTTGACAGAAATGAGCCCAAAATTATCATCCTGTATCCATTATCTCATCAATCTAAAAATACATTGAAAAAGTTGTCTCTGCAAGACATACTAAGCACATAATCATCACAACCTGGTTGAACCACTCTAATCAGCATACCACATCTCACATAGTACATTCTCAAAGCTATTGAACAGTAGAAAGCTGTTTTATTTCTTATGTTGGATCTTTAACCAGTAGGCACCAGATGAGGTATATACACACAAATGCCTGGAAACTGAAGCGGTGTAAAGACCCCATTGTGTAAAATCGGAATACCGGAACAAGGGTGGCCTTGACATTTTACTGCTGAGCATGCACAGACCACGCACACGCCGTCTATACTTCTTTTCACTTACACAAAGACAAAACATGGTCTTTAATATTTTGTTGTTTTCTAGCTATTGAGAGGTGGTTTTTGTGTGATCCCAGATTCCAAACCTTTGTTCATTTGTTCCAAGAAGAGGATTATAAGACAATGAGAGGCTTCCACCATTGTTTATTCATTGTATTTTGGCTGAATGGAGGTAAGTCAGAGTGAACTGGGAATCAAGCCATAGTTCCGGGTGTAGTACTAATCCTATGGCGTAGGTAACGAGAAAACGTCTGTCACAACGTGTCAACAAGACTGAAATTTTTTCTACATTTGGCCATCCATGCCAACCAGCACAGTTTGTTTTTCAATAATAGAAAGGTCTATGATGGGCAGACCCTCATTCATGTAAGCTCCTACTTTTGGGAGTGAAAAGGTGAAAAGGTCAAGGCATGGTAGCTAAATGGTTTCCTGACTAACTTCAGTTAGCAGTGACATTTTTGGACTTGTTAACTTGGGTGGGGGTCGCCCTTGAGGAAAGGAAAGTTGGGATTGCTTTTGAGGTCAAAGGTCAAGGTCACAATTGTGAGTTATTAAATGTTTTCTTCATAACTTTACCTGAGGATAGCTATTTTGTCATGAAACTTGGATGGATGGTTAACCTTGAGATAAGGCAACTTGAGATTGCTTTAAAGTCAACAGGTCAAATATCAAGGTCACTGTGCTCAGGAATAGGAATATGGTTTGTGATATCTTTGGTTAGCTAGAATTTACAAGGGTTGAGGTGTTTCAACAGCATCTCTGTTATTTTATAATTTAGGGTCTGATTTTGCCAGGTTGTTGGTCTGTTCCCTTGATTGCACCGAAAAATATTAATAGTGGACGAAGTTATGGAGTGGGTTTCCTTGTGAACTGTAGTAAGTCTAGCTGTGGTGCGGCGTCTTTGAAGTGTATCCCACTTATGGTCTTGGAGCTTTTCAGTTATGCTGCTGGTCTTACTGTAAGTCATTACTTGCAAATCTGACTGCTCCCTGTTAAACTTGTTCATGATAATATTCAGATATATTCTATCATTGACCCGAAAGTCCCATTGGATGCAGACTGCATTATTCAGTTTACCTGTTGTGTGAAAAATATCCAGAAATGGATGGTGGCCAACAAATTGAAAATTGATAAGGGCAAAAATGAGTTTAGTGAAGCTAAAGTTTTCCAACTGTTTCACCTGTCATATCCGTGCAAAATCTAGGTGGTTTGTTTGATGCCAGGATGTCGATGGATGATCATGTCGCACACAGTTCAATGATTGAATGCTTTATATTCAGCATACACATTATTTACCTGTTGTGATATGTGGCACACAGTGGCGGCAGCCAGTATTTCCATGTATCTTTTACTTCACTCATCATTCAATGTAGGTGCAATGTACACAAGTGATGATGGTGTATGGACATGTTTAGGACGCCGTTGTTGACATTTGTTTACATACTGTTTTCAGTGTGAGCAGTAAGTTTAAATAAGTCAAAGGAAAAAAAAAGAGAAGAACTACTGATTTTCTTTTTTCTGTTCATTAGATGACTCGAACAACTTAAAGGACAGAAGCAATGCTCCAAAGTTAAGCAAAGGAAAGCCAGACATATCCGTTGGAGGAGATACAATATCTGGCAGTCAAGATGCAAGTAATGCTAAAGATGGACAGACTAAGACTGGACAGCTGAGTGATAAAAATAAGTTCAATGGTACATTCATTCAGCAAGTTGAGCCTGAAAAGCAACGCCAACATTCAAACAACAGAGTTGCTGAGTCGTCAGTTTCTGGTATGGGTAATGAAAAAAGCTCTCAAAATGAAGTTAACACTCACACAGAATTATGACATGAAACACTTGGATATCATTAACACTGACCCCACAGTAAAGCATCTTTATACACAGTTTGTAAGAATTAGTTTGTTATTACCAAGTTAGCTTCAAATTATATTGATTACATTTGTGTGAAAGCATTTGAAGGAGCCAAAACCTGTCAATGAAATAAAAACAGTGATGAAATAGAATTATGAATTATGTTTAGAAAGTTTAAGATAGCAGAACTACTGAAAAAGAACAAAGTGCTTGAGTTCATCAGAAATCCACTTTTAAAACAATAGTTTATTTAGAGTGCTTATTTCAGATTTTTTTTTTAAATGCTGCAATTTGTTTGTAAAGTTGTGGCTCTCCAACTTTTTGATGCCAAAAAATAGAAAAGAATAAAATGCAGTTTCTTATTTTCTCTTTATTAAGTGTTTGGTTAAGAGAATGGTACATGTACATCAGTAATTTTTGGACCAGTGGCAGTTTAAACTTTGAACACTTTACTCAAATAGGTGCCTGTAATTCCATTGAAAACAAATACTAAGCAATAAACCACAAGGGAAACTGGATAAATTTTAATTCCATTTTAGGGTGAACAAAGAAAAATTGACTGGAGTGGGATTTGAACCTGCGACCACTGGCTTAATGTAGTGATGCTCTACCAGCTGAGCTATCCAGTTTTAATGTTGGCAGTCTCTTTAATAAGTCAATATCTTTGCTCTAGGGTGCCAGTCAGAAGCCATTCAACCTAAAACTGCCGTGTAGCCAGGGTAATTTTAACACTACTGCATTTTTTCTCTCTCAGGACAAACAAGTAAACATTAGACTATAACATTTTTGTGGACTGGTGTTTTTGCTTGGAAATGAAAATGCATAATTTTTCTGTTGGAATTTAAATAAAAATTGCAGATATTTTGCTGTTGTTAATCCTTACTGATGTGTGAGAAGCCCTGTATACTCAGTTCTTTCCAAGTCCTCTAGGGAAATAAATCCACGTGCTACTTGGGTGGCATTCAAATCCAAGAACCCCACAGCAAAAAACAACCCAAAACAACAACAAACAAACATAAATTCAATGAAGTTGTTGCAATACCTACAGCTAATAATACAGTATTTGAACTGGCCTTTCGTTATGCGGTATGCTTGGTGCTCTAGAATGTGGGGGTGGTGGGCTTGAATCCTGCCCAATTACCCTGTGGATTTTTATCCTGTTGGACTTTGAAAGCATGAACATACAGTGGTTATCACATATCAGTGTAAAGATAAACGGTTTAAAAGTTACTTTTGCGATTATTAATGTCGACGTTGTGTTACTGAATGTTTAAGTAACAATAGCTTACGCTTTAAGCATCTGGGATGCTGTTTTTCCAATTGATATGTCTTACCTTCTTGAAAATAAAACTGCATTAGAAAGGTATTTTTAAACTATCTTCATGTATTATGCCATAATCTTGCAAGTACACGTATGTATAGTTCCAACCATGAGTACACCAGATGTCCCAATAAGAATGACAAATTGTAATCCAACTATGCAAACATTAGTTAAGATTTATTTATAAATGAAATATTGAGACACAAAATGTGGAGAAGCTTTTTTTATGTATTTTTCTTTCTTATCAATTCAAGCATTTGAGAGATTGAGATTTGCAGTTTAAAAAAATACAGCTGATGTAACAATTGCTGTGTGTTTTCTATGTTTCTGCATTCATCTGAATAGCTCATGAACCTTTTATGTGTTGATAATTTTCCATCAAGGTTTCAATGTATAAATCCCCAGTAAATGTGAAATGTATGTCACAAGCAAACATGCAATGGGCAGTCGTGTTGTAATAATTCATAGTCAGTTGGGTTGGTGAGTGGGGGTGTTGTCTCAGCCTTAAAGCACTGAGAATAGAAGTACAAGTGTATTTTTAGTATACACATATGGACTGGCAACGAGGGAAATAGTGCACGTCTATGCACCCCTCGGGCCAGTGAGTGCAATAGGACCCTCTCCTGGTCACTCACAGGCCCGAGGGGTGCATAGACGTATACTATTGCCCGAATAATGCCAGTCCATATGTGTTTTATAACACACCTCAGTCCAAAATGTCGGTTAGAAGAGTAAATCGCGGGTTTTTTTTGGCCGGAGATTCTTCTCGATCCGCAGACGCCGCCATTTTCGTTCTCTTTAGGAGGCTGTTTACCAGTCGATAGTTTTTGGGTTTTTGAAACTGTTTCCCGCTTTGTGAACTATTTCCCCCAAATGAAGCGCATGCGGTGCGTGTGGTGCAGATTTCATGCACTAGGCTATATTAGTTCACCCCACGCGACCGAGTTTCAGCCAATCAGGATATAGAACCAGGGAGAGGTGTGTTATAATGACAAATAATACTGCCTGAGCAACTATGTTTGTTCAATGTTAGTGATCCACAATAAAGTGTGTGTGTTTGGGGGGGGGGGGGGGGGTTGCATGCAGTTAAAATAGGAAGTTCATATTTCTTTGCTGTGTTTAGGTCATGAAATAGTTTTAACATATAAAATAATTGTCAGTACATGTATTTTAGACGGAAATATTTTTCTAGTTGAGGTGCTCACTGATTATTCTAACTCAATAGGGATTTCTATTCTATTAAGAAGTTACCTCCGAGAACACCCCCATGAGCAAACTTTCATGAGCTTCAGATGTAAGGAAGAGTCTGCAGGCATGTGTGGCATGCACAAGGGCTTGGAAAGCTCTTGTGGATTATCAGAAGTGAGTATTTTCTTAAAAGAATAGGAAATCCTTACTAAATTAGGATAGGCCTAATAAGTGAGCTTTTAAATTGAAACTAATCAAAAACAATTGTTTAATGACCAACCATGAAGTTTTTTCTTCAAACTACATATCTGCAGCATAAAACCAACTTAAATACTACTAAAACTATGCAAACAGGTAGGTCACTTGGTACCAAGCATTGACAGATTAAGCCCAGTTAATACTTCAGATGAGAGCGAAGACGATTGCAAATATTTTGCCGGATATGGCCAAATCCTTGTCTTAGTAAGAAACGATTCAGACACAAAGCGGTAAAGCGAGTGTCAGAGTGGACGAGCGGTCTAGTTCTCCGAACGTAAGTTCTGTAGTTTACAAAATGTGGGTTGGAATCCCTGTCCTTGAACAAGACACTTCACCATAATTGCTTTGTCCTTTGGATGGAACATTAAGCTGTAGATCCCATGTACTGGGATGGGCAGTGCACGTAAAAGAACCCAGAACAATTATCATTAAAGAGTAGGGGTTTACCCCGGTGTTTCTGGTTCAGAAAGCAAGCATCCTTAGCTACAGGTTTCCTCAGCCTTCCGAGCTACAGTGATTAAGTTCGCTTTTGAGGCATCCTTGGTTTCATTACCAGAAAATAAAAATTAAAATAATAATGATACAAAAAATTCAGAAGAATAAACCAACTGAGATTTCCTTTGATTTCCTTTACCCAGTGAAAGTTTGTGCTTGTTCCAAGATATGCTAAAGAGAGAGCGGCAGGTAGAAAAAGTGACCATTTTGTTTTAGTATAAATGTACATGACTTCATATAACTCATTTAAATGCAGGTACATGCTATCATTTAATTAACTCATTTAAAATGCCGACTGTTTTAAGACACTTATAATTTCGTTGACTAAGCATCTAAGTTGACTGGTGCACCTATAGTGTTTAAATATTAATGCGATCTGATTGGCTGTAGCGTAGCAAAGTTTTGTAGAAAGTTGAACATTGCTCAATTTTGACAAAATTACCTGTGAAACATTTTTTTTTTTAGTCTGAGATGGTATCTTGCTGCAAAATCCGTAAAGTACGAAGTATGAACTGGGTTTATGTTCTTTTTAAGTGTTTGAAATTAGGAATGATATGATGTTTGTCAATTAGAGGGGTTTACCTATCGACAGAATAAAAATATTTGCTGGCCAAAAACAAACAAACAAACAAACAAACAAACAAACAAACAAACAGATGCTTGATTGCGGACATGTAGGCTTGAGCTCACTCGGGACCCTGTTAGGTTAAAACAATAAGTGAGTTAAAGGTTGACCTTTGGTTTTTAGCCGCTTCACTACAGAGTGGTCTTGATAAGCCGTTTTTCCTTACAGTTCAGTGTTACTTCAATGCAGCAAGCAGACGTATGAGAGTTCAGCTCACGCCTGAAGATGACCAGACTAGAACAATGTGCCACTGTTCTAAGACCATTGACTCATTTCAAAGTCATCACAACACTTTGACATTACATGTATTTACATGTACATGTACTTGGTGCTAATGCAAACCTTTTGACCACCGATATATATGCAATTGTGTATGATTTTATAACAAAACATAAAAGACCTTTTGAAATGCCAAGTTTTGCCCCATTTTTAAAGCATTGAAAGTTGCATATATGGCTTTGGTTTTCCAGTGAGTACAATCATTTAAAATCTCAAAAACCATGAATCTATAACCTTAAAAAAAGGAAATTTGGCATTAAAAAAAATAGCTTGAAAGTTACTAGACCTATTTGTTGAGCTTCTTCAGTAACTCTTTGTCAAAAGACATTAGCCATTCTTCCTAACTTGAAGCAGTCCCTTCACAAACATATTTTTTGTGATGAAATGTCTTCTTAAAGGTTGTGCACAACACTGGTAAGATTGAAAATATAAATTTCACAGATTTACACATAGCTTACAAGGTGTAAAGATTGTTTTTACACATTTTTTTTAAAGAAATGAGTGAAGTAAAACAACTAGTTTTAGTTTAGTTTCTGATGACCGATTGAAGCACAGGTTTGTTTTCAAATAAAGCACCATTCTATGAACTATCAACCAATGACAGATGAAAGTCTGATATCAGAGATTAAAATAGTAGTGACCGAGGTCTTAAACGGCCACAACCCTGCAAGGTTTTAAACGGCCATTAAGACCGAGTCACCATTCTTTCAGGGAGGTGAGAATCCAGTTTTTAAGCTGCTTTCAACTTTTTTCGTTAAAATTTTCACTCTGAATTTCAGCTATTTTGTACCCCTGCTGTGCACAAAACTATGGGAACTTTTTTAAATTTCAGGTTTTTTTTGTACGTGGCCACTCACACCCCTGTCTCATTCCCATTCATAAATGCCCTTTTTGTAAAAAAAAAAAAAAAAAAGCATAATAATGTATGAAAATCTGTGAACGTTGTCTGTTTCTTGATTTTATTTTTCCATTTCTGTCACACGTCCTCGGGCTCCATTTCGCGAAGGGTTGAATGCGTAAAAATTAACTTTATTATTGTTGAGTACCACAATGTATTGATCGCATTACGCGTAAATTAAACGTAAATGAAATTTGTACACAACAGAATGGTTGTACATTGAAAACTTTTTTTAAAAAGGAAGAAATATGCATGTAATATTACATATAGTTAGTAGGAGTGCGTTTTTTATATTTAAATTTGCATGGTGCCTACGCAGATGTTTAGCAAACAACTAAACCAGGGCCCAAAGTCATGGAGGTCCCTATGCATAAGGAAAAAATAAAATGATTACAGTTGGTTGTAACTAATGGTTTTTTTTTATCGGTAGGAACTCATAAAGCAAAATGCTTTGCCAAAGATGTTGTTTCTCTTGTTTTATTTGTTACTTTTGATCATGGTGCTGCTTACTTGCTTAAAATAGGTTTGTAATTGTAGTATTTAGCCTTTGAGAAGTAAAATAAATTTTGCAGATAAAACTTCTTTTCTTGACTATAGACTTTGTTTGTTGTACTAATATGGTCTCAAATTACACAAAAAGATCAGACATTAATTGACAATAATTTAGTTAGTTTATCTTGCAGTACGGGCTAATCCTCCAATCAGATTGCTCAACAGGAGGGTGATAATATACAAATATTGAGTGGCTCAGAGTGCAATGGGAGGAGTATTCTCTTGAGGTAAAATTTGGACTGGTGAAATGGAGCAGTCAAAATTTTACCGAGCGAACGTGTGCTTTCCTTACGGAGATTCACGAATTAAAGCCACTCAATAATTCGCCACCGACACCACAAAGTGACACCGTGTGTACAAAACCATATTTTTTTCAGTTTTCAGTTTTGTACGTTTTTATACAACATTCGTCTTGTCCTACAATTTCATGAAGTTTCAAAACTTCACTTGCTTTACTTTTTTAATTATAATAAGTATGTATGGCAACATTTGCCTGAAATTGACAAACTTTGTTTTCACGAAGTAGCACGCAAGTAACATTTACCATTGAAATGCACGGCGCACACCATACTCAAATGTGAACAAAACGATTTCACGAAGTAGCACTGTCCTTGTGCGCGCACCACGTGTGTGCGCGCGCGCACAAGTTTGCATTACTAATACATTGGAGAGTGTGCTACTTCGTGAAATCTGAAATAGTCGATTTTGCTTCTTTTTCGGTTTCACGAAGTAGCACGCACCTTTTTCCTTTATTGCTTGTTAATTTAGAATGCAAAGCGGAGAAAAGCAGTATATTTATCAAGTTCAAAGCATCCAGAATCCACAATGAGAAAACCAGTTGAAAACACTCTGAAATTCTAAAGGATAGTGGCGTTTTAAAAAGCGTTCAGCTTTAGACGCCGTTTTCTCCGATCCGATTGCTACTTTTTACTGGTATGTACGTGTGTGCTACTTTGTGGTGTCAGTGACGAATTGATTCATATTACTAACATATAGATTCCTTGTCATTTGAATTTTTTCACAATAAATAATCAAAATAAACACGGTTCATTGTGCACCCCACACTCTAAAAATTCGAAAACCTCTTCTATCTGAAGGACTTGGACGACTGCACGAAGACACCAAACTTTGTGACACAGACATGCTCTTTTTTCCGTACTCCACGCGCGCGTGATAACCAATCTCTTCAAGCCATAGATATAGAATATTTTTATTCTATTAGATATAGAATATTTTTATTCTATATCTATGCTTCAAGCAAACTTTGACGCGCAGCTTAAATAATAGCGCAATACACGGAGGTAAAACAGCGCAATACCCGTACGCGGGTGTGATGATATAGTCTGGTTCCCAGACCCCAAAATCTCCGACTATTCTCTGTCGATTTTAGGGTCCGGTACGCGCGTCCGGTACATATGCCGTTTACGAAACCATGGCTTGGGCTTAGGCTCTGTCAGATATTTTGAAAACGTGTGCTTTCCTTACGGGGATTCAAACAGGCGGACGGAGCCCAAGCCAGAGTCCAAGCCCAAGCCGTGATTTCGTAAACGGCCATATAGCTATATATATTGACTTGAGCGCTAGCATTGTTCGTACGTTGAAGCCGCCTGGGCGCATCCATGTTTGTGTACAAACCTATGGAAAACTTGAAATGCTGTACGGCTGGGTTTACGGCTATTCGCATACCACTGCCTTATTCCTTTTCCTTGCGTTATGAAATCACTTATACCAGAAATAAGACGCTCAATCAGTTAATGCGCGCGATTTTACCTCAGCGCACGCGTATCTAGTACTGCATGCACTCGTGCGTCACGTACATGCCGTGACAATTTTTTGGATTTCTTGCATCGCTTAATTTTCTGCAATGAAGGAAAGAACTCATTGCATCATTTTTACTGGCTAAGATTCACGATATACATTAATAATAATTTAGTTCCACTTAAAAAAGCAATTTGCCCTATCGCATTCTATAAAAGTTTATCGCTATGACGTTACGTTACTTTTTTAGTTGGTAAAATATTACATAGTCGTATAACTACCGTATTTACAGAAAATCACACTATAACCTTCCTTATATCTGTCAAAGATTAATGCCAGTTAATTAAAAATACAAATTAATAAAAGGCTGACCAGCCTTATATTCTCGGGTCCTAACGTAACCTTATAAGTTAGTAAATCTGAATAATTTATCGGCATGCGCATGCACACGGAGTGTTTGAAAAAAGGTTGTGTTAGTTCATCGACATCGAGCATCTGAGGCCTAGCCAAAAGGACTCTGTTTGCAGAGTGTTTAAAAACGTTTTAGTTCACGGTCCTTACCATCAAAATTGAAAAATGATTTTTTTTTCCCGTTAAGACTGCTTATGAACATTCAAAATTCATTCGCTCGTATTTGTCAAAATCTACCCAAACACGGACAAGCCATCTTTAAGCCGACACTTTGGTATGATTATTATACAGTCAAAATTAGTATTTCTTATCAGTGCTGGCCATAGAGCTACCTCTATGGTGCCGGCCCGTCTCATCTCTCGATCATCGCGTCCACTTTCAAGCTGCAGTGTGTGTGATGCGTGCTTGAGCTGCGTCATAAAGCCGTAGACGCGTGCACGCACATACTCGCGGGCAAATGTTCTTAGAAAATTTAAAATCTTTCTTCAATGACTCACACAATGACTAAACATGTCTGCGTGCAGCATGACTTCAAAACGGTTGTGCATAGACAGTTAGCGCTCTTTTAGTCAACATATATAGCTCTATGGTCCGGTATCACATTTTTGTTGTTGATAAAAATTCAAAAATTTTGCAGACTCTTTATTATGGTGGCTTTAAAGGGACATCGCAAATATCTATTAACGCCAATAATGGCGTCAATATTCACGATTTGTACCCCAAGTCGCAAATATTGACGACTATATTGACGTCAATATTCACGATTTGTACCCCAAGTTGCGAATATTGACGCCAATATTCACGACATTGGCCCCATATGTCTCAAACCCACTCAGGCGTGAATTTTTTTCACAGCAACTCGGGGTGTCCGTTATTCTCACAGTCTGGCACCTAGACACGCTGATCTCCGACTGTCAACGCGAGGCACTTTCGAGTATAGTCGTCAGCTGCACCTTAGACTTGACCCAAGTCATACTTTCGTCAAGTTTTTGTCCATCTGAACAATCGACAATTGATCCACTGCTGCAATCATCCATCGCGGCTTTATTTCAGCGCTTTGTTGTGCGAAAGAACAACTTGATGAATGGACCTTTCCCATGGAATATATGCTAATTGCATTCACGCATGCGTACAGACCCTGTTGGTTGGCAAACGCCATTGAAATGTGCACAACGCAGACGCACAAAGCGCGTACGCGTCACGCGCCCATCAGTCCCATGAAAAAGGGCGCACTGTTCCCAAAATTTTGCCAACCAAAATGTAAGTGCGCACGCGCGTTGTCCAATTTACATATTTCATGGGAAAGGTCTATTCGCCAGGAGCCACCCCGTGTGATATGTAGTTATTCATAATGCATATGCAATTGCTTGAATATGTAACAAACACGTCCGCTGCTGACCAATGAAATCGGTTTAGTTTTCAACGACTCATTCATTTTTAAAGCGGGAGTTGTCAATTTATCTCTACCAAGTTACATACAATTATGACAATAAAGAATCGCTATTGATATCTATGGATATACTATCATATGGTAAAGTTGTTGTATAATAACATAAAACTTAATTGAAATTAAAAAAAATAATAATCTGTAACAACTACATTCTTTGAAGTGTTCAAGGTTGACCCAAAACGTAATAAATAAATCAATGTGTATAAACAACACGGCATATTGATATTGCGCGCCCCCGAATGCTGCTGTCTCATTGGACCAAGTCAGGTTTTGCGATCTGGAATTCGCTGGATTGGTAATTAATTGACACTAGAGGGCGCCCGTTTCAAAAAGCTCAGACACTTAGAGCAAGTTCGATCAAGGACCACTGGTTAACTAGTGGTTGGTTTGTGACGTACGTAGTGCATGCGCACTGAAGTTGAAGTGCGAACGACTCTAGTCATGTCACGTCAACGCGACCATGAGAAAACGGTGAAATCAGCATTATCACTTTCCTGATAACTGGTCCCCTCTGCATTGTGCTTATGAAACGGCTATTGGTAACCAGCGATGTGACCAACCTCGATAGGCTGGTCGCGAATAGTCGACCAGACTAGTCCAACCATCGTCAACTAGCGTGGGTTCGATCAGAGTTAGTCGAACTATAGTTAGCTATGGTCCTTGATCGAACTTGCTCAATTACTGACTCAATTACCACGAAACCCGACTTGAACCAAGTCTTGCTGCACCTGGACGCTTTATTTTTTTTCTGCAGTCCGAAATTGCCACTGTCATAACGATTTTCAATGGGAATTTGTTTTCTTTGAATCGATTCCAAAAGGGAATCCTAAAAAAAAAAAAAAAATTACGACGATTGGCAATTCTAGACTGCAAAAGAAAAAAAATTCCATCAGGACCCAATTTCATGGCTCTGCTTACCGCCGAGCTCTGCGGTTGCGGTTTACATTTTTTGCCCACAAGGCTATCGCCGAATTTCTGTGCTAGCTGTATAAGCACTGAATGCGTATAGTAAAGTACGCACACATAGAAGCAAACATTCCAGACTATTGCTTGCCTACCTAGGTTGCTAACAAAACCATAAATATTAACGCCTGAGTGGGTTTGCGACTTCGGGCCATGTGTTGTAAATAATGGCGTCAATATTGGTGTAATTATTTGCGACTTGGGGTAAAAGTCGTGAATGTTGGCGACAAAATTGGCGTCAGCATTTGCAACATGGGACCAAGTCGTGAATATTGGCATCAATCTTGGTGCAAGACGTCCCTGTTTTGTATTTCCACGCCGCCAATAGAGGGCGCTATCAATCCACGAACCGCTAGAGATAGGTTGCATGACCCTGGGAAAAGTTCGTTTCGCAGCCATGTTGGGTACGGCCATGTACAAACTCAACGGGCGGCGCGTCGTCTGCTGAATGATTTCCAGCGTCTGTTTGTGCACGCAGCATTAGAAAAAGGTCTCGGGTGACGTCACGTGCAACCTTTCTATCACAGATGGGGTTCGTGGGTGATAGCGGTTCGTGGATTGATAGCGCCCTCTATTGACGGCATGGAAATAAAGAACAGGGACGTCTTGCACCAAGAATACAATATATAACGACTTGGGACACAGTCGTGAATATTGGCGTCAATATTGGCGTCAATTATAATGTATGATGTCCCTTTAAAGCCACCATACATTATCGTCCCCCCAACAAATTCAACATTATATTTGAACATATTTGTAACATTTTTAAAAACTGACTATCCCAGGCTTTTTAAAAGTAAGCAAAGCCCGTCATCAGAGCTCCGTTTTTTATCAACTTTTTGACAAGTAATGAATATTTATATGTTGCGTCATAATCTATATTTAGCTTGGGTGCTGCCTGACCTAAGATTTTTAGCAAGAGTCGTCACGGAATTTTTGGTCAGGGAACCAGACAAGAACGGAGCCCCTTAGGGGACAGGTGAAAAAAAAGTGTAGAAAAAAAAAATTGAAATTATTTCGTTCCCTCGAATTATTATTTCGTCCCCTTAAAATACTATTTCGTTACTTCAAAATATTATTTCATTCCCTCAAAATATTATTTCGAGGAATGAAATACCTTATTTCAAGGGAATGAATTGTTATTTCGTGGGAACGAAATATTATATTATTTCGTCAAGACTACAGTTAGAGCCACAGTCGGCACATTGAGCACCAAACCTACCCAAGTAAGGGCTCGGCTGAACTCGAATCCATTCGGCAAGCCTAGGGATTTGCCGACTGAAAATTTTAGTTTAATCCTTACGGTGGTCCACAACTGTCAAGAGTTTCAAAATTGAATGTCAGCAGGCTGCGTATATTCCTCCCTTATTAAACGTGGGACCTGAACTTGTGTGAACATTATGCAGCTCAAGGATCAACTGCACGCCGTCCGTGTTGGAAATTTACTACATAGTTGTATCGCATGGTTCACAGTAACCAAATTCGACACTAGTGCATGGCACTACCGGCGTCGGACGATGTAGCCACCCGTCTGTATTTTGTTTGTAATGTTGGCCTAAATCACTGTAAAAAAGGATAAACAACGTTGGAAAAGTGAGCATTAATACCTAGCCTTGCAGAATTTCAAATAGGCAAAAGAATCACACAGTTTTGGAAAGCAATTTCTTTGGAGGATTTCAGCTTCAACACTTTTTTGTGTTGAAAAGTGTGTGGTGATCGCGGTCGTCTGGCCTAATGTTCTGTCGCGCGCTGTACACATCGTGCACATTTATACGGTAGCCTACTTTTACAATTTTCAAGACTTGCTGGAACTGTCGTTACTGGCTTTATTCAGCCACTTGAAGGTCTTTGGTACAAACTCTGGAATATGTTTCACAGATTTCGAGCAAAAAAAAAAAAAGCCTCGATCGAATTAACTAAATGCATTAATCATCGTGTACCGTACCACCCTTTCCCTATGGAGAATTACGTGTGTGTTTACATTTTTAACCCAACAGGGGTCACGTGACGCTGGTCGTGCAATCGGTCTATTCATAACAACGAATCATTCAATAGACCGATTGCGCTACCCGCGTCACGTGACCCCTTCTGAGTATAAAAATAATGTAAACACACACACGACGTCCTCCATTGGAAAGTGCGGTACGGTACACGAAGATTGTTGCATTTAGTTTATTCGATCAAGGCTTTTCTTGCTCGAAATCTGTGAAAAATATTCCAAAGTTTGTACCAGAGACCTTCAAGTGATTTAGGCTTACATTATAAACAAAATAACAGGCGGGTGGCTACATAATAGTCGTCCGACGCCGGTTGTGCATGGCTGAAAACGTCTTTTTAGCAGAATTCTGTTAAATTATGAAACAGAGATGTAATTTAAATTAATGCCACAACATACTACTTTAAATAAAGGGGCTGATTAACTAATTTATTACTTAACAAAAATAAAATCGACTGTTTTTGTACTCACTCCGTGTCATGGCATATCTCTTTACACGTATTTTGCCATCAGCTGTATGGCGTTATACCCAGTAGGAGGTCACATGGCCGAATAACAACATTGTCGCACAATCGGTCTATTCGTTATAACAAATTAAATAATTCATTATTACGAATGAGTAATTCGTAATAACAATTAGTAATTCGTAATAACGAATTAGTAATTCGTAATAACGAATTAGTAATTCGTAATAACGAATTAGTTATTCGTTATTACGAATTAATTAGTTCGTTATTACGAATTATCGTTATTAAGAATTAGTAATTCGTAATTCGTAATGATGTATTGTATTCCCGCTGATAATATATACTTCCGTGGCACGATTGGGCTAAATTAAAGTGTAGAAGTGTAGAAACACAATAATTGTCTTCTGATTCTGGTTACCTTAAGTCGTTGTGACGAAGGGTACAGTACCTTAGTTGTCACAACGACTAAGGTAGTCAGAATCAGAAGACTAGAGCATAATTAATGCGTGTGCTTCACAAAGCACGACTCCAATCGACAGGGGGTGGTCGAGATGCATGCATGTGACCAAGTACAAGCTTTGGTTGTCCAATTATATCCAAGTTTGGTTACAACTGGCTAAAGTGTTTGAAAGTAATAGTCATTTTCAGACTGATCATGTGACATCAGCAAATGAACCGTTGTAACCCTTTGACCTTTGACCAATGTGACATTTGACCCAATTCTGTGCACACCACAAGTCATGAAGCATGACTCAAAGTTTGGCTTTGATCGGACAAAGAGCAGGGGAGAAGAAACATTTAGTAGTTTTCACTAAAATGCCGTCTAAATGACCCCTGTGACGCAACAGCATTACTACCCCCCTTTTTTTTGGATCAGTCCAAAACTTTCTCGCTGGTCCCGTGCGCATCTTTGGTAGCAGTGCCATTGCGAACAGTGAGGGTGCCAGCTAAAAGCTTTTTTTGGTATAGAGTTGTTATGATTTCACAAGCAAGCGTCTTCCCCCCCCCCCCGTAACTTGTGTGGCGCGTGATTAGAGAGAACAGGAAGGCCGTCGCCAGCTAGCGATAAGCTGCATTGCCAAAGTGGTAAGTCCTCGGGTATTGATTTATCTTGTAGGGACTCGGAGCCAAAGGGATACTAAATTTAAGATTGTAAGGTCGTTGTCCTTGGGAGAGGCACAAAGATTTATTATAAATTTGTGAAGCGCTGCACTGGTGCGCGGCCCCTCAGACTTGAGGTGCCGGCCGGCGTGGATTTGAGGTGCTAGCGTGGTTTAGAGGTATTGGAGTGCTTTACAACTGCCGGCGTGTAGTTGAGGTGCTGGCGTGGCATAGAGGTGCCTGTGTACTATTAGTAGGTGGATCTGATCACCAGTAAATTAATTACTCCGCACATTTTGATTATTGTCGTTGTGAAATTATTGGCGATTAAAGGAGTTATTTGTCAGTTAGGGCCTATTTGAGTTTGTATCTTGGTACCTTTCATTTGATAGTGGAATCAATTTTCTTTTAATATTATAACCATTCTTCGGGGCGGTAAATTTCCGTCCCATGGACCTGCCCCTTGCCGCTCAAGAACATCTCCGTCCAACTGTTCCAAGGGTTGGACGTGTCACAAAATGGTGTCAGAAGTGGGATTTTAGAATGGTTATTATTCAATTGGCTTTTCTCTTTTTGAGTACACTTTTTCCCGCCATTGTTAAAGTAATGATATTTTGGCTCATCCTTGTGCTATTGGTCATTTTGGTGGCAACCACAGTGTATATTCTTTGGACCTTATTGAAGGCCTGTGTAGAATTGAGGTTCCTGCAAAGAGTCGCAAGAAACCACAGCTCGACCCTTTCTAGAGTTGATAGCATGTCGAGGTAGTTTTGAGAGGAATAGTTTTGAGAGGAATAGGACAGAGATCTGACACCCTGAGGTGCCCTGGCAAACCAGTGAGCAGTGGTGGAGTGTAACGACACTGTGAATAATTTGCCTATTTAACGTGGCGCTATATTTACTCTTGTTCATAATATTGGGGTTGCCCATCGGTTGTGCCTTGTTTTGTTTAGCTTTGTACGCTCGGCATATTGTCAAACAACATAGAAGGGGTTGGCTTGCAACGGAATGTCCTATTGAAGAAGACGAACATGAAACACAGATTTTGATACGAAGTTGTGAAGTTTTATCCAATTTGATAGTTGCCATTGAATTGCTTAAATTTATGTTCTAATTGTGTAAAACGTCTGGCGTTGCAGCCAGTGATGACCTCAACAGGTCTAGGATGGAGGTTCAGTTGTGAAAGTAGGAAAAGTCACAACAAGCAAGGCGGATTGCAGGACTTGTGTCCGCTTTGAAACGGGATAGTGCACTCAAACGAGTCAAGGTTAATGAAGAGGCTGTCTAGTAGGGGTTTGTCCGAGGTGAAAGAGGAGACAGACGGGGTACACCTCATTCGAGGTATCTCCGTCCCTGGAGGAAACAAAGGGGGCCGTGACCAGCCCTGATGCTGAGGATGACAAGTTCAGCCTTAAATTGGACTACACCTCAGAGGGTTGTAGTGTGATGTCTACCCGGTCACCTCCTCTAAGTAAGGGAGGAAGGAGGTGATCCGGTTCTTAATTGCACCAATCCGTTCATAGATATTAATGAGGCACCTGTGTTGAAGGAGAAGCATAGTGATTTGTTGAGTTGTGCGATACGTTCGCACGGACAAGACGGGGCGTGCATGTAAATGTCGAATTTAGTGACGCTGACCAGGCTTGGCCTTGGAAGTTAAAGAGGGATTCAAAAGTAGTTGGCGAAGAGAGGATGAAAGAGCGGGTCAGTGTGGTCCCTCGTCGTCCTAATATTACGCCCGATCGCTATGATGGCAAAATTCCCTGGAAAGAGTATTTTTAGTCATTTCCGGAGTTGTAAGTTGGTCAATCGTTGGGACGAGGCGCAGTCCGCCCAGTACTTGGCCGCCAGTCTTCAAGGGGATGCGGTCCGCATCCTTGGGGACACTGCTAAGAAGGGTCGCCAACACAGTTATGCTGAACTAATAGAGCTAGTGTCTCGAATTTTTGGTCAATCAGTAAAGAGGTAAACATGTTTGGTAAAGAGAAAGGAAACCAACAATTAGCACGACGGCCTGGCGCGACGACACAGTCCCTATATTAAATTAATAGTAAAACAGGCACGATGCGACGGCCGACGCAAGGCACGACGTGAGAAAAGAACACAACGCGACAGGAGCTTTCCTTGATGATTTAGCTAAAAAAAAAATTAAAAACTGGACTTGGCTTTTACAAACGGTACAATTTTCAAAGACTAGTGACTTACCAGAATTAAAAGATTATTTCATTAAGAAATGCTTTTGAACGATGAATTTGGTAAAATTACAAAATAGGCCTAGGCCTATGTGCCAGCTTCGGATCCGGAAGTAGCGAAAACTTAGGGTGTGCAGCTATGGAACGCCACAGCTGCCGTCGGTGGCTTGTGTCGCTTCATTCGCCAGATTCACCATTGCATTTGCCGCATTCACCATTTCATTCAGCTGCATTCACCATTTCGTTCGCTATATTTATCATTTTATTAGCTGAATTCACCATTTCATTCGCTATTTCATCATTTCATTCGTTGCAATCACCATTATTCGCCCAATCACCCTTTCATAAAGGATCGACGGACGGAACGATGGAATCGCGAAAGGGAATGTGGACACACGTCGAATCAAATGACGAATCTGACAAATAGAAAGATGATTTTGACGAAAAAAATTGTGATTTTGGCAAATGAAATGATGAATAGCCGAAGGAAATGATGAAACAGCAGATATGAATGGTGATTGCCTGAAAACTCAATTCATCAGTGCCCTTAAAAAATTTTCTTCTGACATGATTTTACAGGGCATTGAGGCAATAGGTAACAACAAAGAGACTATTCCTCTGAGTACGGAGAAACTCTGTAAAGCCCGGTTCATACTTCACGCGAAAGCGAAAGCGAAACGAATTTCGTTTTGCGAATTCGCCCCTCCCCCGCGAATAATTCGCTGCGAAAGGGGCAAATTAATTCGTCGCGAAAGTGACGTTCATACTTTTGCGAATCACTCAACGAATTCCACCATGTTGCCGGTAGAGCAAAATAATTTGGTTCTTGCTGCCCTTCTGCTACGTCGCCGGAAGAAAAGTAAAAATCGATCAGTTTATGTTGGTAGGATAAACCAATTGCGTTCACTTGAAGGAGCCCATCAAACCCTTGTCCGGGAGATGATGCTGGCCGACCACAGTTTGTTTTTTCAATTCTTTTTCGAATGAACCCTGTCAGTTCGAAAAACTACTGCAAATGGTTGCTCCGAGAATCCAGCATCCAGAAACCCATGCATCTAATATAATAAGAGCGAGAACCTCAAATGTTTGTCGCACATAGCGTCCGGAACGGCTGGGTCCCGCGGCTTGGGAAGGGTACCCATGTATCGGGAAAAATTCAGAGGGTACGGAATTCTATCTGTGCCATTTCAACGGTGCATGTATGGTGGTGTTTGTAGCGTCCCTCGCCGCTTGCGCCGTCAACTGCGCATTGTCGTGTCATGCTGTCGCAGAGTCGCGTCGTGCCGTCGCATTGTCGCATTGTCGCCTGTGTGTTGTTGGTCTTTGTAGCCGCTTACGCCGTGGACGGCGCATAGTCGCGTCGTGTCGTCGCATTGTCGCATTGTCGCCCGGAAGCAGTTTTACTGTATTATTCAGTGCTTGACAAAAGAGGGCGCAAGATTTGGATGGGGCTTTGTACAGTAAAAATTCAATTTTGGAAATACAAAAAGAAAAAAAAAGAAAAAAAGATAATATATGATAATAATATAGGTTTTCCCGACCAATTTCAACAAAAATCAATTCAAGTTAATACCGGGGTCATTCAATTTCGCTTGAAAATAAATCCTCGGGTACATCAGCATTCAACAGTTAAAAAGAGTCATTCAATTTTGACACGTGAGCATTCATTTGACAAATAAAACCATTCAATTTAAAATTGTTACTTAGTTCATTCAATTTTGTCAAAGACAGCAGGAACGGGATGGTTGACTATTCATTTTCGTCAACTGGCAAACGTTTTAGAAATGTTTGCATTCAAATTCGTTTCTTCGGTATGCCCTTTCTGGTACGTATTTGCCTATATATAAAGTTAGGATATTATGATGGGAATTCATTTCTACACTATTGCCGAGTTATACCTCTCTCTAAATATACGATTTTGAAGCAAAAAATAATGTCTGCCCGTGGTCGTAGGAAGATTGAGCACTGTAGATAGAGGAAGGCTGATTGAAGTATTCGAGAGTTAATTTGCAAGATCTAAACATTAACGAATAAAGAAGATGACAAAAAGTGAAATTAAGACCAAAGCAAACATTTACATTGCAAGCAAATGCAAGCGAAATATTGTTTATTGTATTGTTTATTGTTTTGTGTAATGCCATAAAACTTTATTTAACTGTTCTTAGACACATTTTAAAGTTTAATCATGGGGTACTCTCTAAATGAGTTTTTGATTAAAATTTACTCTATTCGATTGAAACTAGGGACAAAATGCAAAATGTTTGACCCGCTGGCCTCAATCGAAAAAAGTTATTTTCAATCTAATTAGAGTGATTTTCAATCTAATTTTTGTAGTGTGTAACAAAGTCAAAGGAAAACATTTGCAAATAAGACCGAATATAAGAATTAAATTAAAAACTCATAAGACAGATTATTCACGCAACTGCCGTAAAAAGAACATTATCGCTATAACTTTAAACGCAAGCATAAGCCGTATCATACTCATGTTGAATTTGAACGCTCAAAATGTTGAAATCCGTTACCCATAAACGAAAAAGAAACGAACATTAGGTGCAAAATCGCAGAGCGCTTCGATGACTCTGAATTTGATTGCACCTATTGGGAAAAGGTGGTGGATATTCAACATAAGAATGGCAATCTTCTTATATTGAATGCCTGTAAACGAAATAGAATGAAAAGAAAGGGATCCTGAGTGCACGAAAACGAAATTGAATGCAATAATACTGAAAGAGAAACCCTAGTTTGACTGAATTAGAGAAATTGCGTGAATTTGAAAGCGCAATAATGAAATTGATTGATATTTTGCTGAATTTGGCCGGGAAACCTATATTATACTACACAGATTTAGAGGGCAAGGGAGAAGGTTTCAATCAGCTTCCCGACTCAAAATATGAACAAAAGCACTTATAAATTATGATTTATTCATGTATTGTTAATATGTAAATGACAACAAACTTCCTGAAAATTTACCTGCAGCGAACACCATGTCTAAGCTCCAAGATGCCACAAATGTCAGTACAGGTATAACCCGCGGCGAAATAATGACAGATCAGTTCATCTCCTAACAACACATTACATGTAAGTGAACAATTGATGAAGTACAGAATAAACAGGCACTACAATATTTGTCTTTCATTGCACATTTCTCCAGATAAAAGGAAGGAACTGTGTTAGGTTCCGTCACATGCTTTCTAATATTAATATTCACTATTATCATTTATAACTCTAACCTTTGAGTTTAAACTTTAAATAAATTTACATTACAGCGACTTTTCGGGACGTTTTCGAAGTGGTTAGATGTCAACTAGTGTCAGCAAGGACAATACAAAATGATGTGATTAATACGTGGTCCAGCGTAAAAGATTGCAATTATTTATAACTTACAGCACTTAATTGAAGCCTGAGAGTCAACCTCTAATGCAAACCATTAGGCGAACCAAATTATTACGAGGACACTAAGCAAATAGCCTACTTAGCACTTTGGCCGGTGCCTAGAGGACTACATGCTTTACTCGTATTTACGGAAGTAGTACCGCAATTCAGGTTGGAAACTCTTAATAAACAAATACTAAACAAATACGTGAAATACAAATATTAATTCAATTCATTCTGCACAAAGGACCCTTCTTCCCTCTAGGCAACGCCAACTTTCGTACAACAATGTATAATCGGAAGGACTTGAAGCAAAATCCATCTTTTTTTTGCTGAACACGAGGGCGTCAATCCAATTTCAAATGTGGGGGGGGGGGGGGGGACCAAGGGCAGCGGACCACTTTTGAAAGTGGGGAGGTGCAAACTGCACTGCAACTTAGATTTTTTTTCTATATCACAATGGGTCGGGCATGTCGAACATTTTTGGGTTGTATAAAATCAAAATTTTCACTAATTATGATTAAAACACAATCCTCTACAATCCTAAACTGTTCCCAATAAAAGAAATATTACTAATGTGTTATTTACGTTAATTGTGACAAGGACGGGCATCTTAAGATTACGCTGACGGCGTTTTCACGAAGGGACGGGCATCTCCAACTAAACCATGTGCACACTGCACACACATTGTATAAAAAGCAACATGATCCAAAGGGACGGGCATGTAGGTCACGGTCGTTTTTGAGTTTTCATGAAGGGACGGGCGTGTCAGTGCGCAGTGATCACGTGACATGCCCGCCCTCCGCTATGCGAAAGCACACTAAAGAATGAGCGCAAAAGTAGGCCATCGTGTTTTTTTTTCATTTTCAAGAAGGGACAGGCCTGCATCTTTTAATGGTTACTATGGAAAATGATCAATGATTTATTTATAATGAGTGATTCAGTAGAAAAGTATAACTATTAAAAACTTATATGAGGGGTCTCAAGATCCAAAACGTTGTTTTATTGTTTCTGTTTTGCATTTTCAATTTTAGAACTATTTAAAATGCGATTATCTAAAAAACAAAACAAAAAAACACGTCTTTTCTGCACCGTTTGGCATGTCCGTCCCTTCGTGAAAACGGTGACGAATTTGTAGCTCTGTACTTTGAAAACAGATTCATCTCAGGCGTGCGGTAAGTTGCGGAATCTTCCAAAAACGCGATGTCTGCTATCTGTATCAATAAATTCCACTGCTATGTCTTGGGTGTTGATTTCCACTAGTCGTTGGCGATGAATATGGCAAACCATGGAATGATGGTCAAATGAACAAAGTACAAAGCAACTCTTTTTAGATGGTTATGAATACGGTATACATGGGTATAATGGCATGTGCAAAGGCATATCAATGTGTTAGCGTTCCTTTTTCAAGCGTACGCACAGTCACTGATTTTTCCGCTGACAATTGCCACCAAAAACTGCGCCTGGACATCGAGGCCCTCGATGTTAATTTTTGTACACCATTAAATATAGGAACAACGCTTTGACCTGTTAAAAAAGTATAATGAAGACAGCAACATTCTACATCTACATTCTGAAAGTTAAAACAACTGAATTTTCCAGTTGTTATGCTTGTGTCCAAATCTGGTCACAAACGCATCCAAATGAATTGCCTTGGCTCTATAGGGATCATCAACCCACTCATCTAGGCCTACTTCATGTATTTCAGAATCACTCTCATATGCTGGACGTTTACTGCAACTAGCCTGATCTCCCCAACCCACCAAGGGTCGCTTCTTAAAGAACCTCCCAATATTCGCCTGCATCCTTCCTTACTTTGTGTCAGATCCTGCAGCCTATAAAATAAGCTATAACAAAACAAAGATTTTGTTTTCTCTTTTTTTGTTTTTTTCTCTTCTTTTTCGCACATCTACAGTTAACAAGGGATTGCAAGACCTTAAATATGTATTTAAGGACTGGCACTAGTATTTATATTACACACTCTTGAGGAAATGCACAGTAGGCCTGATCAATGTTAAAAACTTCGATCTTTGTTTTGACCCATCCGCACCCCCCCATTTCGATTTTTACACAATAGACCGATTGCGCGACAATGTTTACATGCGGCCACGTGACCCCCTATCGGGTATGACGTCATACAGCTGGTGAAAAAATACGTGTAAAGAGATAGGCCGTGACACGGAGTGAGTTCGAAAACAGTCGATTATACTTTCGTTAAGCGATGAATTAGTTAATCAGCCCCTTTATTTAAAGTAGTATGTTGTGGCATTAATTTAAATCACATATAATTTAACAGAATTCTTCTGAAAAGAGGTTTTTAAGCCATGCACTACCGGCGTCGGACGACTATTATGTAGCCACCCGTCTGTTATTTGTTTGTAATGTTGGCCTAAATCACTGTAAAAAAAAAGGATAAACAACGTTGGAAAAAGTGAGCATTAATACCTAGCCGTGCAGAATTTCAAATAGGCAAAGGAATCACACAGTTTTGGAAAGCAATTTCTTTGGAGGATTTCAGTTTCAAAACTTTGAAATGTTTGTGTTGAAAAGTGTGTGGTGATTGCGGTCGTCTGGCCGGGTCTGGCCTAACGTTTCGTCGTGCGCTGTACACGTCATCGTGCACATTTATACGGTACTTTTACAATTTTCAAGACTTGCTTGAACTGTCCTTACTGGCTTTACGATTCAGCCACTTGAAGGTCTCTGGTACAAACTCTGGAATATCTTTCACAGATTTCAAGTAAAAAAAGCCTCGATCGAATAAACTAAATGCATTAATCATCGTGTACCGTACCACCCGAAAGTATAGTCGACTGTTTTCGAACTCTGTGTCACGGCCTATCTCTTTACACGTATTTTTTCACCAGCTGTATGACGTCATACCCGATAGGGGTCACGTGACCGCATGTAAACATTGTCGCGCAATCAGTCTATTCGCTGCGAAGGGGAGAGAGTGACGTCAAATTCGCTTCGCGTTTGCATTCGCGTGAAGTATGAACCGGGCTTTACATTGGACCCAACAACGCTGTTATTAACACTGGACATTATTTGGCGTATAGTACTATGTATAAGGTCCGACCGAGTGAACACTCATGTGTTTATTAGTACCTGTGTAATGCCTTACAAATTCAAATTTCAAAAACAGGGAGTAACAAAAACTGCTCCAAAATCCATGAAAGGCCTCAACTATATACTTTAAGATCACCTGAACTAAGATGGAGATGTTGCCGGTACATGTACTCTACCAATTCAATTTCTCGTTTCTTTCTGTTAGTGTTAGACTTGGGTCTCACTAGGTATGTAACACTAAATGCATTGACCTCCTCATCTTTGCAGTTCAGGGGCACTGAGTGAGCAGATGATGTCCATCAGTGCCACTGAACTGCAAAGACGTGGATGTCGTCAGGAAATCTTTTTGATATTCGTCAGTAATGTCCCACATTGTCAATTAACCACAATTGAAAAAGCCCTTTTTTGCATTTTCCCAGGCGGACCCATTTTCAGACCCCTGACCCACCAAAAGTGTTATTGGTCTATACTTGTTTCAGGTCAAACATAATGCAACTAGTTCATAACCAATGGTATATCAATGCAATCCGACAATTCACGTGGGCAACGGGGAAGACGAAAAGTTGCTCCGTATAGGCTAAACAGTAGGTATTTAAAGACCTATACCTTGAAAGGCAAATTTGTTGTATTACTTTTGAAAGCAGTTTCAATTTGTATGAATGCAAGTCACCCTGTGTACCAATTTGTAGCAACATATCTTGTCTCAATTTGGAGATATACCGGTAGGCCTCTAAAAATGACCCAAAACACAAAAATCAATTAGAAGGGGCGGGGCTGAATTTTTCGGGGGTTCAGAAAGGATAAGGAATAGGAATCTAAAATGTTGTGTGTGTTCATTGCATCCATATCTGGCATGTCTTGAGGATTGTTTAAAAATTTTAACGCAAAATCTGAGAGAGTCACTGCCAACCCACTAGGTGAGTCCAACAGTTCAAAGGAAACATTTTCAAAAATGTCAGACTTTAAGATCTCCCGTTTTCAAAATGGCAACCATTTCGCCTAATAATACTACACAGTCAATTGGGGTGTAAGAGGTCTAGAATTTTCATGTTGGTGTTTATGAATAAATAGGTTTGAAGAGTCTAACAGTTCAAGAGAAGCATTTTGAAAGTGTGGGACCGTGGATGTTCTATTGGTCAGGATTACAGACCAATGGAGACCAAGAGGTGGATTACTGGAAAGAACCACTGGTCAGGATCGGAGCCAAGAGAGATAAAGGAGTTGAAGATGGGACCGTGTTATTTGTGTAATATCACTTTGAAAATGGCATAACTAAAATTGAGAAGTCTGACTCACTGGCAATGGTTTCAGACAACTGTTAGAGACCCTTGAATTGAAGCTAACATTTGAAAGACTAGTTGCGATGATGGTAACACCCCATCCTCCCGACGGTCTAAGACTATGGGGAGGATGGAAGATTACAATCATCGAAACTATTGAAAATTAAGATGCACTACCTCTTACATAAATCCATTAGTAACAGTGTTTTATTATATTGCAAAATTGCAGACATTTTGGAAAATACTCCGCCACCAGTTTGGAAAATGTTGCATGTTAGATCCTTCAAACCTTTAAATGAACACCCAAATAAAGATTGTAGACCCCATACTTCCTAAGTAATGTGTAGTATAATTATGAAACGGACTGTTATTTTGACAAAGATATTGTACCAATTTTTATCAAAACATGACTTCCATTTTGGAAAGGTGAGACCTTAAAGTCTGTCATTTTCGGGACTGTTAAACTCTTCAAACCTATTTATGGACACCAAAAATGAAGATTCTATAACTGTTACTTCTCGAGTTGCTTATTATCATGCAAATGGCCACCATTGTACACTTTTTTTTTTTTTTAAAGATATCACCATCTGATGTGGATTTATGCTTGGACCAACATGGCATAAAGTGAGTGTTTTATGATTCATGTCATAATTTATAACTACATTATTGTCAATGTACTGTTTATTAAAGGTCAGATCTTTCTTTGTAATTTGAGACCATATTAGTACAACAAACAAAGTCTATAAAATTGAGTAAAGAAAAAGCCTTATCTGCAATATTTTATTTTACTTCTCAAAGACCAATTACTACAAACATATTTTAAGTAAACAGCACCACAACCAAGAGAAGAGTAAAACAAAGAAACTACATCTTTAATTCTTTAATCATTCTGCGCCAAGTTTCATAGAGTAATTTGGGCAAAGTATTTCAGCCAAAGCATTTTGCTTTATGAGTTCCTACCGATAAAAAAAAAACAGAAAAACAAACAAACATTAGTTACAACCAACTGTAATCATTTAATTTTTTCCTTATGCATAGGGAGCTCCATGACTTTGGGCCCTGGCTTAGTTGTTTGCTAAACATCTGCGTAGGCACTGTGCAAATTTAAATATAAAAAACGCACTCCTAACTATAATATGTAATATTACATGCATATTTCTTCCCTTGATTTTTTATTTTTACAGTTTACCAATGTATTGTACAACCAATCTGTTGTGCATAGATTTCAATTAATTTTCCATGTACAACAAATTGATTGCGTAATAAAGAATGCAATTTTTTTTAGTTTGCTTCAATTCACTTCAAAGACATTTTAACAACTAAGCCCCACCTAATCACTACATGTGAGATCCAACTACAATGCTCACGTGCTTGCTCTGGCTGATAAGTCACACATTAATATATCAGACATTGGTTGATGGATCTATCTTTTTGAATAAGGAATTGACAATGACTAAAATCCAGATCAATGTCTTTTTAAAGAGGTGGCACAATGGTTTTTGGAAATGTATTCATTTTGGTAATTGTGACCCAAAATTTACTTGAAAAAACATACATGTTAACATAGTTAATATTTATACTCAATCGGTCTTCCGAGTCACAAGAAAATAGTGGAAAAAACCAAACATTTTCACTATTTTCTAAACTAATTGTTTCACTCATCTCTCATGGTCATCCCTTTCGTCATGGTTCTACTATAGTGTAGGTCCTGCAACATTCTTCCTAGTATGGGGGGTTAATGCAACAGCACCTTTACTGGTATTTGAAATATCTCAAAGGCTCATTATCCATTTGTGTTTTATTTATAATGAAAGACATTAATTTCTTAGTCTTCTCAAAGATAAAAAAATACATTAATAAATACCTCACAGAGTTTATGCACTCTAATTGGTTAAAGACTGGTCACATGAGGGTGTATTAAAATACGATATAAAGACCGGCTCTATCAACTAGCCAATAAATGGCCCCAAACAAGCATACTGTTGTGTAAAAGCTTCCATGCACTTTGCATGTTGTGCGGTGAACAATGACGGGGTGCCAAATCAACTGTTTTCTTTGTATTTTTTGTTTTGTTTTATTGGGCTAGAGAGTTTGGTTCGGCATGATCACTCATACCACACGTATGCATGAACGCACAATGTATCAGTTTAAGGTAGCAGGTATGCACTTAAACCAATATAATGCAAAGCATAAAACGCAAAGCGCATAGTCTGGTTCTTAAAAATATGCATAATAAATGTGTAAGAGATTAGGATTACACACACAAATTGAATAGCTTAAAGAATGGCCCTTGAACATGAGTGAACATTTAAAACAATATTGGCGAAAGAAAAAATAAAAAATTCTGATGATTTTTTAAGTTTTTTCTTTTTGTTGAAGGTATTTATTAAAGGGAATAACAGTGTGATGACCCAGTCTTCACTGCATGGTGATGACCTTGGTTGGTTGGTTGATGGCCATTCACAGCGACCAGTCACCAATCCGGTCATTACTGTGCAGTAAAGACCGGGTCGTCATTCTGTTATTCCCTAAATAAGACAATGGACTGAGCCAAAATATATTTAAAAACATCCATATTGGCACAAAAAGGTCAAGAGACTCCTCTGTGTTTCTTTGAATAAGCTGCTTGTTCAGATTCATGTCAATACATGAAGTCTATGGCTTCCCTTGACTCAAGCATTCATTGATGGATGACAGCTTGTGTTATTGCCTACAGCATTCATGATAGGGGATTAACGTTCTAAAATCATGCCATGTTGGAGGAAGATGGTTCATGAGGAACTGCCCACAATGCCGACAAGGTGTTGAAAACAACTTCTGATAGCTGCGTAGCCAAGTCTAAGTGAAAAAGAGAAGAAGAAAAACTGAAACTGAAAAGTGAAACTGCAAGGGAAGTTTAAAGGTCTGCAGACATTGATGAAGCTGAAATAGAATCACTATGAATTTATATGGTGAGAATGCCGCCTTTGAAGAGAACATGATGTGACTGTATCATTAGAAGACTGAACAATTAACCAACTACTGTAAGAACCTTGCACAAAAAAGGTCAAGAGACTCCTTTGTGATTCCTTTGTATACAACAAGAATGGTGTGTTGAGATTAATCTCATTCTTTGACAGTTGTTGCACACAAGAAACATACAGACCAGTGCAAGTAAAGAATGTAATTCATAACTAGAGCTTATGGAATATTTGTGCTAATGATGACATCAGTTACAACAACAAGACACTACGTTTAATTATTTGGAATCATAATTCATGGTAAACTGGCAAAAGTTGTATCATTAAGTCACACGTCTTAAAACACACATTCTCATGGCTTTTGGCAAACCCTAAAATGAAGACTTGGGAATACTTTCTCTTAAATCGACAGGTTATGAACACTTTTTGATACCTACTGCCAACAGACTAATTGCGCTACCCAAGTCATGTGACCTGTAGTGGGTATTAAATGTCAACAAACACGGCGTCCTCCATAGTAATGTGCAGTACAGTACATGATGATCGTTGCATTTGTTTATTTGGTCAAGGCTTTTCTTTCTCGGTATCTGTGAAAAATATTCCAGAGTTTGTACCAGAGACCTTCGAGTGGCTGAATAAAAAAAGCCAGTAAGGACAATTTCAGCAAGTCTTGGAAATTCTACAAGGAACGCTATGTTCTTAATGTGGTGGTACCAGTTGCACGATGGAACGTTTGGGCCAGACTACTGTAATCACACACTTTTCAACACAAGAATTTCACAATTTTGAAGCGTAAATAATCCAAAAGAAAAGGCTTTCTAAACACAAGGCTAGGTACATGTATAAATGCTCACTTTTCCAACATTCTTCACCTTTGTCTTACAGTGATTTATATTACAAACAAAATCACAGGCGGGTGGCTACATCGTCGTCCGACGCTGGTAGTTCATAACTCAAAGTAAACCTCATTTGTAGTAGAATAGCCTACTGGTAATGTTATTAAAATCAATGTCGCAACATACAACTTTAATAAAAGGGCTTAGTAACCGTGTTACTATTACCAAAAACTGACTGTTGGTATGACTCTGTCGGTCACAGCATGTATTTGCACGTAGTTTGCCATCAGCTGAGATGACAGAGTACCCACTTCAGGTCGTGCAATCCGTCTATTGGTATATAAATCCAACAAGTGTTGATTTTTCATGCACAAATTGCGCTGATTGGTGTCACCATTAGCATAAGATTTTATTTTTTTTAAACCCTAGTGCTTTAGCTGCCGAGGGGTTTACAGTGCACTTTGGTGCCGTGTGAGGACTAGAGGGAACACTATTCCAGCATTTTACCTTTGACTATATAAAAAACATGTCAACACCATGATGTACAATTGTGAACTTTCTCCAAATCAAAAAACATGCTGTGAACACAATTTACAAAGCTGCCTCTAGTTACATTATTTGCAACAATCCAAACGGTACTGTTATGGCTTTCTTGGCATTAGAAAGTGTCATTCTCATGCTGTTTTAGGCCTGATTTTACCACAGTTACATTGAAACATGCTCGTAAAGTTTCTAATGTAAATGTAATGTAGTTCAAGTACAATCTGCTGTCTTCCCTGATTTTTCAAAACTTTCATATAAACTTTATGAATGGTCCGGCTTTCACAAAAGTTTATTTGGCACTCAGCAGCTAAAGTGATCAAACAGTCGTTGTATGTACAAATCCTGTGTAATAGACTCAATGGGCTTGTTAGAGGCAAGTTGCGCAATGCCAACAGGTTTAGTACTGGCACTGCATAGCATACGTAGATAAGGCGGCAATTGCCATACACTGTACTTGTTAAATAGAAATTTCCATACATGTATAACTTAAAGTTTATGACCTCAAGAAGGGTTGTCCGCGTTACTCCAAATGAAGCGGCAATGTCTGTCCGTGTATTTGCAATCAACAAATAAATTTTGTTATGGTGTCCGCCTCTGAATGGTTTCGTGGCTGAAATGTTGCAAGGTCACGATGCTTGTTTGGAGAGCATGGTCTTGAAGCAGGTACTCAGAAGAAGGTCGCCGCCAATGTCAGTCTTGGAGATCTGTGTGCTGATAAATGAGAAGAGCTCCTTTTTGTTTTCCTCTCTTTTTTAGGAAGCCGCTGTTCCATTTATGCTTCGGATATGAGTGCTGCCATTGCCAAGTTTTGACTGTTGGCCATTTCCACATTGTTGCTGTGTAAGAGCTTTGAGGTCATTTTCCTTGAGGTAATTATTCCATACAGCGTCTATGCATTGGGTACTTTCTGTCATCTGGGCCTCCAGAAATGGTACAGTGTTGAGCAAGACATACTTGCTGAATGTCTTTGCTATGTTGGAGCGCACCATATGGATAACTGCTACCATATCCAACAACACAACCAGGGCTTGTTTTGCAGAAGCTGTGCGTCCAGAGGGTGCATTGAGGCATTGAAAAATGTTGGACTTCTTCCTAGATCCCAGAGACCCTCGATCTGCCAGGCTCAGTGGCTCTGTCTGATTTTCAAACCGAAAGAAGTCTATCAAGTCGGAATTGGGATGTGACTGGAGTGAGAGAAAAAATTGCATGATTAAAAGCATATTCTGCTATGTGGCATCACTGTCCTTCCCAACTTTTTCTTTGGGGATAGGATAGTTAAGGAGTTCAAAGCCATCATTGACCCACCACGGTCATCCACCGGTCATCATGAGGAAGGACACAGCTTGCAAGTAAAGTTTCATAAGGATGTACTATCGCTCATCCAAGTAGTAGAGAGCAAGTGGGCAACCCTTTCCTTGCTACAAGTCAGAAGCTTATAGCCTTCTTTACATAGAATGTCATGGATCAGGAAGTTGCTACTTCTTTATCTCAAATCCACGAAGCTGGCCAAGCCCTTTACGCAGCATATGTTATGGAAAGATTGGAAAAGGCTTCATTACCAGTATCTGATACCATCAAGCGGAACAACATGCTAACCTTTGCAAACCGACCTATCCCCAAGAAAAAGGTGGGAAGGACAGTGGAATACAAAGCAGAATATGCCTGTGAGTTTTTTTCACAGGACTCACGAAAATACTGAGTATACAGTGCTTAAGACACATCGGTGTATGGACAAAAACACAAATAAAATTGCCCTTCATGAATTCAGCATGTACTTGAGGGTGTTTTTCGGCTAACTCGACCATGTCACATCAAGCGCATGTGACAAACTCTGTGGCTGGTTTTACACCTTCGACCACGTAAACTACGCGCGTTGGCACATGGACTGGCAGCCAACATACGCTTGATGCACTTGATGTGATGCTCATTGAGCGCAGACTGTGCGCGACCACATGTCAGGACCTCAGCCTTAGAAAGAACGGTGGCCCACCCCAAAGTGGAGCAGCAGGGGACTAGCAATGGGACTAGTAGTAGTAGTCCCGGTTAATTTTCTACCTCCCGAGGTAGTACTTGATAAGCAGAACAGTACTTAGAAAGTTGTTCCCCAGAATTCCGAAATCTACTCCACAGTAATAGAATAATAACAGGACAAGTTGCTGTATATCTTTAACAATGTAATGGTTGTTATTCAATGTATTTACAAGTTTGTTGTACAGATGGAAATAAAACAAACAAACAAACAATTTTAATAACTTTTTAAAAATAGTATTTAGGGCCTATTTTTGATTGATTTATTTTTTTTTCTTCCTCGGCCTTGAATGGAACAAAAGGCAAGTTGAACAAGTCAATGCGCCCAGGAATCCGCGCCCAGGACCTGTGTTATGCTTGTCAAAGCACGACTTCAATGTGCCCGGAACACACGGGGCCCATCCACCCTGAGTTTGCCTGCAAAGCACAGCTTCAATGCGCCCGAAACATGACACCCGGGGCTCACCATCCCGAGGTTTCATGCAAAGCACGGCTCCTAACCCATCAGCCAATACGTCTAGTAGTCTGAACGGTCGACTCAGTCAACCATCGACTTGTCTTATGGTTCAACGAATGCGAGTTGTATTAATGGACGACTTGTCTCAACGAACAACCTGTCTCGAGTCAACTCGGTCAACTGTCGACTTGTCCGAACACCTGTTGGCCACATCAAAGCCAAGTTGCATTTCACGACTTTTTTTTGCAACTTATCACACAATGTGGACGTCCCCGCCAGGTGTGTGTATAGAACACACACAACCCAGCAACATCGGTTCCACACAATGAGTTAGAGTGTCAGCATTGCTGTTCAATGTACAGGAATTCAGGGTTGGAAATAAAGTGGTCGCCGGTCGCCAAATATGAGCGAAAACAGCGACGGGCGAGTCACAACCTTTGGTACTTGGTAAAATCTCATAGATTATTTTGAAGTTGTAAAATGGTTTGACAAGTCTTGATATTTGCAAGATTTGATGTCCGCGATCGTTTCACTAGTCACTACAACCACGCATACACAATACACGGTGATGCCTTGTACTCACAACGGTCGTCCTCTACATCGTTTGTACATACAGCACATTACATATGCAGCAGGTACAAAGTCCAACGTAAGCCACAATGTGATTGACTATTGACAAAACATCCATATTCATAAGAAAGCTTCAGCTTGCATGGCTTGGCACACGTTCAATGGCAGGGTAAAAACCAGCTGCATATGTAGCAAAACTTAATGAACAATTCCGGGCCAATCACAAGCCACGTAACTGTTGAATATGGATGAGTCTGTGTAAAAGGTCACTGTGTTTCGGGCTTCGTTCCATGGACTTTGTGGGGCAATATTGTGTTGTGTGCTGTGGTGTAATGGCACTCGTGGTAAAAATTGTGTGTCTGTGTGTCGCGTTGGAGCATTGTGTTGTGCTTTTTTCTGTTGTGAACTAAAGTCGTGATTGAGAAATCCATTCATTGGGCAACTATTTGCAAGTACTTTTGAAGTAGTCATGGCGGCAAGACTACTCGAGTAGTTGCAACGTGGTGGTCACGACTAGTCGTTGCAATCAACAGTCGCAATTACTGGAGTAGTCGCCAAGGCCTAGATGGCAGGCAGGTCGTATTCAGCATCCCGATTGAGGGTTGGGTTCTGGGTCTTCTGTCTATGGCCTCCCTGATACTTTGATTCGAGAAGTGCTCCTCTCGTGTTATGACTTGTACATTATCTATGGTGACATTATGTTTGTGATGAGCTAAATGTTTTCCCACACAGCTGTAAGGGGGGGGGGGGTAGTTGTACTCCTTGAATTTGGTGTTGAGGGATTTAACCACAATGCTGAACGATGAGGTCATGATGACCTTGCAAGCTAGATCCTGCTAAAGTCTCTGAAAGGTAACTTTTAATTCCAAGTCAATTTGACAGAGTCCAATATCAGTTTACATGCTGCTAACACTTGTTACAGGTTACATAAATGTATGTATTCAATGGCGGTCGCAATGGGCAGGAAACTCACCATAAATGAACGGAAGCATATATCTGCTCTAAGTGGTGAGTGGTAATGCAGCATAGCAGACGTGGCATGATCTGTTATCTGTAAGCAACAAATAGTTATCAAAGGTTGTTCAAATAATGTCAAAATCATTCCAGCCTGGATTCAAAGTGACTGACAGTCGTTTACAGATTACAAGGTTTTGCTTTTGCTTCTATTGCAGAAAGGTTGAAGGCCAATTCAGACATGTAAGAAACACAATAATAAAAATAATACATTTAAGTCATGGTATAACATTCAAATTAAATATAACTTTTTCTAATGAGGTCAAATATAAACTAGCGCTTAAGTGCTTCACGTAGCACGAATTTCAGCCCTATGAACTACATGATGGCCATGGGAATATCATAGCTAACATGTGCACGACAGCTGGTACCCAGAAGTCAGCTATATTACAACGGGATTTCGGCTGCATTTGTTTCTGTGTCGCAAGGCACCCGGCTGCATTGGCAAAACAATTCATAGTCTTTGGTCAAGACAGTTGTGTGTGATACTGCGAAGTTTATTGTAATGCAACGGAGCCAAGCTTTACAGCAAATGAATCGGAGAACCCAGCAAAGGAATCAGAGAACGCAATCCACTCCCTGGGCAGAATACCTTAATTTTTGAAAGATTCTAAGAATAAGAGTACAAATGAGCAAACAGAAATGAAGCTTGCATCCTCATTAGCCATGCGGCGTTTTTGTACCGTCCATAGCACATGAGGATGTCATAATGCTCTTGAGAAGAGACTAGGTATTTTTTTTTCACAAAATGACCCCTGCTGACATAGGTGACCACTGGCCAAAATCTGTGTACACCCCAAATGTATCATGAGGCAATGACGTATTCCACCAAGTTTAGCTACAATCGGCTAAAGAATGTTCATAAAATGACCACTACTGACCACCAGATGACCACTGGCCAAATTGTTTCACCATTCATAGATAGGGCAGGTGTCATGGCTTAATCTGACCAAGTTTGGGTGACCATTTGACCAAAGAAAGGAAGAAAGAATTTTTGCATCACAATATATCAGTTTGTATGGAAGCGTTAAAGGGCCACAACAAATTTTAGACTTCAACAAGATACAGAATCACAACATTGAATGTACATCTCCACAAACATAAATACCCACCTTTTGAAATACTTTGTGTTTTGATGGGGCCCATATATCAACCTGAAAGGCAGCACAACAGTTAATTAAATAAGATAACAATATCACACATCATGAAGCACCCAAACAAATTACAATGTAGTGAGTAACCATTCCTGACAAGTCCCAACCAGCTGAGAATCCAATTAAAAAATGGGATTTATAGTCAAACTATTGAAGAACCATTATATAGCCAATATTTTGCCTTATTCTGCACTTCATTTTCAATTAAATTCAATTGAACTGATTTTATTTATCATCAATGCGTAAACTGCTTTCTTCTGCTGCACCTTATAAAGCAATAAAATAAACTTATATCTGAACCATTACAAAGTACAAACTATGTACAAAGTGAACTTATTAGCATGAAATAATTCAGATATATAATGTAGAATTTAAATATACAATAACAACAAAAATGTCTACAAAGGACACAACAGATCCCCCCAATATTGAATAGAAAAAAAGGAAAAGTAATCTGACAAAAATCTGTTAAAACACAAAATAGCATGAGGTAAAAAAGACAGGCGTGATGATTAGTGTTGGATAGTTTAACCATAAGCCGCCGAATGACGTGTATACACAAATGTTTCCCCTGCCTGGAAACGGAAGCCGTGTTAAGGCGCCATTGTGTAAAATTGGAATACCCGAACAAAGGTCGCCTGGACATTCCACCGCTGAGCATGCACAGACCACACCCACCCTGTCTAATGCTTCAACAAAATCAAAATATGGTCTTGAATATTTTGTCGGCTATTGAGAGGTATTTTTTGTGTAATCCCAAATTCTAGACCTTTGTTCTTTTGTTCCAAGAAGAGCAGTGCGAGACATCAAGAGGCTTCTACCATTGTTTTTTCATTATATTTTGGCTCAATGGAGGTAAGTTTGAGTGAGCGGGAATACAGCCATGGTTCCAGGTTTAATACCAATTCTATGCTGTAGGTAACAGCTGATGTTTTGCAACTCACAGAGCGTGAATTTCACATTAGACATGTTAGAGAAAACAAAAATCATGGTGCAATAGAGAGAATCTTTGTTCTCTTGGCTTTGTCAAGACGGGTTTCTTTGTGCCAGCGGTACTCTCAAAGAAAAAAGATTCCGGCAGTTCTGACAAAATGATCCCGCATGGGACGGGAAAAAATAAAAGAATCACGGTGACAACTGGTTGAAAAGACATAAAACACAAGAGACTTTTGAGTGTGATGTAATTACTGCAGCTTTTTCGCATTGATAACTTTAAACCACCTTTTAATTGACTGAGTTGTTAATTCATTTACTTACACATATTTTGCAATGACAACAACCCAACCTACCATTCTATCATCCATGTTAATGTTTTCATGTTGTCCTCGAATAACCACTCGCTCAATCAAAATTCGCCTCAATCCTACAATAGCATGAAATGTTCTTCCTAGAGTAACCTTGGTAAAAAAATAAAAATCATATTTGTTATTTTTATCAATAATGTAGATTCAATGTCACATAACTATTTTGTTTATAAAAATTAATCTGAAATGCTCAATGAGATTCCACATGCAATCAGACTTTGATTGGCAACAAAATCAAAACTTGTCAGGTACCAATCTCATCCTAACTTAAACCCCAACCATAAAGCTGATTTTGAATCTGACCTTGACCCTAACTCTGACTCATACACTGACTATAATCCTAAACCTGACTATAACAAATGACCAACATCCTGACTCTAAGCCTAACTGTGACCCTGACCCTTGGCAAGAAATGATATCATTCTGGAGTTATCATTATTTTATTTTAGATTTGTCACTAGAGGGCGCTGTAACACATAATGCCACCCGGAAAGAGCAGTTGAGTTGTTAGATTTCACAGAAATTAGGATGTGGTGTGGTTCAAGAGATACAACTTTTAACATGGATTTTAAACATGTCAATAGAGGGCACTGTAACTAATGATAACATCATAAAACCTATTTTCAGAAAGCTTGGGACCCACTGACAGTTCCATACACAAACACTTTATCCCTTTTTTTAAAACTTGGTTGTAGACCATGGGGATGGAAAGAAAAGGTCAAAATGTGGTCAGGTGTTGAAAAATGTAAGATGTGTGGTAAGCTACATGTAGAAGACGGCAACAAATTTGTGACTATGACATGTGGTTCAGGAGATATGATTTTTTTCAAGTTTAGAGCTTCCTGTTTGGACCGGAAGGAAAGGTCAAAGTGGGGTCATAATTTTAAATAAAACACCACATAATCTCATTCCATGAAGGTGGAACACTAGGGACATCGTTACCACCATCGTTACTCAATCTTGCTTTACATAGTATGACACCTAACATGAATCATAAAAAGGTTTTACTTGATTATTGTGGTATAAAATAAATGTGATACAGTGCCTGCCCTGATGTAATGGGGACACCAAGTATAACCTTAATTTTCATAGCCATGTGTATGTTAATAGCCATAAACAAAGTTTTTTTTATGGATTTAGCATCAAGTTTCTGTTGAACATTGTAAATTTGTTTATTACTCCCATAATATTGAAATATATGTTACAAACATGGTGCCCGTGTTACATCGTTACAATGAATTTTTAAAAGATGGTGAGGGAAGGATTTGAAACTCTGAAATACTTTCAAAACCCAAATAAAATTAATAAAAATAAAATCAATTAGAAACAATGTTTTTTCGAACAAAAATTATAACATTGAAAAAAGTCACAGATTGTGTCCCACCTTCATGGAATGACCCAGATATTTTTTTTTTATTATAAATTTTTGAATTAACTTAATTTCATTCCTGATGACATCACACTGATGAAAACATGTTTTTCATACTAACTTTTTTCTTCACAAGGTGGTATAACTTTTATCCCCGTGTAATGCCTTTGAAAGAAAAGCAACTTGGCATAATGACATGGGAATCATGGCAAGAAAAATACATTGTGTTATAACAGACTTTGATCCAATACGTTCAAATTTATATTCTATTCTGAGCTGAAAACTGTGCGCAATCCCCCACAGCGTTTTAGGAATGGTGCTCAGATTGATTAATTAACGGTTAAATATAGAGGAAATACATTGTGCTTCGATGGGTTTTAAAGCTCTGGAATAACTCTTAGTTAAAGCATTTATAATAGATGCTAGTTTTTGCATCAGGGATAAAGAATATTATATGTGTTTTTAAAATGTATTCTTTTTATTTTACCCATACACTGATGTGTGTTAAGCACTGTATACTCACTACTTCCCCCCCCCCCCGAGTCCCTCGGAAAAAAAATCAACAGGCACATTCCTCAGCTTGGCATGCGAACCCACGACCCATGCCATTCTAGAACAGATGTCTTACCAGCTAGACTACTGAGATTGCCTGGTAGATAGCAACCATTATAATAGATGTTAATTTTTGCATCGGGGATAAAAAATAATATTTTTTTTACTCGTAGACTGATGTGTGTTAAGCACTGTATACTCAGTACTTTCCCTTCGAGTCCTGTGAAAAAAAAATCCACAGGCATATTCCTTGGGTGGTATTTCTAAATATGATATTTGCTGGTGAGAAATTTTATGGGTTAAGTCATTGGGATTTGGGAAGCAAAAAAGAATAAATGTAATAAATAAATGTAATAATCTTCACAGAACAACACCTGCTCCGACAGGTAGGTCGCAACAGCCAAAAATAAAAATCTAGACAGAAACAATAGCTGTTCCGACATTATGGTGGAACAGCTAATAAAAATATTGACGAAAACAAAGGTGGTTTCGGCGGATGGCCGAAACCCCAAAATAGTATTGTTTGAACAGCATGACATAAATTCAAAGTCTTTGGGACATGTAGCTCATTACAAGTGTATTAATTCATTCTTAAATATGACCCAAATTCGACCCTTCCGTCCGGTTCAAATAAAAATAAAAGTGTGTGAATTTAATTGCGTCTACAACAAAATTAACTGAGAATTTTTATATGGTTTCTCTGTAGGAAATCGTCAGTGAAGTCTAA
This sequence comes from Marthasterias glacialis, assembly GCA_911728455.2. Taxonomy (NCBI): domain Eukaryota; kingdom Metazoa; phylum Echinodermata; class Asteroidea; order Forcipulatida; family Asteriidae; genus Marthasterias; species Marthasterias glacialis. The sequence continues at coordinate 11,115,143 of OU452236.1, forward strand.
GCTTTCTGAAAATAGGCTTGACGTCATCATCATGTTACAGCACCCTCAAGCAAGAGGTTCCATTTCCCACACTAATCTTGACATTTTCACATCAGGACAATTGATACACCATACTGCATGTGTGACTGGGACTGTGATATCTAAATTATTTCACCTTGATATCATACATGTACATTTCTCAATCGTTTATTTTGTTATACCTGAAACTCCTGTGTTTGTTTTGCAACAAACACTATTTCTAGTTAGTATTGTGATACATACTAATTTCTGTTATGAACCACGTACATGTAATCTACGAACACTTATTTATGTCAGTCACTCACCTGATACACATTTCTTGTGTTTGGAACTTTGTTGATGACCATTATGTCCATAAACTGTCTATTTAAAGTGGAAATCATCTGTTCTTTTACCCTGGAAATACAAACAAGAAAACAATGAGGTAAATTAGATTAAGAATAAATGCTTGAAGTGGTCATGATTGTTCTCAGATAAAGGAAGTTTAGATGAATTTGAGACACATTGTCAGGGATGACCTGTGAACTAGTCAACATTTTCTGAGCAAGCGAACGGACGAAATGTAAACATGCCATTGTGTAAAAATTGGTTCCTGAACAAAGGTGGCCCGGACATTTTGTTTCGGAGCGTGCAGAGTATGCACTCACCTTGAAAGGCTTCGTTTTTGCAAATTATGCAGGGGTTATTGTGTAATACCCAATTACAGACCTTTGTCCTTCTGTTCCAATAAGAGGATTTCGAGACATTGAGAGGCTTCCACTATTATTTATTTATTGTATTTTGGCTAAATGGAGGTAAGTCCCAGTCAACCAGGTTTGCAGCCTTGGTTCCTGATTGAGGTCATGGTCAAGTCAAAATTTCTTTGCCAGCAGTACTCTCAAAGAAAAAATGATTCCGCCAATTCTGAGAAAATAATCCTGTCAAACTTGACGGGAAAAAATTGAAAGATTCCCAGCAGGAACTGGTTAAAGATCCTATGAAGTGGTATTCTTTTCAAATCACATTTTTGGGGCCTAATAAAAAAACCCATAATACTTAGTTTGTTATGAGTTATTACCTTTTAATTTATCCCTCAAAATTTGTACTATCAATTTTGATACGTAGACCTTGGTATCCAATCACTATGCACATGCTGTGACAATGCACATTCCTGACCATTTAGCTCTGGTATGTTTCACTGCAGCCGTCCAAATTCATCAGTATTTTTGATCTGATGGGATGTGTGCAGACTGAAAACATCTTTAGTAGTGTTGCAACCAGCAACAACACACCTTGACGGTATGTTCAATATAACAAATGCCAAGTATCAAGAGATTTGTCCAAAGAAACTAAGTACATGAAGTCACTAAGTTTGGATGTTGTATAACATCCACACGAATCAATAGGCTGATTGCGTGACCCGCGTCACGAGACCACTTCTGGGTATAAAATGTAAACACACACAACATCCTCTATAGGAAAGTGGAGACTTGGTAGAGAGCTATGACATTAACGGACGTCCAGAGGGTCGCACTGTTGTATGCGGTTATCGTCATTGTCTGTTGAATCATGTAAAGCTAAGTTTGAATTAAGAAACTTCCCAATCTATTCTAAGCTTCAAGAAAGTTAAGTCTTTCAATACTGTTTTTGTTTCCCTTTTTTGGATCTGATTTATTTTTTATTAATATTTTTTTCTGTTAACCGTTGTTGGAAGGCTTAGAAAGACATAAGTTATTTTATGTACATCAGTTTGGCAGTAACAATAGTCTTCCCAAACTGTACTTTGCCAAATTTGTACTTTGCAGGGACTGACAATGGAAGATTACACCATTCGAATGAATCTCTAAAACAGTGCAAATGATTAGCCGGTTGATTTTGTTAACTCTCCCTTTCCTTTGGCTTCTTACCCAACATTATGTAATTTTGGGGTTTGTATTATACCACCTTGTAAGATTTTGAGACCAGAGGAAACACAATTGGAATTTTTTTTTCAAAAGTAACTTAATCAAAGTTTTTTTATTTTTCTATTAACCGTTGTTGGAGGGTTTGGAAAGACATACTTTTTGTTTAGGTCCTGGTTAAACCTGAGGACAGGCGAATCAGAACTAAGAAAGGTTTAAGGTAAAGGACTAGTAAGGGTGATTCAATGCCAGTTACAATAATGTCTCGTATTATAATTATTGTCATTGTTCGTTTTTTAGGTGTTTGGGCATAGCCCAGAACACCTCTTGTTTTTGTTCCGTTTTTAATGTAGGTGTTCGGAGCAACGCTCGGAATACCTCTTGTTTTTGTTTGTTTTTAGAAATGTTTAGGTGTTCGAAGCAACGCTATTATTATTATTATTATTATTATACTAAACCTTGTGAGCGTTTTATTAAACAATTCAAATTACAGGGGTTGACAATGCAGTTTTCATCCTCAGGTAACTACAGGAGAAAGCCATCGAGCAGAACATGCCCCTTTACATAGTGTTCATCGATTTCATAAAAGCCTTTGTCACGGTGAACAGAAAGTGTCTCTGGGCCCTTCTCCATCGCTATGGCTGTCCACCTGGAATAGCCAGCATCATCAACCAACTCCACACCGGAATGACTGCCCAGGTGATGACCAGAGGCAATACCTCTGACAAGTTCAGCGTGAACCAAGGTGTTAAACAAGGCTGCATACTGACACCTACCATCTTCTCACTAAACTTGACTGCAGTTCTTCAGCTTTGCCCTTCCAGTCATGAAGAGGGTGTGTACCTGACCTCCCGCTCAGACGGAAAGCTCTTCAATATGAGACGTCTGAAGGCCCAAACCAAAACCAGGGCAGTATGTGTCAGGGAGCTCCTTTATGCTGACGATTCTGCCTCAGTCCCACACTCAGAGTCTGGTCTCCAGAGCATGCTGAATGCTTTTAATATAGCAGCAGAAAGTCTTGGGCTGACAATTAATGTCAGGAAGACGGAGATAACATGTATGTTCCAACCCCGTCCAAACACGAGTCCCCCACAGCCTGTCATCCTTCTGAACAACAATGGCCTTAACACGGTTGACTGTTTCACATACGTTGGCAGCACAATCTCTAGTGATAACAGCCTGGACAAGGAGGTGGAGAAGAGGATTAGTGCTGCCTCTGTTGCATTTGGTAAGCTCAAGTTCCGCTTGTGGAACCCCCCAGGAATACCAAGTGCAAAGTATACCCTACCCTTGTTCTCTCCTGCCTACTATACTTTGGCGAGACATACACTCGTCTGATGATGAAGCGACAGAATCACTGACGAAGAAGTCCGTAGGCGTGCTGGTATGCTGAGCATTGAGGCTTTGCTCACTTGCAGACAACCACTCTGTACAGGCCATGTAGTTAGGATTGAAGATACCTGACTCCCCAAGGCAGTGTCCTATGGTGAACTGCAACACGGCGAAAGAGCTGTTGGAAGACCAAAGCTTCGCTACAAGGACTGCCTCAAGCAGCATCTGACAGCCTGTAGCATCAATGTTGATACATGGGAAGCAGCCGCTACGAACCGCTCTGCGTAGCGCCAATGCTGCAGGGACGGTGCCCAGAACATAGAGGATCGACTGCAGGAAGAAACAGAACTGCGCAGCCTGCGAAGGTCAAGCAGAGCACAGCTCGGTGATACGCCCCTAAGATCAGGTCAGCTGTCCTGTCGCCACTGCGGGAGGGTTTGTCTATACCGCGTCGGCCTTCTCTCCCATGAAAGGAATTGCTGGTTTCGTCAAACCTTACAGCCAGAAGGAAAACAGGATTGAGCAAATTCTCAATTAAATAAGAAAAGAAGAAGCAAAAAAATGGAAACTAGACATATTGTCTGTCCCAGCTTGGAACAGAACAACTGGCTTTTCCGAACCTTTAACGTGTTGATTTTGCTGACTTGGAAAGTTGCAGTGGTTGTGGTGAGCAAATGTGATTAAAAACTTCTGTAGAAACTATGCAATTTATGAAGACATATGGAGGACAAGCTACTTTTAGTTTGAGCGGAAGTACAGGTCACAGGGGTCAGACAGTGTGTAAAAAAGGAAGACCTTCCCCAACAATGACAGTTGCTGAAAAATCATGATCCTAGCTCTTAACACTTTTTGAATGACAAGCTACTTCTGGTTAGACCAGAAGTAGATATCACAGCGGTCACACAATGTGTCACAAAAAAGACCTTTCCCAACCTTGGTATTTGGCGAAAATATATTGTTTCTAGCTCTTTCCAATTTTAAATGAGGAGCTACTTCCGGTTTGACCGGAAGTAGAGGTCACAGAGGTCACGAAATGTGCAACAAAGAAGAACCTTCCCTAATCTTGGTATTTGGTGAAAGAATCACGTTCCAAGCTCTTACCATTTTTAAATGAGCTACTTCTGGTTTGACCGGAAGTAGAGGTCACAGAGGTCACGCAATGTGCAACAGAGAAGGACCTTCCCTAACCTTGGTACTTCGTGAAAGAATCATGTTCCTACCTCTGACTACTTTTGAATGAGGAGCTACTTCCGGTTTCACCGAAAGTAGAAGTCACACATAGAAGGACATTCCCTAACCTACAATCTGATGTAAGAATTATGATTATATGATAAGTACTTCTTAAATTATGAATTTTTGAATATTTCAACTTCCGGTTTGAACCGGAAGACAAGGTCAAATTTGGGTCATGTCAGTGGGGCATTTATTCAGTTATGGATGACCTTTCCGACGATGTACAGATTGTAAAATTCCACTGTGTACTTCAGGAGTTATGATTTTTTGAAATATTAAACTTCGGTTTAATGTAATTCTACACCCGATGACACGGAAGTACAGGTCACAAAGGTCATGCAATGTTCAACAGAGAAGGACTTTCCCTAACCTTGGTACTTGGTGAAAGAATCATGTTCCTACCTATGTCAACCTTTGATTGAGGAGCTACTTCCGGTTTCACCAGAAGTGGAGGTCACACAGGTCACGCAATGTGCCACATAGAAGGACATTCCCTAACCTACAATCTGATGTAAGAATTGTGATTATACAATAAAAACTTCTTAAATTATGAATTTTTGAATATTTGAACTTCCGGTTTGAACCGGAAGACAAGGTCAAATTGGGGTCATCTCTGTGAGACATTTAATTCTTTTTTAAAGACCTTTTCGATGATGTATAGATTGTAAAAATCCATTGTGTACTTCAGGAGTTATGATTTTTTGAAATAATAAACTTTGATTTAAGTAGTTCGACACCTGATGACATCATCATGACGTCACTACAACGGTTTCGTCTCCTTGCCATGTACTACCTATGTATGAATTTTCAAGGTTATATGACCTTCGGAAGTGTGCATTTGAAAGTGGACAATCGCCAGGGAGAAGAAGAAGAAGAAGTATTAAAAAAAATCCGAACAAAAACAAGAGGTCTTCGGACCAGAGTCCGAACACCTAAAAAAACCGAACAAAAACAAGAGGTGTTCCGGGCTGATTGCCCGAACACCTAAAAAAAAAAAAAACGTACAAAAACAAGAGGTCTTCAGACTTGAGTCGAACAATAACAAGAGGTTTTCGGTTGTTAGCCGAACACCTAAAAAAAACGAACAAAAACAAGAGGTGTTCCGGGCTGATTGCCTGAACACCTAAAAAAAAAAAAACGTACAAAAACAAGAGGTCTTCAGACTTGAGTCGAACAATAACAAGAGGTTTTCGGTTGTTAGCCGAACACCTAAAAACAGAACAATAACAATAGGTTTTCGGCTGCTGGCCGAACACCTAAAAAGAACCAAAAAAACTTAACAATAACAATAGGTTTTCGGCTGATGGCCGAACACCCAAAAAAAACCTAACAATAGGTCTTCGGACTTGAGTCCGAACACCTAAAAAACAAACAAAAACAAGAGGTGTTACGCTGACTGCCCAAACTCCTAGAAAAAAATCAGAACAAAACCAATGGCTTTTCCGCAGATTGCTTTTTCGTATTTGATGGAAGTATTCAGTACCTGTGTGACCCCTTGCGGCTGCACCTCCAATAAGTGTCTGCATTTTTGTCCGTTTTTATGAGTTTTACGGTTAATTTTAGCCCACTTTTGCATACTACGGTGGAAGATCGACCTGGTGATCAACCTGGCCTAAAATTGTGCTGTGGTTCGTTGATTTTGGTAAGATTTTCTACGAAAAACCCTGTTGCAATTTTTGGTGATCTCGCTCAGTAATCTTTCGACCATGACGGCGTATTCGATAACCCAGTTGCTCAACATTGGTAAAACTGTACATCGTTCAGGCTGGTTACCATGTGCAGTATGGGAGCACATAAAGCAACTTGGACTGAATAGCATTAAGCCAACCCGAAGAGGCTATAGGGGTGGAGTTAAACGGGTTGCTACAATACCTACAAGAATAACACTAAGGAGACCTAATACCTGTTACGCTAACACAACCGGCATCAATACCTCCAATTTAGTAAGCATCGCCACCACGACTAGGAAACAATGGGATTTCCCGCGAGTTTTGAATCTCAATGCCCGATCACTGAGTATCGAGAAAGCGGACGAACTCCACACCGTTGTCAGGAACAATCAAGTTGATATCGTAGGCGTGTCAGAGACTTGGTTCAGCAAACATGTTTCAATTGACGCAGTGGCCCTGCCCGGTTTTGCTTGTGAACGAAAGGACAGACAAAGGAAAAAGGCGGGTGGAGTAGCGTGCTACATAAGAAACTCTATTCCTTACAAAAGACTTGAAACTCTTGAGGATGAAACACATGAGGCTATATGGATAACCTCGAGACCAAAGAAACTTCCAAGAAAATTCTCATGCATTACTGTCGGCTGCATTTACCATCCACCAGATGCAGACAACTTACAAATGCACGACTATCTCATAAACTGTGTGGATAACATCTTCCATATGCATCCTGCCAGTGGAATAATACTGATGGGTGATTTCAACCAACTGCGGGACACTTTTCTCTGAACCCATTACGGTTTCAACCAACTGGTTGATCAGCCAACTCGCAAACATGCACTTTCGGACAAATTTGGACCAATTTGTCACCTGTGTATGACAAACCCGTTGTACTTTCTCAATTAGGAACATCTGATCACAACATGGTGCTCTTCTCACCATCATGTGAGCTGTCCCTCGATACCGGACATACCGTGAAGGTTACCACCAAATGTATGACCCACCGCAATAAAGCTGCATTTGGGCAATTCCAAGCAAACATGGACAAGACATCAAAAAATAAAATCTGTGCCACAACTTTTTTTCCACTTCTAAGTTATAGCTAACAAATGAAGGTAAACAGAAATCAACTTTTTTAAAGGATTCGGGATCTTATTGTACAAAGGCAGAGATGTTTTCCCAAGCTGTTGGTTGACTCATTAAAAGTCAGCATGTCAAGGAGATTTCTTTAAAGTTGTATATTTTCCCCAAAAAAGATTCCTCCAACAAAAGTTAATTATATTTGATTAGTACCAGGTCCCATCTTTTACAATCCAAAATAAATTCCAAGTCCTGTCAGCCATTCAAGCCGTGTGTGGGTGTACCTGTTGAAGCTTCATTGTGGTGTAATGCGACTGACCGAGAGACAAAGTTTTTTTAATTGTAAGAAAAATGCACTGATTATTTTGATGGCATTTCAAATTATCCTTCTACCCTTAATGCCAAGTCTGAAATGAGTAAAGAATACAAACCAACATTCAGCATAATGTAATAAATAGCCAACAAAAAGTGTAATGCGACTAACCGGTAATGCGACTGACCAGTGCACTGTAATGCGACTAACCAAATCTGTTGTTAAAAGGAGGATGCTAAGAGATCAGCAGAGCTTGAGATCTTAGTCATGACTAAAATAGAGGACAGCATACATTTACTAAGAGATATGAACAACTACAGATGTCACTAATGAATGGATAGAGGGCAGTATTGTTTTATATACCTACCCACAATGCACTTCTGCAAAGCACATTGTATAATTATGGCCACATGTTTCATGCTAGTCATAGTACTACGTATCAGTACTGGACACTTCTGGTTTTACTTGATTGTTGAACAGCAAAGAGGTTTGAGTGGGAGGCTGTAAGATTGCAGAACCATAGCGTAAAAAGTGCAGCAACTTTGCAAGTGCCGCACCAAAAATGCCCAAGGTCAAGGTACATGAAAAGACAATAGCTGACATCATAGGAAGAAATAAGAACCTCAACCTAGATGTGACCTTTGAAACAGCTGATCAAATCAAAGATATTGCACAATAAGCATTTCTTCCAGGTTGAGGATGGCAAAGATGTAGCCTCCCTTATAATTGAGTGAGGGATACATGTATGTGCACACACACAAATAGAGGCAGAGAACATTGGCAACAATTAAAAAGCAAGTGAGCCGGATGTGGGAAACACTGCCAATGAACAGTGGTGTGTGGTTAAATATGATGGTGAAATGTATCCAGGTGAAGTCAAGGAGATAGGTGATCAAGGAGATTTTCGTGTGTCTGTCAGGCATCAAGCAGGTCAAAACTGGAAATGGCCAAATCCGAAGGATGAAAGCACTTTTTATCTGAAGCAGCAAATAGTTTGCAGCATTGAGCAACCTATGATAGCCAACAACCATGGTTACTTCAAATTTACAACCCACTTTTAGATTCATTCCCAGTAACTTGGAATTTCAGGGTTATGTTTAAAACCTGTTTTATGCCAGTTTGTATTAATTAGCAATTTATTCAGAATTTCATGGTACAGTTACATACAAAAACTTGATGCCCCTAAGATATCAAATCACAACCATATTTCTGGAAACTTAAGTTGCCAAAACTGTTCCAAGAGATACACGATACACATTTTGGCCTTGTCAGTAGGATTTTTAAGAAATAAACTGTGATTAAGTCAATCTTAATACAGTGTAGTCTTTTATCAACTCTGTGTGTTTGTTTAAGATGTTTATTAAGAATAAATCCATTTTTGTCAAACAAGAACACACATGTGGCTCCATTTAGGCATGGCTTAATTGACGGACAAACTGTAATGCGACTGACCGTAATGCGACTGACCAGGGTTTTTCTATACACAAAGGATACTTTAAGATGCTTACCATTTGTAAATACCCTATTTGAGACTTCTGTCTGGGAGTTATGTGTTACATGTAGTAAAACTGTTAAAAGTGTTTTGGTTTGAGGAAACTTTTGAATTGTGATAAGTGTTTTTTTTGCCATGTCCTTTTTGCGTAATGCGACTGACCGATTTTTACAATGTCACAACCTTTACAGTGCAAAGCCTACAACATTTCCAATAGCATTACTTCAAAGCCTTGAATGTCAATTTTAAAAAAGTGTATAAACTTAACAGAAAGACTGACCCATATAAAACTAATACCACCAAGTTTAAGAAATGACACATAAAAGTGTAATGCGACTGACCGTGGAATCGCCCATTTGCATCAGCCTTGTCTCAGGTCAGATGGGAAGAGCTGTATAATTTTGATAATTGTCAGGATCAATTCTCATTTTTCCAGTCTACGCTGACAAACTTAATGGAAACTCATTTCCCAAACAAGGAGGTGACACGTCATACCCAGGAAAAGCCATGGGTCACTGACACTTTTAGGAATTTAGTGAGTAGACGTCAGTGGGCAAGGATGTCAGGCAATATGGAAATGGCTAAGAAACTCCGTAACAAAGTGAACCGGTTGGCATCACACCTGCGCCATGATTTCTACAGGTCCAAGATATCCTCTCTTGAGAATTCTTCATCAAAAGACTGGTGGAAGCATATGAAATCACTTATGGGGCTATCGAATAGTAAGAACGCAGGACTACAGGGCCTTGCAAACACAATGACGAATGGTGATCTCCAATCACTTGCAAACACTATCAACAATTTTTTTGTCTCTGTAAGCCATGATCTGCCTCGATTGGATGACTCCCACCCAGTATTCCAGCTCCCTGGCCCAGTGCCTGCTGACTTCAACATCAGTGTTACCACTACGAAAAAGACTCTGGATAAGATCAAGTTGAACAAGGCACCGGGACCTGATGGAATACCTCCATGGATTCTACGTGAATTATCCCATGTACTTGCTGGCCCACTTACCGCTATCTTCAACAGCTCAATGAGGGAAGGTGTGGTCCGTACCTTATGGAAGACGGCAGATGTCATCCCTATTCCGAAACAACACCCTCCACGGTCAGTAGAAACTGATATCAGACCAATATCCTTAACCCCGATTGCCGCCAAGGCTTTTGAATCCATTGCGTTAGACATTGTTTCAAAAAGGATCAAAGATAAAATTGACCCTAACCAGTTTGGTTGCATCCCCGGTACCAGCACTACTGATGCACACGTGGAGATGGTACATCACTGGTACAAAGCGACTGAAAAGCCTGGTAACTTTGTTAGGATTTTGCTACTGGATTATTCCAAGGCATTTGACCACATCAATCACAATATCCTCATCCAGAAATTGATGGACATTGGGTTGGAACTCCACCTAGTACGTTGGATGGCAGCCTTTCTTGTGAACAGATTTCAACGGGTTAAAATCGGAACAGTTATCTCCGATTTCGGCTACCCAAATGGTGGTGTTCCCCAAGGGACTTTATCAGGACCCAAAGACTTCTTAGTTCACATCAATGACTTATCCACACCCTGTCCAATATACAAGTACGTGGACGACAGCACAATCTTTGAAGTCTGTAGAAAAGGAGTAACATCTGTATTACAACAGTCAGCTAATATTGCTTGCCAATGGTCAATTGATAATGATATGAACATAAACTCTAAGAAGTCCCAAGAAATGCTCATTTGCTTTTGCAAAGATTCAGCCCATGCCTCAAACTTGCCTAATATTGTTGTGAATAACAAATCAGTAGATCGGGTTACACATACTAAACTACTTGGTGTTATGATTTCCTCAGACTTAACATGGAATGTTCATGTAGACTACATTGTAGGTAAAGCAAGTAAACGATTGTACATGTTGTATCAACTTAAACGAGCTGGTATCGATCAAATTGATTTAACTAGGATTTATTTATCTGTGATAAGACCAGTTTTAGAATATGCCTGCCAAGTGTGGCACACTTGCCTTCCTAAATACCTAAGTAATAAAATTAAAATGGTGCAAAAAAGAGCTTTCAGGTGTATCTACCCAGGTCAGAGTTATGAGAGCTTACTCCCTAAGATTAATGTGCCTTCAGTGCATGAGAGACGCACTAGTTTATGTAAACAATATTTTACCAAACTGCAGGACACAAATCATAAATTACACTATTTATTGCCTCCAGCCCGTGATCTTAATTATTCCTTGCGCTCTGAAGTTGTGTTTCCTTTGCCTAAGACAAGAACAAATCGGTACAAGAATTCGCTTATCCCGTGGTGCCTTTTTAACCAATAACTTTTACTGAGTGATTTTATGCTTTTGTTCTCATTGTTTTACATTTTGCCAGTTCCCTTTTAGAACTTGGTCTCCGCTTTCCGGTAGTTTTAGCCTTTCCTGATTTATCTTCCTGTTAGTCACTCATCTGTAACTTGTTTTAGTTGATTTTTTTTCAACTTGCTGTTTTTACCTAGCCCAACTGTCTTTTTGAGCATATTTTAAATTGTAATTTGCCACTTTTCATGGCCCGCTAAGTACTTGTATTTTGGTTGTAATTGATTGTATTGTTCATGAGGTTGCAAATAAATGATCTTATCTATCTTATCTTAGATTGCGGAAAAGCCAATAATTATCCACGATTGCAAGATTAAACACGGTTAAACACATTACTTTTACCCTTTTTAAACTTTCAATTTCCATTTTGTTTTGTTTCAAATGTTATTGAAAATTGCTGTTTTAAAAGCTCTGTAAATTTGAATTTGTTTCAGCCTTTTGGCTGCTGTAATTCAAATGTTTTTACAATAAACCAACAAACCAATAAATAAAAATAAATTCATTCAGTTTTTACTCTTGACCAATTTCTCAATTAAATAAGAAAAGAAGAAAAGAAGAAGAAAAGAAATGGAAATAATTATCCACCATTGCAAGATTAAACACGATAACGTTCAGGTTTTACTCTTGACCAAGTCTTAATTAAATGAGAAAAAAAAGAAGAAAAGAAGAAAATAATGGAAAAAAGGGCCTGACCCAGCCGTGATTCGAACTGTAAAGCAGCTAGATCATCCACTAGGCCAAGGCATTTATCAAGTTATTTGATCTTGGAGTCCTTGTTAAATATGTAGCTTTCAAATTATTACTGGTTTCAGTCATATGTCCACACATATACATATATACATGTATACATATACCTGATGACGTCATCATTCTACATTCATTTTCAGAAGTAATGAGGATCCTGAAAGTTGCAATATTAAGGATTGGTAGCAATTGAAATGGTTATTTCATTGTTTTTGATCACTGGATCAGAATGGTGCAACATTTGTGACTTTTTAAGCTTTACTCGTTATTTACACCTTATGGAAATTAATTTTGACTGAAGTTTCAGGTCTCTACTGTGTTTCCTTCAGGAGTTATGAACCCTTTTTATTTTAAATTGTTTTAGCTCAATGAACCAAAGTGGTAGAGAATTGAGGATTATGAGAGATTGATAGGCTGCTGCCCTTGTTTATCATTGTATTTGGGCATATGGCAGGAAAGACCAAGATTCCAGCATACCCTGGCCGATTGTCGGCATTGGCTTACAGCCAAGTTCAAGGTGAACACATTCCACATTTTCTCAACAGAGAAAAAAAAATTGTTGTCTTTACTTGGTTCAGTCATGGTTTCATGTTGTTGTGGAGCGATCAAGCGCACATGACTCAAGCGCTGATGTTTCTGATCAGCAGAGTATGGTTTTAGTCCAAGTCTAATGTAACCATTATTGCTTCGTCATTTGAATGGCACTTAAAGCCGTTGGTCTCAGGTGTTGTGTAATGCATGTAAAAGAACTCAGTTACACTTATCGCTAAGAGAAGAGGTTTGCCACAGTATTTGTAGCAGTGGCTGCTGAATGCACCACAGCAAACCCTTATAAGGTGCTACATAAATGGGTCTCATGGTTAAAAAAAAACAAAAAAAACAAAAAAAACCTTCAAAAACCTGTTCTAAAAAACCTGTTCTCTGAAGTCAAAGGTTGGATGCATTCATGGTCATGTCAGCCTGACTTGATCACATTTCTCCATGCCTCTTGGTCTTGGATAAGGTTTGAGTCAGTGCACTTGAGGTTGACATGAACCTTCTTCCTCCACTTTTCATCATTCATGCATTGGATGTACCCATAACAACGCAGTCTACCCCATCAGACTATTTCCTCAACACTAAGAATGCCTAGAAACACTCTTTCAGAAATGGTGAGTGAGGACATCAAGCACACCATGTCATTGCAATTTGGAGTCCGATGACAGATATTAGTTTGGAGCCAGGTTTCACTGGAATAAAGGTGGACACTTCAGACACACAAGTTGAATACGTGTCCCCTGCTGCACAGGTACATTATATTATATGCCTCTATTGGTTAAAATGGGTAGCAGTTCTCGGATCTTCCTCCAGAAAAATTTTACTCTCACCATTATTGCATCATTATAGCCACCATCATGGCCAGTCACTTCTCGAGATGGCAGAAAGATTCCACGACTTCCAGAACATCGTCCCCCAAGGTAAATTCAGGCAACTTAGGGCTACAGTAGGGGGAAAATCCCCACGACACATTCTGTATATTTGTAGTCATGGGTGGATTTCAACTCACCCTTGACACCTGAGCAAGTTCTGTGTACAACTCTAAAGAGTTGGTCTCTTCTTATAATGTGATACCAATCAATTATTAAACAGTTTTCTTGATCTTAAATTCACATAAAAAAGTGTGATCTGAAAATTCACACATTTTTTGTAGACAAGCATATGGCACTCCGTGTTTTAGCATTTTCGTTCTTTCCACACCATTTTGAAAGAATTGCACACATATAATAGCAACCTTATTTTATTTCACCACCATTGGGAAAAAAAAGCCTCTTTCCACCTTTGGACGCTTTGCTGTGGAGGCCGATTATAGACAATTATACAGCTTTATAAAAATGGTCTCTGTGTTCAGGCTTAATTTGGGTGTGTGTGTGTACGGTAAGGAAGTTGTGGTCTGGTCTCAGACCATATCCAAGAGGCCTCATCCGGTGAGGGTCTTCAGGCTCAGGGCATTCCAAGGTACTCTGTACCCAGGACTGCAGATATTCTCTACCTATACAGCTCCAGCTTCCAACATCATTTGCAATCACAGGCCGAGTTTTCACTACTACACTGACTCCTTGCATATCAAACCTGGCATCTGCAATTACCCAGGTGTGAAATCATGTATTGCTGATGCCAAGGTTTGGTGTTAAAAGTTATTCAAGTTATAAAATTGCAGCGATTCTGTTGAAACCCCTCAACCCTTACATTGTAGGTAACAAAAGATATCCTCAAACCACATGATCCTGTACCTCAGCACTGTGACCTGAACATTTGTCTTGTTGACTATAAAACAATCTCATTTTGCATTTTAGACAGCGCCATCATTTATCCCTCATTTATGTCTATACTCCATACTCCTTTAGGGTGTATTGTGGGTTGATAGCTACCTCAAGCTACCTTCCTATACCACCTGATTAGAGGGAGCGCTATCTTCAGGTTGCTTTTGTACTGCACCGATATAGGAATGAAAATACCACATGACTTGAAAACTACTGGACATTCCGTATCATAACAACCACATGACATTTCCACTAATGTCCTAAAGACCTACACTATTATTTCTCAAAGAATGAACGTGATGACATCCACAAACAAATATTGAAAACCAATTACATAAAACCTATTCTGCATTCAGAACAAAGCTTATTTCACACATTGCAATATTTTCCCAAATTCTACATTCAGAGGGAACACATTAAAATGGACGTCTTCCACATTTCAATTTTGACTCCAAAGAAAACGCATAAAATTTAGCTAAAAGCACTTTCCTTGTTTTAAATTTAACACTCCCGGAATGTAACTACCCATAGCCTGTCATTTGATGTTCAGATGTCAAACCCGTTCTGAAAAGATATCACACACTCTAACCTTTCCTGCAAATGGGATATTATCTGACTTTTTACAAATTCCCTCAGAAAGGAAAAAATGACAATTCTTAATTTACCAGTGAGTCCTGAAATCTGTATCCAGGACTTCCCGCCCTTTTTCTGAAAGCCCAAACCATTAGAACTGCATTCATCACATGAAACCTATTAAACCAACCATCGACACAACTCCACAGTTGTAAACAGCTGGATTATACCCTGATGTCCACCAAGACACAACACGTAAGCACTGAACAAACACGAAACCTCTTCAATTTCTCTATACACTCCGACGTAGCAAAAGTACAAAGAGAAAGAGGGAAGCCAATTTGACTTGTTCCACTTAACAAACCAACCAGTCCTTTTCAGGATTATCACTCTTCGAAAGAGAGATAAACCACTACTATGTCATACCTAATATGTGCAACGACAATTCCAAAAATGTAAATTCGTATAATTATAAATGAAACATAAATTATTTCTCCTACAATGTGGCTAAACACAACTTTTGGTAAACAAGCTCACTTTTTACGATTCCAATGGTTAAAGCCAATCACTTTTTACGTTGTTCATACTTTCATTGGTTCAAGGAGAATAATATTCTTAATCCTTTAGCAGACGAAAATTTGAATGTCCCAACCAACATTTCCAAAGCAAAACCTCGCCAATTACTATGAAGCTTGTTAACAACTTAGTACAAACATCCGTTAAAACCCACCATAAAAAAACATATTTTTGAGTGATCTTCCACTGAAGTTTGTTAGTTGCAAAACCGGTCACCTACTAACAAAGAGTTTTGCTCAAAAATAACATCTACATTTGGATTTATTACCATCACCTTGAACAAAAGCATGACAAATAATGTTTTTCACGAGACATGAGACCTACCAATTCGTCCAAAATCACCCACACCCGCAACTAAAAATTGCCCGAAATTGAGACATGAAAACTTGTTATTGTCCTTTTGACTGTAAAACAGTCTCAATTTTCGTGTTTAAAAATTTGGACCTATGAAGTACACAATGGCAATTGATGTGGTTTTCATCAAGTGGCACAGTTAATTTCATTTGCAAAGAAACATGTAAATTGGCCAACCTCTTACCCAACTTGTACAACCCATTTAAAATTGGAGCTAAATTCCAGAAACCATTTCGCTGTAATTCAAAACTAGGACCACGATCTTTTCCCCTAAAAAACGATCCCAACTTTTCTTTCCCCAAGGGCAAACACGTGACAAGTCCAAATGTCACATCTAACTGGAGTAAGAGTCCGGAAACCATTTAACTATAACTCACCACTGTGACCTTGACTTTCGACCTATTCACCCGAAAACAAAAACTAGTAAACTTGCGGGTACAACCTTGTGGGTACAACCATGTATATAACTTTTTTGGGAGGAGTGATGGCTCTGAAAACGGCCCTCTGAAAAATTGCATCTCTATATTGGTTGAGGTGCTGGTACCAAGGGAAACAGCGTATCAACCTCATTGGTAAGGGAATTTGCAGTTGGCCATTCATGCAAATTTGCGGCTGGAAACTAGTAATTCCCAGCTGTTATTCACGGCTAGTTTCAACCTGCTAGTTGAAGCAAAGATACTACAAAACCAAGATAGGACACTCTATTCAGAAATATGAAATGCAAAATTCGGGCGCCCGCTGTCGCATGGTAGGTAAAACCAAAGATCATTTATGCAATAAGTAGGGCCTACTACATGGAAAAACTTACACCAAACGGTCCCACCAACTAAAAAAGGTGAAGGCAGATCAAAAACTTGGTGTTTGGCAATATTATAAATGGTGTCAATAATCCTTGCAAAATGACACACGGGAAGGGTGCCATCATGCGGTTGGTAGGTATAAAGGCGTTACATCTGCTAAGTGTCCTATCTGTGTTTCTAGTATCTTTGGTTGCAGTTACTGATTTTGACAGTTGCAACGCTTGTATAAACGTATCCGCCAACCTTTGACCTCTTTTGTTTTATTCGACAATTTCTCGTTAATAACAGGTCACTCGGCTTACATTTCTTTCCGAAAAGCTTCTCAAAAGTATACTGATATAATTTTTAAGTGGTAAAAAAGGTCACTTTTAGAAATATGAGGCCGCAATAAACCTTAAAGTTCAAATATATGTAAATATTAATTGCTTAGCAGAGTGTGATGTCACAACACAAATTACTATGATACTACCATGGAGGTAGAATTAATTCTACCCATGGTAATACTGACAACTCATCTAAGATACATCATAGTTTTTTGTGAAATTGCAGACCTGATACTTCACGGAGGCATTGGAGGCATTTGCCTCCATTGCCCCTGGTCATTGCCTTGGTGCCCTTGAAATGTTCCAATAGAAGTTAACAATGTTCTCATAGAGGTGCCCTTTATCAAGAAGAAAATGCCTTGGTGCCCTTGTCTTTTCAAGAACGAAGCAATCTGGTCTGAAATTGACCCCAGCGTGGTTTGGCTAACTGTTAACAGAGTCCGTCAATTTTGAAATGGTTGACTGTCACAATATGTCTGCAATTTGTACAAAGTACCAGTGTACCTGTACATTACAAATTTCACCAAAAACTAAATGATTCATTTTCAGTAAACCTACTGTGGACTGATGGTTAGAGGGTTTGGCTGCATCTTTCGCTTTTTCACAGTGATACCTGATGATCTTTTCATAGTGTATTGAGACATGAGTGATGATGCATGGCCACAATGCTCCTTCAGCTGTAAAAAGAACAAGAATGAGTATCAACATCTTAAAAAAAACATACATGTATACACAAAATGATCACGTCAGGACACATCTACATTGTACTTAGGCAACATTAAGGTTGATTATTTCTAATGACTACATTTTATACTTCCAAAAGAATGAACAGGCTGTCAAGTGATACCTGACACGAGTTGATTCAGTCACCTTGAAATGTGTGTAAATTGATAATTTCATCATTCTTTATTGCTGGGTACTTGTTCTTAAAGTTTATTTGAAACACAGGTTATGTTTGAACTTTTAACTTGTTGTTGGTTGTAGTATTACTATTGTTCTCATTGTGCCAACTTTTGTCTCAGTATACCATCTCATTCTCTAGAGCCCATTGGAGGCCAGAAGAGGCTGTCAAGAAACTGGGAGTGACAGACGGAGGTGTAAGAGTACTAATAGCAGCACACATTCACACATTCTGTGTTTTTATTCCTGATATTAAACTTGTGGCTATTCCTGCATTGTTGAAGTGACTGTCCAGTTTGTCCAATGTATACAGCTGGAGGGCACAGTTGGCAATTAATGGAGTAAAACACATTGCTTGAGGTGCATCTAAATGAACCTTTGATGGTGTATGTGGTCCAGCATGCGTTAATCATCCAATCAGATTGCTCGACAGCCTTGGTTTATAGAACTGCAATTTTATATCCAATGGTGCATATGATATGGGACGCAGAAGCACTACATTTTTCCGTATTCGGCCTCGTTTGATATGGGACGCCGAAGCACTATATTTCTCCGTATTCCACAAGCGCTTGTGTGATAACTAATATTGTTGGATCCACTTAAATGCATGTGTAGGGGTAAAGTTGGCAAGGGGTGGTTCCATTACTGGTGGGTAGATTAAGAGTGCTTCTGACAAGACGGGCTTGAAGATTAGCGGCTTGTCTGTAGGCAATGATGGGCTTTTCCGAGTAATTTAAGTATTACATTTGCTTTGTGGTGGTCTTGCCAATATCAATCTTGTGGCAGCAGCCCACTACCAGAAGAGAGACACCTTTGGTGAAAGAAGAGTTTGACACCTTTGGTGAAATGACTCAAGTCTTCTGAGGTCGGATTTGAGGAGGGTCCATGTTTCTGAGCCGTATAGGACAGGAATGACGCATGTCCGGTATATGCCCAGCTTGGTGGTGAGTTTCAGACTCTTTAGCCTCCAGATTCTGCATAGGCTGTTTACAGCAGATGAAGTGAGACCAAAACGTCTGAGGATGTCAGGTTCACTGCGCCCAGTGTTGAGGATCTTATTTCCTAGATATACAAATTCCTCCACAATGTCGACAGACTGGCCGTTCACCATAATGTGAGGAGTGCTGGTGTTGTTTGAATTTAGAACTTGGATTTTCGGTTTATGCCAGGAGATGTTGAGGCCAAGATTAGCAGCCTCGCTCTGAAAAGAGTGCAGTGTTCAGATCGTTGGTCTTTTTACTGACGAGAGCAACATCATCTGCATAATCCAGGTATGAAAACGTCAACTGACCATCGGTGATCCCTACATCCATAGTCTCCCTATAGAGGATCCAGTCCAATGCAAGGCAGAAAAGGGAAGGTGCCAGGATGCAGCCCTACCTTGCACCTTCCTTGACTCACCTTGGCGGTGGTGTTGGTATGGAGATCCTTGATGAGGGTAAGGAGACGGTCTGGAACTACTATGCCTTGGACTGCTTTCCAAAGTGCTTTCCTATCAACCAAGTCAAAAGCTGCCTTCAGATGTACCTTTCTAGTAGAGTCGACAACATTAGCAGAAGTTGAACAAATAAGAGTGGAAAACCGTGGCAAGATCTTTTGTATGTAGATGGATGGCAGGGTTTTCTAAAAGTTGTCTCTTTAGCTTAGAACAATCTGACTAAACTATGAAACTGACGAAGTAGTAAAATGAATGTGTGCACTGAATCAGCGGGCTGGAATAAAGAGGGGAGTTCTCATGCTTGTATGGCCTGCAGTGTGGGCTATTGTGTCATGGGTCTTTGTTTTTGTTCAGCGGTTTGTGTGTGCATGTTCATTGGAAATGCATTTGTATGTTACCGAAGGAGAGATATTTTCAAAGTAGCATTTAAAGATTCTTTCATAAGAAATGCATTTGAACAATGAAATGGGTGTTTTGGGGTAAAACTACACACAACGTAAGCCAGCTTTGGATCTCTGGCTCCAAAGATGGCTTACGTTGTGACTCCAAAGACTTATAAACAAACAGGACTAACTTTATATAGACATTAGGGATTGGGACAAAAGGGGACTCGGTCTGAGTGGGGCGGACTTGGACTTGGAACTCAAACACCAGGGACTCGGACTCAGAAGTGCGACTGCTGTGTAAGTAAGGCAACTTAAAGTTAATCAGCTAAGCATGTTCACAAACAATCAACCCAATATTTCTCACAGAATTTAATTAACAATTTTCTATTATTTTATTACCTTGAAAGACCATTTGTAGGACTGTAATACTTGCTGATACAATGGTGTCTTGTCCAATACTGGATCCAAACTCAGTAGGCCTGTCAACCCTATACTGCTGCCTTGGTTGAATTTACTGATATTATTGGTCAGTTTTTCCAATTCACTGTAAATAAGAATATTGAAGTATACATTGTAATCATAGGTGTAATACTATTAGTTATCACACAAGCACGAGTGGAATATGGAAAAACATAGCGCGCATGTGATAACAAATTTATCTTCCAGCCAACTTCATACTGCCTCATGAAAACAGACAATAAAAATCAACTTGTTTCATGCCCTAATATCCGTATACATTGAAAGTTAGTCTGGAGGACTGGGATGTTGGAAGATATTTACAGTTAAGTTCTTGATTTTGCATCCATAAAATGCTGGTTGTTGGCTGCTCATGATAGATTTCCAGAGGGAAATGTTTATGTCCTTGAAGAATGGGCTGAGTTGAAAGTTTTTACCTTCCAGTACATAAAAAACTATTGGCTTTTTCACGACAAGCATCACATGTGCGATGCACAAAGTCTAACATTTTAGAGCGTTATTTCATGAATAGTACAAAGTTTTGAAGGTTATTTTGCACTGTCCGTATACGGAGCGTGACGCATGATACTCAAAATACGCAGAGCAATATAGACTACTGGGCGTATAATATGGTTTATTATCACACTCCCATTGAGCAATCTGATTGGAGGATTAGCGCATACAGGCAAAGGTCTATGGAGGCCAAGATTAATGACCTACAGTTTAGTGAATGGTGAGTAAGATGACTAGTCATTAGCAGTTTTGGGTAGCTAATGAAGACTTCCGAGAACACATCCAGACCGTTAAAAATACTGCACAGATAGCGCTACCCAATATCGCACTAACTTTTAAAAGTTCCCACCACAGGGCATATTGACTAAGACGTTTGGCTAAGAATGAGCTGGTATGTCAAAATCTGCCAGCCCCACTTATGTGGGCTAACACAATGTATACAGAGAGGAACAGGCACTTTGAACTAATGGAAAGTGTCAAAATCATGAAAATTAAGCCATTTTCGGGTCTACGTTGGTCTCGCTAAACGTTGGTTTAATACCTTTGGGTATGAAAGCATGAAAATTCCAGCTGCACCATCCATGCCATCAAATGTCTGCGAGAATTTTCATTTAAATGTTGATAATAATTAGCCTTTCAGCTACCAATTCGTCGAGAAGAATATTTAAAGAAAGAAATAAAGCTGAAAACCCATTAAAAGAATCTTTTAAAAAATCTTATAAAAGTGGCAGTTTGATATGGACATTTTTCAAGAATGGGTACGTAGTATGCCTACATAGTTAAGCCTCATATTAGCGCATCCCTACCATCACTGTATTAGACATATTATTCTCTTTTTGTTTGTAGCCAATTCTTGCAATTTTCAACCAAGCCATCGATAACCAAAAACTTTTTGCCAATCTGCTTAAAAAATATGAAATGCTGCATATTTTGTTATTATTTAGGCTCAATATTTTCAATAAAAATTAGTTTCCCTACTAAAGTAAATTTTTGTAAAATTTTTGATGACAATGTCTGTCAAAACTACTGTAACGCAATGCAGTATCGCCTATTGTGAAACGTTTAAAGTTTTAGCAACGTAAACCCTGGCTAGTTCCTAGCTGTCATTGGAAGCCCAACATAAGGATATGTTCATCAGATGGGAGTTACAAGAGAAGGAAAGAGAGGCGCTAAGGCCTGACTGGAAGCTGATTTCATCTGCATCTAGATCATCAGCAGCAAAAACGTACTGGCGCCGTTCAGACCCATAACAGATAATGTTCTTTCAAGACGATGGGAGTCGGACGAGGGTTGTCTGGTGAAGTGGCATACCTTGCTTCCTGAGAAATTCCGAACAGATATGGTGAAAGAGTTGCACGGTGGTGTGGCAAGTGGGCATTAAGGAGTCAAGAAAACGATGGCAAAGGTTCGCATCAGGTACTACTAGAGTGGTATGACCCCCAATATTTGATCAATTATAAGACATTGTAATGTGTGCGCAAAGAGAAAGTCTTCTGCCAAGACTAATAAGGCGCCACTCCAACAGCATATAGTAGGTGCGCCGATAGAGCGTGTCGCTTAAGAAATAATTGGTCCCCCTGCCAGAAACATACAGTGGTAATAAGTACATCTTGGTTGTAGGTGACTACCTAACCAAATACCTACCCCATACCAGACCAACCAGTGGAGACAGTTGCTAAGAAATTTGTAAACACGTATGTGCGTTGTTTTGGCGTACCTGAAGTGTTACATTCGGATCAAGGGCAACTTTGAATCCATAGTTTTTGCAGAAAAAGAAGAAACTAATGTAGAACTGTATCTGTTGGAAACAGAATACATGGCTTTTCCAACACGTTCTGGTAACTGTTCCAAGTTGTCACAAACTTTGTGACGTCACTTTGAAGTATTTGTTTGCGAATTTTTAAGTGGTTATAACTTATTTTTACAATTACTTAAGTCTTTAAATTCAAAACAAATAAAGTAACGTACGGTATCTTGTGGTTGATTTTATTCGCATGACCAAATATCAAAAAGGAACATCTTTAATGTGATGTCACGTGAGAAGTCTTGATGCCATGATTACGCCATTTCATTTGCTAATGACATATGACCATTGAAGCCTGTTTCAAGAAGAATTTTGATTATAGTATGTTTCGTTACCAATTTATGAGTTAGGCGTCAAAATATTCCAAAAATATGTACAAAATGACGTGATGACATCATCATGACATAACTTTATATTTTACACAAGCTTTGCCATGTCAAACAACATACATTGTACCAAGTTTCAACTTAATCAAACGTTTACTTCAGGAGATATTAAGACTTTAAAAAATGCACCTTCAACGTCACGTCACGTGACACCTGATGGATATCGTCATTCTAAAAATTAACACATGTGTTGTCTGCATTAACATCATCTCGTATACAAATTTCAAAAGAATTACAAAAAACTTTGCCACAGACATCAAGTAAAAGTTTGTTTTGAAGTGTTTTTAACTTGCTGCTAGAGGGCGCTCTTAAATAGTATGACGTCATCGGTACTATTTTTGGAAAGTAGTCTCATGCCAGACACTAACATTGTTGAAAGCAACTTCGTAAAATTGATCACTTTTGAATAACAAGGCACTTCTGGTTTCGACCGGAAGTAAAGGTCATGTGATGTCACCCACACTGAATAAAACAAAGACCTATATTACCTCAATCTAATCCCGCAAAAATAAAACCTACGGTCTCTTGTGGTTGATTTTATATGCATTTTCAAATATTTAAATATTACATCTTTTAGGTGGCGTCATGTGACAGGTGATGACGTCATGGTGATGTTAATGATACTGTGCACATGTTTAGTGTATGGTCTTTCTTTGTACCAAGTTTGATTAAGATTTAAGTTTGGAAGGTGACCAAAGTGCCGCACAGAAAAAAAACGGTGTACAAAAGTATCGGGGACGAAGAAAAAGAAAGAAAAAAAACCTCTAGAACTGTATCTGTTGGAAACAGAATACATGGCTTTTCCGACACGTTTCGGTACCTGTTTTCAAAAACTTTGTGACGTCACTTTGAAATTTTTGTGTGCGAATTTTTAAGTGGTTATAACTTATTCATACAATTACTTAAGTCTTTAAATTCAAAACAGTGGGCGCTATGCCTTCAGCATTTTACATTTTTAAGACAGTGTCCAATCTTCCTGTTGTGTAAACCTGCACCTTTAAGGTGATGTAATGTGACACTTCCATTTCACAAGACCAAGTCCTTTACTAACAACATCCCAAGTTAAAACTCTATTAGACTAGTAGTGCGGTAGATACACCACTTCTAAAACAGCATTTTAGTACCCTGTCAGGTGCAACACGATGACGTCATTAATCTACAACTTCATTATGTATACCGATTTTCAAACAATTACCAAAATTTTGCAACTGACTTCTTCAAAAAGTACAGTTTCAACTGTTTTTAAAGAGGGCGGTCTTGTACGTTTATCCCGTCAACGGTTTCATTTTCTCAAAGACACTAAACCGTTAAAAGCAATTTGGTAAAGTTTACAACTTTTGAATTACATGACACTGCCGGTTTCGACCGGACATAGAAGGCAAATGATTTCAAGCCCATTCAAAAATGAAGACTTATAAAACTTCTATTTAATCCCGCAAAAAAGTAACGTACAGTATCTTGTGGTTGATTTTATTTCCAAATATCAAAAGTTACATCTTTAACGCCATGATGACACCATTTCGTTTGCTAATGATCAGGCCTGGGCGACTAGTGAGACTAGTCGATTGGCGCGAGTAGTAGTGACCGCTGCGTTGCAACTACTCGAGTAGTCGCACCACAAAGAAATCTTCAACAGTACTTGCAAATAGTTGCTAAATGAACGGATTTCTCATTCACGTGAGGTCACGCACACTGACGCTATGGTGACGTTACTGTGCACATGTTTGGTGTATGGTCTTTCTTTGTACCAAGTTTGATTAAGATCCAAGTTTGGAAAGTGACCAAAGTGCCGCACAGAAAAAACTGTGTACAAAAGTAATGGGGACGTAGAAAAAGAAGAAAAACTAGACATAATTGCATTCGTGAACGAATGCCCAGCTGTTTCGCCAAAAATGTTTTCAAATAATACTGATCTTAATTAATATAAAAGTCTGAAAAATTGTGTGCATGAAGAAGTTAATAATGCAAAAAGTAATGCCTTGTGAGGTCGATTCCATTCTGTATATATTTTGTGAAACTGTACCTTTAAGGTAACATAACCTGACAAATGATGACGTCATGATGACGTCAATTCGTTTTCAGAGCATTAATGACCGATCGAGCCTGTTTAAAAAGGAATTTTAATCATAGCATATTCCGTTAGCAATTTATGACTCCAGAGGCAGGTTTTAACGTGATCGGACCAACAATTTTGGAGATATACGACTTCAAATAGTGCACCTTTAATGGTACGTCACGTGACCGCTGATGATCTCATCAACCTAAAACTTCACACATATGTTGGCTGCCTGATGGTCATCATGTGTATCAATTTTGAAGCGATTACACCAAACTTTGCCACACAGATCTTCTCAAAATGCATTTTGAACAGTTTTCAACCTGCCGCTAGAGGGCGCTCTTGTTTAATATGACGTCATCGGTATTTTTTTTAAAAAGCTGACCCTGGCCGGACACTAACATCGTTCCAAGCAACTTCATTACTTTTACCACTTTTGAATTACGAGGCACTTCCGGTTTTGGACGGAAGTAGAGGTCACGTAAGGTCACGCACACTGAATAAAATCAAGACCTAATTTATCCCAATCCCGCAAACAGAAACCTACGGTCTCTTATGGCTGATTTCATACGGATTTTCAAATATTTAAAATAATTTTTTTTAAGATGACGTCACTCAACGGGTGATGACGTCATCATGACGTCATTGTTATATGCACACTATTCCACCAGTGCCTCTCATCACCTGCAATTGCTTATCAGGAACATTGCAACACAGCGCTTAGAACGAAACATGCGTTTTTGCAGTTACTTCCGGTACCTTGAAAAATAAAAATAATAAAAAAAAAAATCTTACGAAAATAAGAGCTATTTCGAGGTGCTTCGTGGCGAAACAGCTAAAAAAAAGGGCAAAAAGAAAGGCTTTTCCGCTGTAAAGCAGAAAAGCCAAAAAATCAGCACAAAAGCAATGCCTTTTCCACTGACAGAACAAAAGACTTTTCCGGATGTGAACATTTTGAAGGTTGTTTATTATAGGTGAATTTTGCGAATCATGTTAGCCGCAACATATGCAAGTTTTCAGTTCAAACACAAATTATTTTTATTCTGTAAATGGGCAATTCCACGGTAATTGGCCTTACATTTAATGGGTAGTTCCATGAATGTTTGGGCTGGTATCCTTTTATCTTGAGGTCAGATAAATAAAATTTCTCTGAGGAACATTATAGAAGTTATGATTAACAAACCCTACCCGAAAAAACATGTTTGTCTTCTTTTGGCAACAGCTTTATTTTCGGTAACTCGCGTTACATAAAAAGGACATAGCTTAAAAACACAACCCCTGTCTTCAAATTTTCCTCATACAGGGCAACCCTGATGGAAACTTTTCTGTGTTTCTATGACATATGCATGTATTACGCATGATTATACTCAAATAATAACAAAACAATTGATAAAAAATTAGGAAGGACCTGTCATATCGGTAACTCGTGTTACGGTAACTCGTGTTACAGTTTGTCCGCAAAAAAACAATGCCTCATTTCATGAATGCCTATACTTCATGTCAAGTTTGCAACATGTACAACAAATTGATTACAAGTAGGAACACCCACTTTCATGCCTGCTAACTCATGTCCATACATATGTACATGTACATGTATGGTGCATGTACGACTTGTGTGCGTATGCTGTGAACTAGTTGGTGGAAGCATCCAGTATGATTCTATAGCATATTCCAACCAGCTGTGCACTGCACTTACAAATGTAAATATACAGTAATCACTGCAAAAACTTGACATGTAGCAGCAGTGATTATTTGCTACATTTATGTCCGACTTCTCAAGCTTCACCATCATACCACTGAGTGGATAGAAGATAACACCCCTTGGAGAAGACCATTTCCAGTTATTTCCTGCTGGCTCCATCACTGAGATTTGAAAGTCATTGTCTCCCCCAATTGCAATGACTTCACCTGGGAAAAGGATGTCCTCATGATACATGTAGCCATGGTAAATGAAATCAGGAGAAAAGACCATAGTTTAGCCACAGAAGAACAATTTTGATTGTTTTGTTAGAATTTGAGAGCACCATAGAGTAGTGTTTTAGAAAAGGAGGACGCATAGAAAAAGGAAGACGCATAGAAAAAGGAAAACCGGAAGCACACTCAAATATTTTAAGAACCTAAAAAGACCGTTTAACTGAGCTCCAAAGAAAATTTCTAAGGCATGACGTGCCGTTTGAAAGAGGGAGTCAGCCAAGGTGTAGGGAAAATATGCAGAGGAAGAAATGGATATTGATCAGTCCGGGAAGGGGGAAAAAGGGGGGAGGGAGCGAAGGAAAGGGCCAGGCAAGGCCTGGTCATAGTGCTTCACAAAAACTGCTGGGAAAGCCAAAGACGCAAGTATTTTTTTGTAGCACAGACATGTCAGAAGCCATGGGTATGTTACTATGGAGTGTGCACAAGTGCACTGTGGGTAGAACTTCGTAAATGCTGCCTTCTTTTGTTTTAGTTCACTTCATTAAGTCCTAAAAACACACATTGGCCATACAATTGTCTTGAAAAACTGCATCAAACTAGTGGTAACTTCCATTACCTATAGTAACTCGCATTACATGGTAACTCGCGTTACAGTTTTTAGATACTGGGATGAATTAGCTGGGATGAATTAGCGGAAAATGGCATCATAGGAACTTAAAGTATTGAGTTTAATTAGAAAATAATAAATCTCACAATTTCATTTATTTCAGATAAATCATAGGTGGAAAAAAGGTGTTTTGGTAACTCGCGTTACAATGTCTCTAATGCATGATATTCCCAAGGGTAGAATTTAATAGCAATGAAAGAAACATGGCTTATGACAGTATAAATAATCATTTAGCTTGGTTTTGTTATACTGTTTACTTTGAAATATCATACTATTTCTAATTACCATATTTTCATTTTTTTTTGGCACAAATTGTCCTTAAAACAATTTTGGTCATATTTTGAAAAATCTTGAAGCATTTTTGATTATTTTTTCTCACTACAAAACTAGAACTCATATAGAAATAAGTTGTAGTGATTAAACTTTCATTTCTTAAAGTTGAAATGTTCACTTAATGTCCACCTTTCTATGGAATTGCTCAAATATAGATTTTGTAAAACTGTACCTTTCAGGTGATATAACGTGACACTTGACGAGGTCATGATGATGACATTTTCAAATAATTTTGATTATAGCTTGTTTGGTTAGCAATTTATGAGTAAAGATGCAAAAAATGTGTAAGAAGTCACATGACATCATCATGATGTCATTTCACATTTTACAAGAACTTTCCCTCGTTTAACAACATACCAAGTTTTAATTCAATCAAACTCATAGTTTGGTTGATATGACTTCAAAATGTGCACCTTTAATGTTATGTCAGGTGACAATCGATGACGTCATCAATGTTAAACTACACACGTGTTGTCTGCATCTAGACCCTGTGACTGGAGCACTGTACCTCTTTTTTTTGAGATTTTGACATTATCGGTTGTGCTAGTAGTAAGACTGATAATGTCAAAATCTAAAAAAAAAAAAGGAGTAAAGCGCCCCAGTCACTGGGTCTAGTCTGCATCAAGTATACCAATTTTCAAGCGATTACAATAATCTTTGCCACAGACATCAAGTAAAAGTGTTTTTTTAACTGTTTGTAACCTGCCACTAGAGGACGCTCTTGCATTTTACGACATCACCGATATTTTTTTAAATTAGACCATGCTGGACACTAACATCGTTGAAAGCAACTCCAAAAAAATTACTTTTAAATAGATCAATTGCGCGACAATGTTTATATGCGGTCACGTGACCCCCTATCGGGTATGACGTCATACAGCTGATGAAAAAATATGTGTAAAAGCATAGGCCGTGACGCAGAGTGAGTTCGAAAACAGTCGATTTTACTTTTGTTAAGCAATGAATTAGTTAATCAGCCCCTTTATTTAAAGTAGTATGTTGTGGCATTAATTTAAATCACAGATCTCTGTTTCATAATTTAACATGATTCTACTAAAAAGAGGTTTTTTTAGCCATGCACTACCGGCGTCGGACGACTAATGAATATGTAGCCACCCGTGTGTTATTTTGTATGTAATGTTGGCCTAAATCACTGTGAAAAAAGGGTAAAGAACGTTGGAAAAGTGCGCATTAATACCTAGCCTTGCAGAATTTCAAATAGGCAAAGGAATCAGTTTTGGAAAGCAATTTCTTTGGAGGATTTCAGCTTCAAAACTTTGAAATTTTTGTGTTGAAAAGTATGTGGTGATCGCGGTTGTCCTCCACGGTCTGGCCTAACGTTCCATCACGCGCTGTACACATCGTGCACATTTATACGGTACTTTTACAATTTTCAAGACTTGCTGGAACTGTCCCTACTGGCTTTATTCAGCCACTTGAAGGTCTCTGGTACAAACTCTGGAATATCTTTCACAGATTTCAAGTAAAAAAAGCCTTGATCGAATTAACTAAATGCATTAATCATCGTGTACCGTACCACCCTTTCCTATGGAGGATAACGTGTGTGTTTACATTTTATACCCAACAGGGGTCACGTGACGTAGGTCACGCAATCGGTCTAACATAAGGCACTTCCGGTTTCAACCGGAAGTAGATGATTTCACGCAAACGTCAAAACATAAACTTAAAGATCTATATATTAACTCTACCTTCTCGCAAAAAAAAAAATGGTTGATTTGATACAAATTTTCAATGATTTAATTTAGTAAGGTTCTAAACATTGTAATTTTACTAGCACGATGACGTCATAATGACGTTACGGTACTAACGTCACACCTTTTAGACCCAGTAACTGGGGTGCTGTACTCCTTTTTGAGATTTTGTACGACTGATGATGTCAAAATCTCAAAAAAGGAGTACAGCGCCCCAGTTACTGGGTCTAGTGTAGGCCTACTCCTAGAACTATGAGGTTCGTTCCGCTATCGTCTCCACGAACCTCATAGAGTGACATGTACAAAATCATATTCGAAACTTTCTGCCCTTCACGTTTACATGGCTACAGTTCTTTTTTGAAATCAGATCTCGCCAAAACTAGGCTCTATGTGTTCTTTCAACTCTCATCGAGCGTTGCACGGGTCCAGAAAATCCACTCCGCAAACTAAAAGTTGTTAAAAAGTGATAAATTCTCACCGAAATTCAGATTCCATTCAAACAGTATTGCAACAAGTATGGCAACCGGAGTTGCAAAATTAACTGGTATGCTGCTATGCGGTGCGCTGGTCCTATGGGCTGGTTCCGCGTACCAGTTAATTTTGCAACTCCGGTTGCCATATTTGAACACATAGAGCTAGTTGCGATAATCGTAACCCTCCATCCATACCAAGAAATCACGTGTGGCGCGAGAGTATAAAAACAATTTCAGAATGGAGTCAGCAAAAAGTGCAAGTACCAAACTATGCGTGCATGCAACCGATGCCATGCATAGATTTGGTGCATGCACTTTTTCTGACTCCATGCATTTTGTATTCTAAGCTGTTTCATTAGCTGTAGCTGTCACGTGAAACAGCCGCTGAATTGTTTTTGCACTCTCGTGACTTCGTGATGGCATTGCATTCTGGGTAATCAAAATGGCCCCGGTCGCTAGCCGATATCTATTCGTGTGGAGTAATTTTGAGCCAAATTCAAATGATTATTTGCCCTTAATAAGGTTAGTAACTTCAACAGCCAAAGTACCGGAGGGAAGCTAAGACTAAGAGGTACGTGGACACATTTAGTTGGTTAAAATCCAGCGCCGCACCCGTTAAGTTTCGATGCGGCGGATTGGGGGACGAGCTGCACAAAAGATATGCTTGGACGTGTGGCTAAGGATTCAACCGATGTCAAAAATCCTTGCCACACTAGTGGGGCTAATGCTACATGTGCTAACGTAACACTAACATTACAATAAAACAATAACATACATAACGTTACCTGAAGTTATCATTAACATTATACAAATTAATCTGCAGTTGAGTCACAAAATTCTTCATTGCTTGATCTGCATCATCCGCAGACTTCACGCCGTCTGTTAAGCTGGTGAAAGTCTTGTTTATACTTTCCCTCAATTTTTGTGTAGAGTGCAGTGCCTGCATAATGATCTTTGAATTGTCATGGTCCGACGCCATGGTTTGTATTTTGCAAGTGTGAGCACTAAATTTGGTGCTTGCAACAAAATAATTTGGTGCTGGCATCAAAATTAATTTCAAAATGTTAGTTAACGACCGTCACTGGCGTTCAACGTCAACATCTTGGAGTAAATACACGACTACCCAACTTTTTGGTCAATGGATATTATGCAAACGCGATAGAAAAAAAAGATAAATGAGTAACGTTGACGGTCATTGACGAACATCTTAAATCGGCTAGCACGACATTTTTAAATGATTGGTGGTGGTTTCGGTCCAAAATGATTGTGTCAAAGGTGCACCGTGTCAAAGATACTATGATCCGCCGCAGCCTGCAGCGCTGTACAGTGTTCATACCCTGCAGTGCAAAATGGCCTCCAACATGTCCAACGTAAACCTGAATGTCACGTGTAACAACCATGTTATTGTTACCACGAAAGATGATCCATGCATTGTTCATCTTTTAAAATTACTAGAACAAGGGTTTAACAGTGATAAGTCGTTATTATTACTTCGTGAGTTTAGGACAGCGCTCACAGCTGTAACTCAGCCTCAACTTCGAAGGTTTGTGAGGAATGTTTCTCTGCGGCCGCTGTTTGCTTGTTTGAAAACCTCAACTAGCAATAGCATGACTAGCACTAGCAGTAGCACTGGCAGTACGACAAGTTCAACAAGTTTCAGTGACAGTGACACTGACACTGACAGGTCAGTCAATGGGAATATTGGTTCAGGAAAACTGTGAATATGTTAATATTATTTCCTTAACTTTAATTTATCGATATATGTAAATTTAATGTTCCTTTTTTAAATACGGACGGAAAGCCAGAAACCTGATGAATAGCCGGCACGCCAACGTGTGATCATGGCCACCAACCACAGCACAGGCTTTCTTTTATTTAGTTTTGCTGCTGCTTTAACGCAGGATGGAAAATGTTGCCACGACTTCCACAGTGGCTACAGAGGAGGGAGTGTGCATTTTAACCAGCCAGCTGCAAGCACGCCTAGCCCCATACATTGTGCCAATACGCTGGACTACCTCTGCTTCAAGAAGCAGAGAGGTAGTTCAAGAAGCAGAGGTAGTTCAGCGTATTGGCGCAATGTATGGGGCTACCCACAGCCATGACAGCTGGTTCTCTGCCTTGACTGCTCAAAAAATGTAACTCGGCTCAGGGCATCAGCGAACACGCCGTCCATGCTGTGTTAATAGGGCCTACAACTTTTTACATATGGAAACAGTCGTTGACAAAAATGCAGTGTTACGTGACCTATTCAGTAGACACTGGTTTTGTTTTGGGCCTCAAAAACATTGATTTGGAGGACAGAAAATGATTGTGAGAACAACTACAATTAAGTGCCTGTCAAATCTTTGCACAATTCGTCGCTTGTACCATGAACTGACCTATCTCACAAAACCTCATCTCTAATTGTTGTTTAAAGTAGTAAATAAAAGCAACATATCATCAATAAATGATAATTTGGGGCTCACAAAGTGATGTATCCCGATAGGTCACTTCGTGGGACCAGACTTCCTTGTGGCGCGCATTTCACGAAGTGACATATATGAATATTTAAATGATATTCTTTTTCAAGAGCCGAATCTTTTATTTTTCTAAAGATCATTTTTCATAATTAAATTGCTAAAAATGTCCTGTAATATTTATGAATGAATCAAACAAAATCATATAAAATATTATGTCTATGGAGGTCGCACATCTGGTAATTGAACATAATGCGCACTAACAATTCATTGTGTATGTGTGGAATGGGAGCAGTCCAAGTTAACAACGACGTGGCCTGTTATCCTGTGAGTATATTTTTGATCAAAATATAGCTTAAATTGTTTTAATGTTTCAGTCTTGAACTTATTTCTTATAAATACTATAAAATCGGATGGCTTAGTTGACATATCAATGCACAGATTTAGTCTCAATTCGGCCTAGGCCTGGTCCTGGACCAGGTCCAGGAGTGTTGTCTTAGTCGGACCATGTTGATGGGATGGCGGTGGGGCTGGTGGATATTGAATGAGTTTTTTCTGTCCTTGGTTTGGCTTGTTTAGTGTACTGTAATAGTGTAATTTTGTTCACTCTATCGTGTGACAAAAGCCTAATAATATTAAGCAAAGTAAAAACTCACTTTTGATGCTGTTTATTAATCGTAATGAAATTGACACAGGAGTAAGGCATTGCTATACAGTATGTGCTTATTATCAAAACTAAACTAACCACGATGCTCCTATGATTCCAAGCCTAGATCCAGATATAAACTTTCAAGCTCCTGTCATAAATTGTGATTACTATGATCAAGATCAATTCCTGAATGCATTTAACAAGAAAAAATGTTCAAATATGAAATTATTACATATAAATGCACGCAGCTTGCCCCGAAATATTACTTGTATTAGGAACTATGTAAACCTCTTGGAAAACACATTTTCAATTATTGGGATATCCGAATCATGGTTGAAAGATACTCAAGATCCGCTAGTCCAAATGCATAATTTTTCTATGGAAGGCTTCTGTAGACAAAATAAACGAGGTGGTGGGGTAGCACTATATATTAGAGATGACATCGTTTACAAAACTCGTAACGATATATCAGTGAACAATTCAGATATAGAATCATGCTTTATTGAGCTTGTTAATAATCACAATAGCAACGTGGTTATTGGAGTTGTGTATAAATCACCAAGCGCCCCGTTAAATAATTTTATAGAACTAATTAATGACATATTGGCTTGTGTTAACAATGAAAACAAAAAGTGTTATATTATGGGTGACTTTAATATTGATTTATTGCAGTATGATACACACAATGGTGTACGTAATTTTATGGACACTTTGCAATCCCAATCTTTTTATTCCACTATTAACAAACCAACTAGAATTACTGCTGACACTGCAACAGTAATTGACAATATCTTGACAAATGATTTCAACAACCACCATGCCGGCGTTTTAGTTACTGACATAAGCGATCATTTACCGGTATTCCTAGTTACTGATAATCTTAGGGAAAACCCGCAGAACGAACGAAGAAACAGTAAGCGTGACTTTAGCAGTAACCATATTCATAATTTTGTCGACGAACTTAACCAAATTGACTGGAGTTTTATAACATCATTGAATAATTTGCATGAAATATATGGTAACTTTCAGGAGCATGTTGTTAAACTGTATGATAAACATTTCCCCTTGCAAGAGGTGAAACGCAGATATGATTCTTGTAAATCACCCTGGCTATCTGATGGCGTTTACAATTCAATAAGGAGGAAAAACCACTTGTATAAAAAATTTCTAAGAAATCCTAATAACCAAAATAAATCCATCTATACTCTGTATAAAAATAAATTGAATGCTTTGATTAAAATATCAAAGAAAAATTACTTAAACAAGAAATTTGAACAGGAAAATGGCAATATCAAAGGAACTTGGAAGCTTATAAATTCTTTGCTAAATAAGGGTAAGCCGAATTCCAACCCGTCTTATGTTGTTAAGGAAGACTGTGTTAAACTAGAGGATAACAAAGAAATTGCAGATGCATTCAATGAATACTTCGTTAGCGTCGGTACGAAGCTTACACGTAATCTACCATTATGTAATACTTCGTGTGAGTCTTTTCTTGCAGGAAGATGTTCACACTCTATCTTTTTAACTCCAGTTACGCAAGAAGAAATTGCAGATTCTCTCAACAAACTTACATGTAGCAAGGCTCCTGGTTTTGATGGGTTAAGTCCGTTTGTAATTAAACAGGCTAGGTACATTCTTGCTAAACCACTTGCTGAAATCTTCAACAGGTCCTTATCTTCTGGTATTTTCCCCGATGCGTTAAAAATAGGTAAGGTTATACCAATACATAAAGGGGGTAATAAACATGATATTGGAAATTTTAGACCTATCTCAGTTTTGTCCACGTTCTCAAAGGTTTTTGAAAGGATAGTTTATAATAGACTAATATCATTCATTAATAAAAATAGCATTCTTGCTGAGTCGCAGTTTGGCTTTAGGGAAAACCGATCTACAGAGTTAGCAACCTCATACGTAGTAAATAAACTACTCAAGGCCATAGACGATAAAACGTTTTCCGTTGGTATATTCTTGGACCTTTCAAAGGCTTTCGATACCGTAAACCATGACATTTTAATTTCTAAATTGGAACATTATGGTGTGCGTGGAATAGCATTAGCCTGGTTTAAAAGTTATTTATCTAATAGAAAACAATTTGTATTGTTTAAGTCAACGCTGTCTAAAGAACAATATATTTCCTGTGGAGTTCCACAGGGCTCTGTGTTGGGTCCTCTATTATTTATTATTTATATAAACGACATATGTAATACTTCTGATACAATATCCTTCTCTTTATTTGCAGATGACACAAGTTTAGTGTACAGTCATAGTAACGTAGATACAGCTGTTAGTCACCTTAATTTTGAACTTTTAAAAATAAGCACTTGGCTGTTGGCAAATAAACTATGTATTAATGTACTGAAATCAAATTATATAATATTTTGTCCGAGACAGCAGAAATATACTCAAACGGTTCCTTTAATATTAAATGGTGTTAACTTGCAAAAAGTAAAAAGTACAAAATTTCTAGGCATTTATATTGACGAAAATCTTAACTGGAAGAGTCACGTTGATGTAGTGTCAAGCAAAATATCAAAAACCATCGGTATAATGAATCGTTTGAGGTTTTTCTTACCAAAGAATATCTTAATAACTCTTTACAACTCATTAGTCCTCCCATATTTAAATTACTCAATTCTCACTTGGGGTGGCTCTTCATCCTGTGATAAACTTCTTATTTTACAAAAACGAGCTGTTCGAATAATTTTCAACGCTCATTATCGGGACCATACCTCTCCTTTGTTTGCCGAACTGAAACTACTACACTTTAATGATCTCTATAACCTCAACCTTGGAAAATTCATGTACAGGTATATAAATAATTTGTTACCTTCCTGTTTTAGTTCATGTTTTACTCTCACTTCAGATGTGCATTCTTATAACACTAGAAGCAGCTCGAACAAGAACATTTATGTTAGTTTTAACAGAACGTCAATGTTTAAAAATGGCCTCGTTCAACGAGGTACACATTTTTGGAATAGTCTACCCACCCCTCTTAAAACATCATTAAGTTTATCTACATTCACCAAACAACTAAAAACACAACTGCTCCAATCATATTCTTAATCTGTAATGGAAAAATTGTCATTTAGCAATAGCTCAATTATGCTCCTATATGTCTGTCATTGTCCTTTTTTCGTTTGTCATTTGCCAGTCTGTGTTTGTCTGTCAAGGGTACGGGTACAAAAGCTTTGCTTCACCCTTTGCCCAATGTTGTTATGTGAATAATGTTTAAACTAAGCTTCGTTAAGTTAATATTGTTATAAATGATTATTTCGTCTTTTAAAATATGTTGTTATAATAGTGTTAACTTAATGGTGTATGTATTATGTATTATCATAACAATGTTGAAATAAATGTTCTATGATTGATTGATTGATTGATACTCCATTGCCTACCTTGGTTCTATTTTGTATTCTACAGAATAGCCACTATAATAATAATAATAATAATAATAATAAACAAAAACTTAAATACTCTATGATTTCTAAGGCTTAGGCCTACTTACTGGTTTATTTTCATGGGATTATCTGGCTGGGAAGTGAAAACACTTTTCTATTGAATTACTGCAGCATAAACATTATTCTGGCAAGTGTCAAACAGTCATCCTGCAATGTGAATTTATAAAATAACAAAGGATTTTATGACAAAGACTTAAAGGCATTGCATACGTTTGGTAATGACTCTGAAAATTGTTTGCAATAAAAACTTACTTGGTAAGGAGTACAGCAGCTTTGGATAGTATAATGCATTTTGAGAAACGTTTCACTTCGAAGTACTGCAGTTATGGAAAAATATATCACTTTTTATCCCCCAAAAACTTGAATCTGAGAAGCGTTATGGCCGTAACGCTTCTCAGAATGTGTAATCCAATGAAGGATACTTCTTCTGCGTGAACGCAACCGCTCCAGATTTTTTGGCGATATCTCAAAAACGCTGCCACCTTTTGAAATGAAATTTACACAGGTTAGTTTTATGGTATATATCTACAATTATATAGCATTAAGGCAAACGTACGGTTCCAAAAACCAAAGGTATACTTTGCCTTTAAAGAGTGACAAGCCTACTTGATAACGTTTTTGTTTTTGTTTTTTTACCACAGCCTTTGACCCAACCCTGGTGAGTTACACTATGAATGTTATAGTAAGGTGGTCTGATGGTAGTCAAAATATTGTGCTATCCGAACACCTGAAATTTCAGCCCCCATTGAGACTTTAACAGACAGTTAAAGTGAGGTGGGGGAAAGCATGGTGGAAGGGAACAGTGATAGACATGGATGACATTGGCGGTAAGCTTAAGATGTGTAAGTAATGAAACATTAGCCATTGACTCTTATCAGTGTCTGTATACATTTTGCATACTGTACTTTTAAAATTATGTTATGTTTGAAAGCACAAAGTACATGAAATAATAAATTGTTTAATTAGTCAGTCCATTAAATTTTGTTTCTGGAACTGAGGACAGTGATAGTGGTGAAGATGACATGCCTCTTAGCTCATTACTGGCCATGCAGCAGAGAGTGAGTCTTACTGTTATACTAAATCATAAATATTATGTGGTCTTTATAACAGTATTCTGTTATGTTTTTTTATTCTAATGTCATCAGCTATTGATATTGCAACTGAGCGTTCATCATATCCAGATTCCTCACTAAGTCTAATGTTACTCCTCAAATTGTGTATAGAAAGGGTCTTTTATTCAAACAATGGTTCTTTATTTTCAAGTGTAATGTAAACATGGTAAAATGTAAGCATTAAGTTGTTTTCTTTCTCCACCTAAAACCATTATTGCATTATTCTGTTTCAGTCTATGAGGGTGACTCAGGGGGCATCAGCAGTGTTCCTGATGAGAATGCAGCATTGGACGTTACTGCATTGGACACCACACTAGACATTGGACACCAAACAACATTGGACACAACTGCTGAATCCCAATGAATTAATTTTTAAACTAATTTGTACATGGAATAAATAGATTGAACAAAAGTATGATACATCATGTGTTTTTGGAAGAATGCATTCATTCTGATCATCTAGTTTTCAAAATGCACATCATAAAACAAACCTCTGAAAAACAGTGAATAATGGTTTGCATTTTATCAGTTATTTTGTGTACGCTATTGTGTTTGATTTCGATTGTTGGAATCAAAATCAGCTGTTGCATTTACATCATTTTAGACGGAAATATTTGGGGGGAGAGGGGTGGTTACAATCATCATCTTTACCAAGCTTTCAGATTGAAACTAATCAAAACATTTCTGCTTATTACCACAGCTATATCATACCTTTAAAGTAAAATTAAAGACAAAATTTCACTATTGCTACATTTCGGTTTTATTCATCATCATGACCAACCTTTTCCGAGATGAATCAATCCATTTCATTGTTATTTGGACTTTATACTAATAAGGACTTGGTATTTTGGATCATTGTTAGCTTCCATTGTTCATCCTTGGCTTTCGTTAAATGACCAGCCTGGCAATCCTGTGTATGTACATGTTAAAGGTTTGGAAATGACATTCGTTTAAAAATAAATCATTGGTTAAAATGGACAGAATTGGTTTGTCATGTGATTGCATAGCTTACTGACAGTAAGGAAGGACTAAATCACAATAAATTATAAAATTACCCCTGTGAAAAGTTCCTATTATGACATTTTTTAAAGAAGAAGTTTCCACCCGACTTTCCCCATGATAAAATATGAACAGACAAAAAATAAACTTCTATATAATGATGTGATCTGATTTTAAATGCCGTTTCCGACTATTACACACATTGACAACCCCCCCCCCCCACCCCGATAGTATTTTTAAAATCGACGTGGGACTCCCTGTAATGAGTAAGTACATGTATGCATTTGGACTACACCAAGGTGCTTGCCCATCTACAAGCACAGAATGCTGGCATTGATAGGGGTTATGGCGTGGTTGGTAGCCACCAAACCCTCCACCGGTGTTTCATGGATTTTTCATTTTCATCCACTCTCATCCCAGTTAGTCACTTCACTATAGGAACCCCTAACACAAAACTATGGAGGCTAAAAAGTGGCCATCTGCTTTTCTGCTATCAGAATAACAGAAAAAGGAGATTTAGCTTTTGACTTTTCATCTTTTCTGCTACCAGAAAAGCAGATTTTACTTTTTCTCCTTATGTTGGCGGATGAAAAGTCAGATTATTTTTAACACAACAGCAGATTGAATGTTTTTGACTTTTCCAACAGACCGATTGCGCGACCCGCGTCACGTGACCACTTCTGGGTATAAAATGTAAACACACACGACATCCTCCATAGGAAAGGGTGGTACAGTACACGATGATAAATGCATTTTGTTTATTCGATCGAGGCTTTTCTTGCTCGAAATCTGTGAAAGATATTCCAGAGTTTGTACCAGAGACCTTCAAGTGGCTGAATAAAGCCAGTAAGGACAGTTCCAGCAAGTCTTGAAAATTGTACAAGTACCGTATCAATGTGCATGATGTGTACAGCGCACGATGGAACCTTAGGCCAGACGACCACGATCACACCACACACTTTTCAACACAAAAATTTCAACACAAAAAGTTTTGAAGCTGAAATCCTCCAAAGAAATTGCTTTCCAAAACTGTATGATTCCTTTGCCTATTTGAAATTCTGCAAGGCTAAGTATTAATGCTCACTTTTCCAACGTTGTTTATCCTTTTTTGACAGTGATTTAGGCCTACATTACAAACAAAATAACAGGCGGGTTACATAATAGTCGTCCGACGCCGGTAGTGCATGGCTAAAAAAAAACCTCTTTTTAATAGAATTCTGTTAAATTATGAAACAGAGATGTGATTTAAATTAATGCCACAACATACTACTTTAAATAAAGGGGCTGATTAACTAATTTATCACTTAACAAAAGTAAAATTGACTGTTTTCGTACTCACTCTGTGTCAAGGCCTATCTCTTTACACATATCTTGCCATCAGCTGTACGGCATTATACCCAATAGGAGGTCACGTGACTGCATGTCAACATTGTCGCGCAATCGGTCTATTTGTACAAAATTTAGTATTATGCTGATGACTTGGTTTGGTCTTTCTACACTCTAGTTTTCAAGTTTATTGAGTTTATGTGACTTTATGATTGGGAATTTGAATTAACCTTTTGTAAACATATAATGTAAATTATACAGTGACTCATCAACTTTCTGATGCCTGGACAATAACAGCAGTGCACCTAGTGATTGTGACAATAAGTTTACTTCTAGTTGTTACTGTATTATGGTTTATGGTGGGGACAATTGTTTTATTAATAATGCTTTTTATTTAAAGTTCCATATTAATGTGTTTGTGTTTCTATTTTTTGTTATTAACAGAGAGAAACATTCAGTTATTGGATCAATATTGAGTAAGATTTTTGACTGTATGGAAGCAGATGTCATACTGAATCAGTTCCGAGATGAGTTATTGATGGGCATAGATCATTCCAATGAGTCAATCCAGTTAGTTTGTCTGAAACAGGTGAGTAACCATTTGAAACATTACAGGTGCAATTAAAGGCAATTTTAGTAATTGCATGTAGATCAATAATCAGTTTACTTATCAGCTTACTGCACACTAATGTTAATGTTTGTGCTTTTGAAACTCTCAGTTTTGTAGGATTTTATAAAGCCTGCAAAGGTTGGTTAGTAGCTAGTAATTACATGGCGTTGATTTATTGGTTATTATTTATTGTATTAAATTATCAGAAACAATTATTACCAATTTAAGTTCCTCAAATGCATAATTGGCTTTTCCGCGAAAAAGCCTTTGAAATCGTTCTGATTTGCTTTCTTCTTTTTCTTCCAAATTCCTACAGACTTTGTACATGTTTTTTTTCTAGATGGCACTTTAGCTATTTCTATAACTAGTATCCTATTGAAAGTTGGCACATACTAAGACCTCAGGGTATGCGTAGAAGAGTGGTGCCATAATGACGTAATCACTATTCTGTTGAATAGTTCAAGAGTTTTCAGGTGATGAATCAATCGTCACTGCACTACAACTGTTCTTCACGAATGAATTCTTGAAAAATTGTACTTGAAGTTCTGGTTTCGACCGTTTGTTTACGGACTCACAATCCGTTATTATGGATTCATACTCTGTTGATTGATGCACGACTTGTGTAGATTGCTGGTCCACCATCAAGTGCAGAATGTCATTAATTGGTGTAGTTATAATACAGAAATTGTAGTTTTTTATTTCAATTTAGGGTTCAACCAAGATGAAAAGTAAAATTTTAATGAAATGCAGACTTTATAACCATGATATCTACCAAAATGTGTTGAGAATTAGGCCTGAAATTCTTATTTTTTTTATGAATATTTTGTACTGAACATTAATTCTGCAGAATGGCCCCTTTTGAGCCGTGCAATTTTTGGTGAAAACAAAAAGTACATTAGAATGAAATACTTTCAGTGGTTATGTAAAATAATACCTTTATCACCAGGTAGTTTTAAACATGCACTTTAACTGAAATCAATATGTTGCAGTAGTTGTTCATTAAGTGTACAATGATTATGGACTTGATTTACGAAAACGAAAGTATAGTTATTGTAAAAAAAAAGCATTGTATGGAAAACATGTCATGCTAATTTTTTAAAGACGAAAGGTTCTTAAAACTGTTCCGTAACTTTCTAAAAACAGCCCAGTGGTGAGAGGAGTCAGATTTTCTGGCACGTCTCCACGCAGATTCTTTCTTATTTTGAGCATGACGAACCTCTGCATCTATCCACCCAGGAGCAGTAGGATCTTTGATTTTTATTTTAGGGATGTGTGAATCCAAAACACATGAAAGTATATCAACAAAACTTTGCCAAGCCTCGTTAACAGTTCTGGCCTCATGCACAAAAGTGAAATCAGTATTATTCAAATCAGCCCTAATAACATCAAAATTGACACGTTTATAATTGTAAACATAACAAGGAACACTCTCAGTCTTATTAACCTTTATGCATACTACAAATTCAAGCAACCTATGGTCTGTTTGGAAATGTTCATGGGATATACCCACATAAGAAACCCTTTCAGGCAACGAAGAAAATATCAAGTCCAAAATGTTATTACAATTGTCCCTCGAGGGGACATGGTTAACCTGGGTATTAATAGAAAAAATTCATTCATAGTATCGCAAAATAATTGTTCAGACTCAGAAATATTGTGTATCACAGAGTCATGGCAACCCTTGACATTAGGCAAGTTAAAGTCCCCTACAACAATGATGTGTTCGTAAATGGTATAAGTCCTTGTCAGAGCAGATTTAATATTGTCAATAAAAGTCCCAATGTCTCCATCAGGTGCTCTGTAACACAGAATAACGGCCATCTTGTGGTTCTTGTTGGGTCTCAACTCTGTAATCATGACCTCATCATCGGGTTCTAAATCAGCCCTGCGCAGGGAGAGAATGGAGTCCTTGACTGCACAAAGTAGTCCCCCACCTCTGGACTTGTTGGTGTTGGCTCTATCTTTACGGTATTGGATGTAACCAGGAACTGCAAACTCAGCATCTCCAATGGAGTTGTTTAACCATGTCTCGGTTACACAGACACAGTCATGATCATTGGACAAATTTGCTTCGTAGTCCCAGAGTTTATTAGTTTTATTCCGCCTAACCGTTTGATGCTACCTGCGTTGAGGTACAGGAAGTTTAGGCCGTTCACATCACCAGTAGTTGGAGTTCTTGTAGTAGAATTAAACCTATCACTACCCACACTGATGCCAGTGGCAGATGGGTTTCCAACTTCGTCCTCACTGTCATCCGACTGTCCATCGATGCCCACTTGTGGCATAGTTGAAAGTGAACATGGGGGGCAAATGAATGAAAAAGGTTGGCTCGTACTTTGCAGATCCAAGTAGTCATCCACAGGGAATCTGGCACAGTTGATATGCATCCATTTGTTGCACCAGTCACAGTCAATGGCTTTGCTGTTCCATCGGACACCCTTTTCATAAACAGTGCATGGATGTTTGGGTGAGTTCTTGACAGGGCCAGGGCACGGATGGATGTCACCGCAAAGCAACAGGGGCAATGAATAAAGAAGAGCAAGATCATTCACACAGATTGGGCGACTTGCACGTAAATATCTTCTCAGCTGCTTGCGTGAATTAGTTTCAACATGCCTAACAAACTGGAACAGAGCGTTGTGACCCATTGATATCGGAAAGTTATCACCATACTCTTGTAGATCAAAATGGTCACCATATAACTTGGCGGCATACGCAGGACTGGAAATGTCAGATTGAAGGCCGAGCCCCGACAAAATGCTGTATACTAATAGTGCACACAGAGTACCTTTCAGTCCAGAGGCCATTCTGGTAATTTTAGTACAAGAGCCACAAAAGTATGCCCTCTCTCTTAATTTGACGCACGCGTTTCGCTCTGTGGACTGAAGCCTTCTTTTTCAGAAGACTAAGACAATATGTTACCACAAATATGACCCACTATGTATGATCGTCGCTGAAAACCATCAAGACTGGTAAAGGTGATAGTGAGACCGTAGTCTCCAGTGGTGTTATATCAGAGACTGCAGAATTGCAGAAATTTGGCAAGCAATTTGTTGTCTACTGATCTAATGTATCTCTTCAAAAATGTAGTAACCATGCCCTGCTGAGACGTACCATGTTCTGGAAACTTCGGCGTCGCAAGTACTTTTTTTGCATCAGGCTTCAGGTAGTTATACATTGACACAAACTATTTTCATGATAAATGAGAAAAAAATAGTTTGAGATGTTTCTTCTTGTTTTTCGGCGATGAAGCTGGGTTTCTGAATGCACACTTTATGACCCAATTCAGGAAACAGGTGGGGCAGGTTTTCTTCAGTTGGTAACCGGCAGCACTCGTATCCTCACAGTATGTCTAAAAGTTCCTCTGTACCAGTATTATCAGATGAAAACTCCTCTAATGCTGACTCAATAACTTCCTGTTCAGATTCAGGTATGAATTGCAGGAAAGTTTCTTTCATGTCAGCTTTACTGTTGCCATAAATGACAGTATTGGAGCCACACCAATTGGGAAGTACTGGAGCTCTTTCCATCCTTTTGAAATAATCCTTCCAAGAGCTTC
Source organism: Marthasterias glacialis (assembly GCA_911728455.2). Classification (NCBI taxonomy): domain Eukaryota; kingdom Metazoa; phylum Echinodermata; class Asteroidea; order Forcipulatida; family Asteriidae; genus Marthasterias; species Marthasterias glacialis. Next base: position 11,159,388 of record OU452236.1, read on the forward strand.
CCATTTCAGCTTTGAAAAAGTCACGTTGAAGGACAGGTGCTTTGAATGTCGCTACTGTTGTCATGTTTTTGTTAAACTCCTTCCAGAATTGGGTGAGAGCATCTGGAAAGACACTAATGCCTTGCCCTGACTCCACTTCACCATTGGGTAAAACCATGTGGACAGATATTTTTTGACCCCATGATACTTGGCTGAGAGAAGGCCTCAATAATTTATTCAATGTTATGATAAATCCTCTCTGATGGATGATCACTTCAAATACTCTGGATCTTGCTGAATTGTCCCCTTCTTCCTCTGGCACTGGGGTAGTTTGAAACTGTTGATGTCATTTAGACGTTCAACTTCACCACTCCTCGATGGTCCAAACTGCACCATCGGAGTGTCAGTTTGTGATCCATTATTACAAGTAAAACTGACAACCTTGCACATCACCACTGTATACAGAGCTGAAGGTTTTTAAATTTATTTAGCTGTAAAATCTAAATTTATGTAAATGTATAGTTGTAGCCCATTGCCTAACAACAAACATTGACAAACAAGTTCAGTGATTTTTGTACCCTGTGCTCATCAGTGCATGGTACTCATAGTGCATTAAAAGGTAAATTGCACACAAATTTCAACCAAAAATCATTTTCAAAAAACAGCATTGCCTCTCGTGGTACTCTGTTTCAGTACAACTTTTAATTGGATCTGAAGATTTTCATTCAATTTAGTCATTTTCATATACTCTGAAAAAATATATCTTATATGCAAAAATGTACATTACGTAAATAATTTTGTGTGATTGTTTTATGATTAACTGTAAGTTCTTAAAGCCATTTACCTTACAATTACATAGATTGTACTATTCAATAGAGTTGCTTAAACAGAAAATATTGCTTGAACATTTTCTGCGTTATAGCAAAATAAGTAGGCTTAGCTACTTTTGTACTTAAGCAGCTGTACGAAATTGGAGCCTGTTCTTTGGTATTATCATGTTTTTAGTGTTTAAAGCAATTTGCTTCACTTTTCCCTGCATGTTGGTCACATTACACATGTTTCCATATTATACATCTTATACCCGTATATAATGCTAACTTGGAATAAATGTCCATTAAATTAAATTGAATTGAATCAAGTCTTTCTCAAAGGCTTTTTATTTTTCTATGTAATTTTATGCAGGTAAAGCAAATAGCAGGTGATATCAAGTGTCAATCTGAAGTCCAGGCTTTGTGTAATGATGTTGGTTTACTAACATCAATCATTACTAGGATTGGAGATGATTGTTTGTTAATTGCTCAAGAGGCATCATTTACACTTGATGCTATATGTAGCAATCACACCATGGCTGTACACTTTATATTCAGTGGATCCTTACTGGATCACTTGGAAAGAGTTGCCTCCAAGGGGGATATTGTCAGATACCGTTTTTATGAGGCAAGTATTGAATTTAAATGTTTACATATATTGTAATACAGACTGATTTCAAATTTATTAAAAGTTTACCAACTGCTCTCATTGTTATTGAAATTTGATTGAGATGGTTGGAAGTTGGGTGCATTGGGAGAGATTGCTTGTTTTCCCCAAGAATGTGTGATATCATAATCATCTTTTGTCACTGTGTTCATGAAGAGACAATTAGCAAAAATCTTTGAGAAAGTCACTATTTTGGAGACTGTCATTTAATCATGCAAAGAAGGGTGTTTAAACATAAATCGCTGCAAAAAATCACTTGTAAGCCTTAAATTAAAAGTAAAGAACCAAAGTATTTGTAGTATTAGTTATTTTTCATGTTGTCGTTAAAAAACATTACCCATACTGTTCTGCTTTTGAAATGGTCAAACTAGTATAACTTCAAGGGGCAGGCATTTTAAGATTTGAAATGACATTATTATGCACTAAGTACAATACATGCATTGTTTGTACAAGTGTGTGTGCGCGTATGTGTGGGTAGGCACACACACCGTTGTGGGGACATTTATACAATGGAACAAAGGTCCCCACAACGTTTTTCTTAGTCAAACCCTGTCCCCACAGAGGGATTCTTTAGAAAAGGGAATAATAGAACAACAATAGGGAGTCCCCACAACTCGGTGTTAAAAAGACTGTGTGTGTGTGTGTGTGTGTGTGTGAATAATGTAATGTATGTTTGTACATGTACCAAGGATATTTCCAACACCCAGTTGTGGTGACTTGCCATTGTTGTTCTATTATTCCCTTTTTTATTACTTTACCTTGTGGGGACCATGTTTGACAAAGAAAAACATTGTGGGAACCTCAATTCCCTTATGTAAAAATTCCCCACACTGTGTGTGTACGCCTACCCACACACACACCCATGTGTATTTACCTCCAATCGGGGACCTCCTATTGTTCCTCTTTTGTTTGTACTTTAACTTTTTAGCAACAGCTCCCATTGGTTTTGAACACGATTTCCAACTGGGGACCTTTTCCAATCGGGGACCCTATTGTCCTCTTTTGTTATAAGTCCCCGGTTTGAATGCCTAAACAAACTCACACACACCCTTACATATGGCAGTTACGGGGTCCTCCTATTGTTCTATTATTACCTTTTCTGAAGAATTCCTCTGTGAGGTAGCACTAGAACAAAGAAAACCTTGTGGGGTAGCATTGTTCCATTGTGTAAAGTGCTCTGTAAGTTGGTCAGTGTAAGGGCTCACCAAAGTGTGTTATGGCCTCCAATGGTGGACCCTCCTTTGTTCAACTCTTTGTCCTGACAAAAATGGGCCCTATTGTTCTTTTGTGATAGCAATTATGAACCTTTTGTCCCTTTTGTTATATGTCACTACAAGTACACCCACACTGCAATCTGGGACCTCTTACAGTTGTGCATGTGTTGGCCCTCTTGTTTGTATGTCTTCCTGCATGAGCATTTGTGTGTCATATGTACATGTAGCAGTACAACAAAAGCTACATGTAATTAACTTGAAAATAATAACAGAACCTCCATTTTTGTCTTCATTTCTATGTGTACAGCTGGCAACAAAGGTAGCTGCTTATAACTCTGAATCCATGGTTGTTATTGCAAATTGTGGACTTTTGCAAGAACTGATATTGGATCTGAACACAGACGATGAGCTTATTCAAATGAATGCTATTGAGATGCTGAGTAACCTTGTGTACAGCAAACATGGGTTACTGTACATGAATCAGCAAGGTGTTCTGTCCACAATAGAGAATATGGTGATTGCTTCTGAGGTCCAACCAATCTTACTTCCATGTAGGTATAAGTGTCTGTGAAAGCTTGCTATTTATGTTATCAACATTAGTATTGTTAAATGGTGGTGGCTGGGGGTTGGAATGTTATACCTGTTAAAAAGTTATTTACTCTTTGGCACGTTTTAGGAAATGGGGAAATGTTGAAAAACATAATTGATAAGGGTTTGAGTATTAATCAATACGGGTGATTCACAATACAAAAAAAAAAAAAAGAATGAAAAAGTACAGTGCGCTTGCCCCAGTTTGCCCAGGAGATGGCCCCTCCTGGGTGAACTGTACAATACAGTGCGCTCACTACAGTTTGCCCAGGAGATGGCACTCTGACTGACAGTACCTCCATTGAACCGAAATACAATGAATCAGAGCTGCCAACCAGTACGGATTTTCTGTATTTCATTTGGAAGTTTTTCCAAAATACAGCAGTCGGAGCAAGTCCAAAAATATACAGGTTTCTAAAAAACTAATTGTTATGTTTTTAATAGTCCACAGACCGTTCAAAACAATGAGCCACGATAAAAAGCAAAGAGGTGAAAGACCTTTCTTTTTTAACACAAAATCTTGGCGATAAATAATAGAAAAATCCTGCTATTGCTAGTAAGTTAGATAAAACACATGCATCAAAAGGATGAAGTCTGGGTCCGAGGTGCTATAAATGTACATAAGCCAATATAAAGTCTAGACACAGACAGAAGTGTACATTGTACAGCATACACTCCACGGAGTCTGGCTCCGCAGTTTTTTCTAATGTTTTTCGTATGAAACCATAACCAACAAGTATATATCGATTGCGATCGAGGCCAAGATGTAAAGAAAACTGACAATAAAGGCATAAAGAATGGGTTAAAAAACAAGTTGGAAATTAAGTTGACAAAAATGCTCTTGCTGAAGTTCGAACATTTGACCGGCCTGGTGTGGTGGTATGTTTGCTATGCAAATGTGAGCATACTACTACGCATTAATATTTTTATAATAAACAATGAGACAGAAACAAAAGCTCTTTGTTCAAATTACTTAGAAAGACTCTCCAGTGTAAACTGTTTAGCTTTTAAAAGCCTAAAAGTTTTCTCCAAAATGGTTTAAAAGTTTCTACCAAAATATTGAGAGTCATGATATAAAAAGTATCAAAAATTTGAAAATGTTTGGGCTCTGAACTACATGTAAGGCAGGTTGTATGCTCAAGTTGTCAGCAAAATTAATAATGTATTTCATGTAATTGTGAAACTGATCTTTACAATGTGTGGAGGTATTTTTCATTATCAGTATAAATAACGGGTACAATGAATAAAAAGAAAGGCCGATCTTTAAATCTGAAATTTTGAAAAATAGTGATTTTTGGGGGAAAATACTGAATTTTGGGTTCACGGTTCTGTTCACTTGAAATTAAACCCTGCTCAATGGCCTTTATTTTCGGTCTTTTTCTGAAAAAATACTGCGGCTTATGGGGTATAGCGGCTTATGTGCCGACAACTGAATCTTGCTTTGTAAATTCTTGGGCGCAGCGGCTAATGGGCCGAGCGGCTTTTGGGCCGAAAATTACGGTACTGATTTTGATTGGTGAAGGTTTTATGTATGTGTGTGTGCAATCATTGTCCGAGTGATAACTCTAGGACTGTGCATATTAACTCCAAACTTGGTGTGTGGATTGGTCTTTGGATCCCCAGAAGCTTATTGTGTTTTTACTCCCCTTGGTCAAATGTCGAGGTCATTATGGCTAAAACAAAAGAAATGTGGTCCGATCGAAAACTCAAGAAGTACTAATGGCATATCAACTCCTAACTTGGTGTGTGGATGGGTTTTGGGATCCCTCAGAAGTCTATTGTATTTGGACCACCTAGGTCAAATGTCAAGGTCATTATGGCTAAAACAGTAACAGTTTTGTCAGAGCAATAACTGGAGAAGGACTTGACATATCAACTAAAAACTTGGTATGCGGATTGGCTTTGGGATCCCTCGGAATTCTACATTGTGTTTGGACCCATTAGGTCAAATGTTGAGGTCATTATTGCTAAAACCAAAGAATTGTTGTCCTAGCGATAACTCAAGAAGGACTTGGCATATCCACTCCAAACTTGGTGTGTGGATTGGTCTTGGGATCCCTCAGAAGCATATTGTTTGCGGGCTCCCTTAGGTCAAATGTAGAGGTCAATATGAAGTGGTATTTGCACTGTCAAAAGGAAATCTAGGTTGTAAATTGGTCTTGCTACATATGTACATTGCTTATTGAACTCTGGATACTTAGTAAGTCAAGAGTCAAAACAATGCTTCCACACAACCAGTTGGTGCAATGGACTTTGTTTAAATGGTCAAATCTAGTCATACCCGTTGACTGGCTTACGGTTCATTAGTGTTAACCGAACATGACTTTTCTTGTTTTATTATTTTTTTAATGCAATTTGTCCATCACAAGGCCCAAAGGCCACTCGAGGTGTGCGCTACTTTTTGAAGGGATAGAAACCTGCCCCCATTGCCCAGAAACAAGACATGGCGAGATGTAAACGCAAGTCTCTTCACAGCACAGCTAAGAACAGGGAGGGGTACATGAATCCATTGCGAGACAAACATAACTGCCTCTTCCCCTATTTGAAGCAATTATAGTTAAGTGTCTTGCTCAAGGGCACAAGTGTCATGACCGGGATTCGAACCCTTATCCTGATAACTTGACCACCAGAACTTGAGCCCGATCCACTAACCGCTCAGCCACAACGTTAAAGAACAAGAAGCACTTCAATGTTCAATGTTCAAATAAGCTATATTTTAGAATCAAAACGTACAAGTAATAAATGTTAAAATTAACACTTAAGGGGTTTGTATTTAATAAAAAAAAACAAAGATTTTCTCATTGATAAATGAAGCAAACATTCCAGAAATTTAGCTTTTCTGTATTCTCTATTTTTTTATTATAAATTTTGCATATATACATGTAGCACATGTATGTTTTCAATCAACAGTTTTAGTGTGTTATTACCTCTGAAAAGTTTGCCCTTCATCCTTCCACATAATTGGCTTGTCTGTTAATATGTACCGCATATAGTGTAAATAGTGTTGCATTTGTTTGTCTTCTATTAATGCATGTCGATGTACACAGTTCATAATATAATGTACATGCTGTATAAAAACATAATTGTAAATTTTGATGCAGCATTGTTCAGGTTCTTCATCACCATTTGCAAGTCTGAGTCAAGCGAAATTTCTCTATTACCAAATTGCTTCTTGAAGCTGAGCCTTGACCTCCTTGGCAGTCATGACGTGTGCTTAGTTGCCAATGCACTGGATGCCATCAACGTTGTTGGATTAAGTGTGGAAGGAAAAGAGGCATTACTCAAACAAGGTATGAGTTGATCATTTTCTCAGTTTGAACATGTTATCTTTAATCACAGTGCCCTCTTAGAAATGGGAAATATTTCAAGGTTAAATTATCTGTTATCAGCCGATTCTGCACAAGATAATTGTCCGCTGTGAGGTGAAGAAAGTAGCCTGTGAAAGTTAAAATTAAGTTCTATCTCATTATCACCTCCGAATTTGGACCTACTTGAGATTACTGCTATGGTTTACAGTTTACACCTACGTTGTACATGTAACAAGTATAAATATGCCCTCGCCATTAATTTTTGGTGTTGAAGATATCTGACCAGTCAATTCTTTGGACTGCTTTCTTTGTATTCAAATCAAATCGAGCGCCCTCACATCAGGTTCCTGGATGCTCCCAATCCCATAATTCCATATGAAGACACCCCTTTAACAGATGTACTTGTCTTCATATCCTCAGATAAATTTTCCTTTTTTATATCTTATTATTTAAATTTAAATGTAACTTAAGTTATCACATATCTTTATTGTATAACAGACAAGAAGTCCAGAAGGTGATGTGTCATGATTTTGCTTTTAATGTAAATAATTAGAGAATTTAGGTTAACGTTTTCATAGCTACTGCTGATTTGCAAAATATTCAATATGGCAGCGGCCCCCGAAAGCTTCGGCGGGAACTTATTGTTTGATTTCTTTATTTGATTATAGTTGATTATCTAGTTTATTGTAATTATAAGTCCATATGAAGACACCCCTTGAACAGATGTACTTGTCTTCATATCCACGGGTTACTTGGAAGAAGAGAAAATAAAGAATACAGGGAATTATACAGAAATTGGACTCCATATCGTCTCGTCATATAGTGTCACATTCATAACGTTGTATAAATTTTGCATTCAGCCGGACACCTCTTATTTTTGTTCAAATAAAAAAAAAAAAACCTTTTTCTTCTTCTCCTTCTTCCCATTTACTCTAAAATATAACTCAAGAATGAAATGGAATTGAACCTTGAAACTTCAATATTAACGAGAAGACGGCACTTAAACAATCATCATGATGTCATCATAACTCCTAAACTACACAATGGATTTTTGCAATCTAGGGATCATCGAAAAGGTCTTTGTACAATAGTGAAATGTTTCCCCTGCCTGGAAACGGCTGCCATCTTGCGACGCCGTTTTGTAATTTCAAACCACTGGAGCAAAGGTTGTCCGGTCATTCAACTAGTCTTTCCCATGAAATATGCTAACTACATTCACGCATGCCTACAGACATTATTGGTGGGCAAACGCCATAGAGTTGTGCAGTGGCTAAGGCCTACTATCCCCCCAAAATTTTGTGAAAATTGAAAGGTTTCTGTTTTTGTCTTCTTCGAGATAGCCTGGAACTGGTTGCCAATAAGTTTTATTTGAAATTCTCTTTTATTTGAAGTACAACTTAACAAAATCAACATGAATAGACCGATAGCGCAACTAATGTTTACATGCCATCATGTGATCTGTTGTGGGTACTATGTCATCTGAGCTGACGTGCATACTGCGTGCAAATATATGCCTTGACCGACAGAGTCACATGAAAAGTCAGCTTTTGGTAATAATACCAGAGTTACTAAGCCATTTGATTAAAGTTGTATGTTGTGACATTGATTTTAATCACACTACTGATTCATAAATTACCAGTATACTACTACAAAAGAGGTTTATTTTGAGTTATGCACTACCGGCGTTAGACGATGATGTAGCTTCTCGTCTGTTTTTTTGTTTGTAATGTTGGCCTAAATCACTGGAAAAGAGGATAAATAAAGTTGGAAAAGTGAGCATTTATACCTAGCCTTGCGAAATTTCAAATAGGCAAAGGAAACACACAGTTTTGGAAAGTCTTTAATTTTATGGTTCAGCTTCAAAACTGTGAAATTTGTGTGTTGAAAAGTGTGTGTGATTGCGGTTGTCTGGCCCAAACGTTCCGTCGTGCAAGTACGAGTACAGTATTACAACATCGTGAATATACAATGTACCCTTCCTTTGCACAGTTTCCAAAACTTGCTGGAACTGTCCTTACTGGCTTTTTATTCAGCCACTCAAAGGTCTCTGGTACAAACTCTGGATTTTTTTCACAGATTTCGAGAAAGAAAAGCCTCGATCGGATAAACAAAATGCAACAATCATCATATACCGTGCCGCACTTTCCTACGGAGGACGTTGTGTTTGTTCAATACCAACTGTTGGTCATGTGACATGGGTCGCGCAATTGGTCTATTGCATAACTTCTGTAAGCATGAGTTTCTATTTTTTATTGGGTCATATCGTGTCAATGCAACATGCAATTTTATGTCATTTGGTTGATTGTTTTTTGAGATATGGGTAAAAAACTTTTGACTATTTAGCATGACCTGCCGTATCTCCAAAAGTAAAGCACCTACAGAAAAAACTTCCACAAAAAAAATTCCGTAAAAATATTACTTTTGACCATGATTTGTGAAAATGCCTTTTTTCAAAATGCGTCTTTTTTATTGTTAGCTTAAGATGAAAGCAACATTTTCAGAAAGATTTAGTTTGGGCATTCAACCAGTTTTTGAGTTGTGATTATTTGATTATTGCCTAGTATGAACAAACACTGAGAACAAATGCATTGTACATATACATTACATGTACATAATAATGGACAGTGTAATGTATAGTATTGTGTATGTACATTCATATCATATCACCATATCACCCCGAAAACCGGATCACCCCGGCAGCGCAAAGGTTTAATTCATGACATGACTCATGAGCTAATCCCTTTCTACATGTATATGTTCGAAAGATGACATATGCCCATTGCGTCATGGCGTGACATCGTGCCAATGCATTGTGCCTTCGTAGTGTGCTGTCATTTAGCATTATTGTGTTGTGCCGACGCACGTCGCGTCGTGCTGTCGCCTGCGTCCTCAATGTTTATTGACGTGCGTCTCAATCTTGGCATTGCGTCGTGTCGAACTGTCATGCCACCCCGCCTTGCTGTCGCTTGGGATTCATACCCCACTCTTAAAGTGGGGGGATTTATACCCATGTCTAAAAGTGGGGGGATTTATACCCTGGTCTAAAAGTGGGGGGATTTATACCCCAGTCTAAAAGTGTGGGGGGGATTTATACCCTGGTCTGAAAGTGGGAGGATTCATACCCTGGTCTAAAAGTGGGGGGATTTATACCCCGGTCTAAAAGTGGGGGGATTTATACCCTGGTCTAAAAGTGGGGGGATTTATACCCCGGTCTTAAAGTGGGGGGGATTCATACCCTGGTCTAAAAGTGGGGGGATTCATACCCTGGTCTAAAAGTGGGGGGATTTATACCCTGGTCTAAAAGTGGGGGGATTTATACCCCGGTCTTAAAGTGGGGGGGATTCATACCCTGGTCTAAAAGTGGGGGGATTCATACCCTGGTCTAAAAGTGGGGGGATTTATACCCTGGTCTAAAAGTGGGGGGATTTATACCCTGGTCTAAAAGTGGGGGGATTTATACCCTGGTCTAAAAGTGGGGGGATTTATACCCTGGTCTAAAAGTGGGGGGATTTATACCCCGGTCTTAAAGTGGGGGGGATTCATACCCTGGTCTAAAAGTGGGGGGATTTATACCCTGGTCTAAAAGTGGGGGGATTTATACCCCGGTCTTAAAGTGGGGGGGATTTATACCCTGGTCTAAAAGTGGGAGGATTCATACCCTGGTCTAAAAGTGGGGGGATTTATACCCTGGTCTAAAAGTGGGGGGATTTATACCCTGGTCTAAAAGTGGGGGGATTTATACCCTGGTCTAAAAGTGGGGGGATTCATACCCTGGTCTAAAAGTGGGGGGATTTATACCCTGGTCTAAAAGTGGGGGGATTTATACCCTGGTCTAAAAGTGGGGGGATTTATACCCTGGTCTAAATGGGGGATTTATACCCCGGTCTTAAAGTGGGGGGGATTCATCCTCCCCGCCCATGCCCCATGCCCATGCTTGGTTGCCATGCTCAGGTTGCTGCTTGCCAATCTGTTTGGCTTTTCTGAGAAGCCGCAAAAGTCTTTGGAATCGTTCTGTTTTTTTTTTTTTCACGCTTCTTTTTCTTCAGGTTCCACTAGTCCATAGACTTTGTACATGTTTTATTCTGAGAGGCAAAAAGACTAGTTTAAAAACTAGTAAACTATTGAAACTTGCTACAGACTAGGACCTCATACCAGGGGTGTTCAAGAGTCTTGCTCCCTATGGTATGAGGGAAATTAAGTCCCCCCTTCCCTTCCTATGGATGTCATTTTACTAGTGTTTGGAGGCACTCCAATAGCTGGTGTAAATGTAATATTAAGTTCTTTACATAATGTTTTGTTTTACCTGTGTGTGTACTTACAATGTATATGAAGGTTTGTGTCAGTTAGTATACATGTTGCTTTTATTAAGTGCTGTGATCATATGTCCTCATCAACATTTGAAAAAACGTGAACTGAATTTAGGCTATTTTTCAGATCTGTCTTTACTTGTGTCTTATTATATAGGGCTTTTGATGAATGAAGGACTTGCCCAAATGGGTCGTGTTATTCAGCATCCCCCCGTGGAGGTTAGAATTAGGAGTTTGATGGCACTTGCAAGCTTGTTCTCTTTGAGGGTGAGCATTGTTTACATTTTGTTAAATAATAATAACAACTGCACATAACACCAAATTGGCAAAGGATACAAGTGCTTTAAAGATGCATTGTCCGATTTTTGGGCCAAAGGTTAAAAAAATCAAATTCCTTGAGCAAACGAATTTAAAAAATTTAAATGTTTGTGTAATGAAAACTATAAAAAACAAAGAATTCTGATATCAGGAACTCGAGATACATGTAGAACACTTTAGAACATGCATTTGCCGACTTCAATTGATTGGTTTTCCAGCGGCCATTCAGAAGAATCTGCAAGATAATGAATATTATCTTAATATTGAACGGGTCGCGGCAGGTCCCCTGCGATGCTCTCAGTAGCTACTGGCCCACACGGCTCGCTGTGCGTGATGTATGTATGTACAAGGTACATTGAGTGCACGATCCGAGCGATAAACTACCACCGGCTCTCTGCTGCAAACACACCGGGCGGGTTAGCATGGTTAGTAGGAGCAGGCCGCCGCTGGTCAGTTGACGATCACACAGACTATCGATTGTCGTAGGCTCCTACTGTACATGTACAGTGTTGGGTTTTCTTGTTACAGCGTGTACAATGTGCACCACACACAACCAACCGGTCGATCGTTGTTCCGAAATAACATTGCTTGAATATAAACAATGATGTACGTCATCACTCTGAGGATTTACGTTTTTAATTAACTGCCACTAATCCTTGACAGATTTTTTCGTTCAAAGTATCAAATGAAAGCTCATAACTTTTTATACCCCGTGATATAAGCAATTTGAAAGTTCAATCAATTTTTGACTCCCAAATCGGACAATGCATCTTTAAGGTAAAAGGACAAAAAATGTTAATAATATTAATAATTAGAAAATTATACCGTGCACATATCTGTCCAAAAGACACCCAAGGTGCTTAAAAGAAAACGAAAAAAATGAGAAAATCTGGTTATGAGAAGGATTTGTTGAACAGAAAAGTCTTTAGATTAGACTTGAAGCCCTCTAGGGATTCAGATATTTGGAGATCTCTTGGGAGAGCGTTCCAAACCTGTCTCCCCACGACCATCTCAATCTGGTCTCAGACAACCTGTGGGTGTTGGCAGAGCAAAGGCCAGAATGGCTGGGAACATTTGTTTGTAGAAGCTCCAGGATGTATGTTGGAGCTTGCCCGTTAACCAGTTGAAACCGGATGACATGAATACACGCAAATGTTTCCCCTGCTTGTAAATGGAGGTCGTGTTGCGACGTCTTTATGTAATTTCGGACCAACTGAGCAAAGGTTGCCTGGTCATTCAACTTCGGAGCGTTTGCAGACCATACACACGCCGTCTAACGCTTTGTTTTACCCACACAAGGACACAAAAAATGTGATTTTACTCGCATTTTCGCCAGAATTCCGCCAAAACAATCCCGCGAGGAGGACGGGACATAAAAAAAGAATCCCGGCAGCAGCTGGTTAAGGGCTTTTAAGTAGTCATGGGGCAATATTGCGCAATCCCGAAGGCCGTCACTATTGGAACCCGTCCATTGTAATAAAGAGGGTTGTTCCTTCTCCAATAAATCAAGAACACAAAGGAATTTTTAAATTAGCACGGTTTTGATACTAAGTTCGATTTCCATGAATGTATGATAAATTATGCTTACACAATAATCACAGCGTCTGCAGTTAACTACATGGCGAGCAGCAGCGCAAAGCCAGTGTGATACAATGTAGACACCCCTAAACACAGCCAAAATGTTCATCTAGTTTGGAAAAACTTATCGTCCTACCCCAGAGTTTTTTCTATTAATGGAAAGAACAAATAGTGATCTTTAATATCTGAAAGAGTGAACAAAATCTGTTCGTTCTCACCAATCGATATATTGTAGTTTTAAAATTAAATGTGCCAAAAGAATGCAATCGTCCAACGAGTGGTTCGTATGCTTTGTTTTGCATACATTGTACTGTACATGTACAGTGTGTTTTGACAGCGACTGTATGTGCGTGAGGGTGGTGACAGTGTGTATTCACAGCGCACATACATGGACGGTTGTGCACACGATTTGTACTTGAATTCGAAGGAGCTCTGCTCAGCTCGTTCATGAATGAGAAGGTACCAATGTTGATGGCACGCTTTACTTTTCACTGCGTCTACCCCCCTGCCCCTGACAAAAACCCTTGACTATTTTTCTTTCCACAAAGGTTGAATAATTTCACCAAAATCTACATGGTCACAATTCGCCACTAAAGGGCATTTTGTTAGTTTTATGCTCGTTTTTATGCTCCAAATGCCATAAAACTTTGCAAACTTGTTTATTTTGATGTTATCAATAACATGAAATTATATTTTACTACTTGGGTCACTGTTGGAAGTGCTCTATAGTTGGGTTATCCAAATGGATTTATTTTTTAGTTTTTCCAGTTCAAAAACAATATTTCCGCCTGCTTATGGGGGCCCAGGGTACAATGATGAGGCCTGGTTTACGATTCTGTGGTATTTCTTGGCCTCAAAAGTTGAAAGTTAGCATAACACATCACTAACACATTTTGGTAACAAAAACAAGTGAAAATTTTGTTGAAAAAGAAAAAAAGAACGTTTGACCCTTGGTCAAAGCCGCTGACCCCCGATTACAATTTGTTGTTCACAGTATGACCCTAGATTGGTGAGTAATCAAATGCAGCTTTTTAAAGTTGTAGGCAAAAGTTTTGTAGATGTTGTCCCCCTTGTTAAATGCCAGTCAGTGTGTAATTTGATTGCTATATTTTTTTCATGAAACTGAGAAGTTTTTTTTTAAATCATATTTGCCGATAAAATAAATTTAAACAATTTAAAATTTTTACAAATACTTTAACACTTAAAGGGGAATGTTACATGAGATAATCGAGTCAAATGTAAGAATGCTCTTAATAATAATGACAAATATTACACAAGTGTTTACAAAAATGTCCCAACCTTGTGAAATGATCCGTATCTTGTTGTGATGTTTTTCAGGATGATGAACAAACAAGTAGAATGCTGTCCATCCTCGAGCAATGGTTCATAAAAATCAGTAACAATTCACTACAAACAATTCTTGCAATATGCAAGCAACCCTTTCCAGAGCTTAAATGTGCTGCATTTTCAGTCATTAAGGCTCTTGCTAACCAAGAATGGGCACAGAGATTAATGAATCAGCACTGTGGTTTTCATGAATATCTACTTGATCGTATGACTGAACATGAGCAAACAGGTAAACATGCAAAGTATCTTGTAGTTAAGGCACTAGCAGAGTCATCAACTTCTGCTGATACTTTTGGTAGACCATTTGTGTTAAAAATGATGGAGTATGTGAAAGAGGGTCCCTTGTATAAAATAGTGCAATCTGAAGTAGCTTTGCAAAATTAACAATGTCAGTTAATTGATTTGTGGCCATCATCTGAATGTCTAATTTCAGTTGTAAGTTTCGCTCCAGCAACAGTAGGACTACTTTTTTGACCCTAGCAGTGACCCTTGAAACTTACAACTGAAATTAGACATTCAGCCTGGTCCGATTAATTCAGCTGAATGTTTTTTTGTGTGTATTGGCAGGGCCGATTAAAGGGACAAGTTGCCTTCGGATTGGGCTCTTTTGGGCTCCCTCTGTATTTTCCAAACTTTTTGACCCATTTTATTGAAACTTGTCACAAATGTTTATTTCACGTAGTTCTACATGATGTCAAAAAAACTCAAAAAATCATCGCTAGATGGCGTGTTTGACTCTTTATTTGCCCATTTTTGGTCAAAATTTGTGTTTTTCAAATATTTTCTCTATTTTTTGTCAAAATGTTTTGAAACTTGGCAAACTTGTTCGTTTTAACATGATTAATATAATTACATACACAACCTAATTTAATAACTGGAGCAATAACTTAATCAATGGAGCAATGAAAAGGCTTGATTGACAAATCTAAATTAGTTTTTGGCCTATAGAAAATACTCTATTGTTAAAAAACTTGTTATATTTGGACCCCCTAATTAACGGCTGAAAACACAAAGTCCAAGATGCCCGCTAAATATGGCAGCCATTTTGAATTCCCCAAAACATTGCAGACAGTCATGTAATTCATCACTATCACTTTTTGGGCAAAAAAATCAAACACAAGTGGAAATTATGTTCAAAAAGAAAAACAAATCAGTAAAACAAATAAAATTGTGTGACCCAAGGTCAAACAAATGGTTGCCCTAAAGCAACAGCTAATCCCTGGTATCAATTAGTTTTTGGGAAAAGTCAGAAAATTTGGTGATCGGACTTAGTGAGAAAAAGTCTGATCAGACCCGTCCCCGTCCCCGCCTCCGCCCCCGCCCCCTGGTCTGATAGGGTTAAGCTGTGCGTCAACTTAGCTTAAAGATAAATTTATCACGTGTGTGTGGACTGGGGAAAAATAAAGCACTTCTGTGTCACAAGCTTGGTGCTGGTTCATGCTCTTTAGAAAGAAGGGGTTTTAGAATTTCCAGAGTGGGGTGGACGATGAACCGTGTCCATTTTAATTTTGTGTTTATCAGGAAAAAAAAATTAATGACAATGATCTATATGTCATGTTTAGTTATATAAAACAAATATTGTGTGGCTTTAATACGTGAAGTGGGAGGAATATTATCGCAAGGTGAAATTTGGACTGTTCCATTTCATTCGGATTTGCCTCACGAAATGGAACAGTCAAAATTTTACCTTGTGATAATATTCCTCCCATTGCACTCTGAGCCACTCAATATTTGTTTACTATATACAGTGTGTACACTATGTACAGGTAGGTGTAGTGTATGAAGATTGAATATTTTGTAACAAAGCACTTGACTTTTAACTTAAAGATGCATTGCCCGATTTGGGGTCAAGGGATTAAAAAATCAATTTCATTGACGAATGAATTAAAAAAGTTTATATGTTTGTGTAATCAAAAATATAAAAAACTAAGAATTCTGATATCGGGAACTCGAGATAGAACACTTTTAAGTTTCCGCGGGCATTTGCCGACTTCAATTTGATTGGTTTCCCAACGGCCAATCAGAAGAATCCGCAAGTAATGAATATTCATGATTCCCAGTGGCCGATGCTCTCAACGGCCCGCACGGCTCGCTGTGCGTGTGCGTATATACAATGTACGCGGTGTATGTACAACAGAGTGCGCGATCCGATCCTGAGGATTAAAAGGCTGGCCCAGCCTTTTACTCCTTTACGTTTTTAATTAACTGCCACTAATCCTTGACGGATTCACTAATCCTTGACGGATTTTTTTGTTCAAAGTATCAAATGAAAGTTCATAACTTGTTTTACTCCGTAAAATTAGCAATTAGAAAGATAAATCTATTTTTGACCCCAAAATAGGACTGAAATCGGGCAATGCATCTTTAATAATGATTTGCTCAATTTTAGTGAACCTAGGGCTTGATAATTGATGGTTTTTCAATTTAATGGTGATGTAATTTATCAGTAAGATACCCAATTAAAGAACCCACAACCTTTACCACAATACACACAACACAGTTTAGGTATTATGTAACAGGATGACATGTACATGTACAAATAAAGTTAAGCTTACCAATATTCAGTAATCAACCATTTTATTAGCTATCCAAGACAACCCGGCCATTTGAAAACACATGTATTAACCCTTCAACACTAAGACATGTTTTAGATTTTTGGAAGTTAAAATCTTGCAAAATATGTGGTGTATACTCTGTTTAGATTTGAGTAACTTTTATGCCATTAAAGATGCCCACTCGTAAACGCATGACAAACAAATTCGTGCCACAAAAGATCACCTTTGACCGGCGCACGCATTGTACGTAAACTAGGTGCGGGTACATGATCATTTTGTGCCACAGAAACAGTCGTCGGGTAATGGTGATGAGCGGGCATCTTTAATTGATATCTTATGATTCAGGCATTTCACGGTTTCCATTTATGCCCTCTCTGAAAATGGCGGCTGTTTTGAATACAAATTGGGCGTAATTTGGCAATAATTTTTGGGGGGCAATTAAAATATGATGCACTGTTTAAACGAGTAGTTGAGTGAACAATCATTTCATGTTAAAAAAAATTTATTTTTTATTTTTCATACTACTGCAAGAATAATTCATTCATTTTCCTAAATGTCATGCACAAAAGACTTCAGCTTTATTTTAAGTACAAAGCAAATGTAGTTAAAGTTTAATTAAACAGAAATTGAATAACAAAATTAATAAATTGAGATGTACAATAAAACTTGTGGTCAACTGTTTTGATTTTTGGGTTTCATACCATATATTTTTTTTAAATTATTGTTGATCTGTACTTTTGTAAATATATAACAAATATTATTAGAACATTTGTTTATTTGGAACATAAAGTATCGTGTGTCACCCATTTTTGATGGACACTTATTTTTGATCACCAATTTTGATTTCCATTTCATACCGTGAGAAAGGCGAGATCTATGGTAATCAGTACCGAAAAAAGGGCAAAACTTAACAAAAACAAACAACATTAAAGTTTTTTTCAAAAACAAATAAAATTTAAATCAAAAAACAAAAGCGTAATGCGCAGAAATAAAGCACAAAACTATACAAATAAAATTTTGCTTTTTAAATGGAAAAATTCAGAAGTGCTAAATTTGCAAATATACAAGTAGATCATGAGAAGAAAACAAATTTGACTGTTGCAAACTGCTTACCAACCAAAAGGACCTGTTGTATAAATGTCAAACAGTTGTTATTGTCACACAACACACACAAGTATACTGGAGTAACAGAAGCAATCAGGTGGAAAGAGGTGAAAAGAGAGAGGCAGAAAGCAGTCAGAAGATCCAAGGGATGAACAAATAAGGAGACAAAGGACAGGGGGGATTGAGGGAAGAGTCTGGTTTAACCACAAGAGGTTGGAAACAAAGGAAAAAGTCAAAGGTAGGAAAAGTGGGAAAGGTAATAAATTAGTGAACCAGACAGACATCTGTGAGACATCTGTGAGAAATGGAGAAGGCAAAGACAAAAATTAAATAATCATTTCCTTCTTGGATGTTCAGACCATGGGGTTGAATGGTGTGGAGGTGCCTTATCCACAGTTTCTCCCTACTCAGACGAATAGTCTCTCTGTGCTTACCTAGTGCCTTAATGCCCTTTAAAATCATGTCAGAAATAGATTTGCATGGTTGGTCTGATTGAAGTGATGTCCGACAGGTGTATCTAGCTTCTGGGTGTTGGCTGTGGATCTATGACAATAGAAATGCCTTTTGAGTGTAGTTCTTGTTCCACCTATACATTGAACACCACAAACTTTGCAATATATTAGATTGAGGAGATTCCTGGTGGTGCAGGTGACATGGCCCTTTGTCATTGGTACCATCAACATATCTGGTGAAAGAATCCTCTTTCCAAATGTGCTGTCTACAGATGATGGGTTTGGAAGTGTTGGAGCACCTGAAAGTTCCTTGTGGCATTGGGGGTTATAAGTATCAGTAATGGGAGGGGAGGGGTGTCTGGATGGGCATCCTTTGGCAACTATGGGTCTTTCCTGTAGCATGGTGAAGATGATCTGATATGAGAAGAATGTAATGGTTAGAACTTGTTATTTTAGGAAAGGTAGGAAGTGAGGGTGGAAAGTGACAACCAAAGGATCTTGCCCCTTGGAACTCTGTTGTCGTTTAGGTCCTCTTGCAAGTACCGACTCTCTAGAATGAGCCTTGACTTTGTGGATCGCTTGATGGACTGCTATAAAGCTATGACCCTGGGAAACAAGGAGTTTTTAAGTTCCTGTGAGTAGTGGATAATAGTGAAATACTAAATACTTCTTTGTTGGTGAGTTACTTTTATTAGGTGTTTGTGCAACTGCACGAAAACCTCTTACTTTTAGCTGTTCCGACTATCAGTCGGAACAGCTATTGATTCTGTCGGGATTTTTATTTATTTTTTGGGGGCTATTATTCTTTCTTTCCCACCAAACCCCGTTGACTTAACACATGACTTTTCTGCGCAAAATAACTCATTTTTAGAAGAACAAAACACCAGACAAATTTTACACCATATGGAAGCTTAAGCCTTGACCTAGTTAAAAGATATAAAAAAAATTGTAATTATTAATTAATTAACCATGTTACAGCGACATGAATATTTAATTAGTCAATCTTGTTACCACCATATCTCAGGAAGTATACATCCGATTTTCATTTTGTTTGCAGTTTTTAGACTTGTTCGATATTGTAGATGTGCTTTTTGGAACAATTTTTTTATGTCGCGCCATGACGTCATTTATGGCGCGTTTTGTATTCGTGTACAAAAGGCATGGCTCAAAAAGTGTAACTATTTGGTGGGTCAAAAATCACAATTTTTCAACATAAATTAAATTTTAGACTGCTACATTACAAGGGTCGTTTAGAAAACATGAATGCTTTTACTAAGAGTTATTAAAACTAATTAAAGCACAATGTAATTCCACTATAATTAACTGTTAATTGTTCAATCTGAGCACCATTGCTAAAACGCTGTGAGGGACCGGCAGCATTTGGCGGCTCAGAATTGCGTACAAATTTGTACACAAGTACGCACAATGGGACTTGCGGGTGTTGCGAACCTATACAGGTTTTTGCGGGGAAAACTTCAAACATGAATGCGGCGGGGTTAGCGGTAATTTTTTAGCGTTTCAAACTTCAAATTGTGTTCTCAGATGTTAGTTTGGCTTTCATTAACTAATTATTATGACGTCTCGTATGCCATAGCCCCCTCTATCGGTAATGTTCATGTACATGAAAGGTGCAGAATCTTTGCATTTTTAAGGTTATCATTTAAAGGCATCGCATGGGAATAAAAGTTATAATACCTTCTAGGTAACAAAAAAAATTAGTATGGAAAACATTTTCGTCATCGTGACGTCATCAGGTATCAAGTTACATTAGTTCAAAGTATAATAGTGAAAAAATCATATCTCTCGAAGCACATATCGTAGTCATAATCTCTGAGCCATTTTGAAGCTTATAGCACGTGTGACATTTTATTTACACATGTGATCCCAATTTGACTTTATCTTCCAGTTCAAACAGGAAGTTCAAAACTTTAAAAAGTCATATCTCCTGAACTAAATTCCATAAAGTCATAATCTTTGTGTTGTTTTGTAGCTTACAACATATGTGACATTTGGTTATTTGGCATGACCCCACTTTGACCTTTACTTCCGGTCCAAGCAGGAAGCTCTAATTTTAGAGAAGTATATCTCCTTAACTAAATGTCATAGTCATAATTTTTGTACCATTTTGTAGCTTACAGGACCTGTGATTTAGGCATATGTACAGCCAAATTAAGGGTGTGTCAGGGTCCTGGTCTACCTCACAAGTCAAAACAAGGGCCTTTGAAGGGTGAAGGATCTTCTATCTCAAAGTCAGGCTCATTTTAAAGGTCTGGAGTGTTTAATAAAAATAAAACAACTTCGGAATAGCTGTTTGTCCACAAACACCTAATGTCTATACCGATTGCGCGACCCATGTCACGTGACCTATAGTGGATATTGAATGTATAAAAACACGACGTCCTCCATAGAAAAGTGCAGTACAGTACATGATGATTGTTGCATTTGTTTATTCAATCATGTCAATTGAGGCTTTTTTTCTCAAAAGTTTGTACCAGAGACCATCGAATGGCTCAATAAAGCTAGTAAGGACATTTCCAGGACGTGTCCAGGTTTATAGTTGACATCAAGGTTATAACCCTGAACCTTGATTAGAAGACGCTGAAGGCGTGGAGGTGCACTAGAGAGTGGCTTTTTCTAAAGGTTTGTGGTCCGTGTTGACCACAAATTCCTTGCCGAATACATAGTTGTGGAATCTTGTCACTCCGAAGACAAGGGTGTATGATGTTGGAGTATGATCTCTGAGCTGACGATAAGCTCATGGATGCATAAGCCACTGGTTTTTTGCATCTGCCTCAAGGGTTGTGGGGACCTCGGGGTTGAAGTATTGTAGGTTTGCATCCTTCGTTATGGAGTACTTGAGGGCTTGAAAAGCTGCCTGAAGGTCATCGTGCCAAATAAACGGTGTGTTTTTCTTCAGGAGCTCTCGAAGGGTTACTGCACGGTCAGCAAGGTTTGGGATATACGCAGAGACGTATGTGATAATGCCAAGGATTTTTTGCAGGTCTTCCTTTTTTCTTGAGGTGTTGGGAGGTTATGTATATCCTCAGCTCTACTTGGGTTGGGGTGGATGCCTGTGGCGAAGTAGAGGGATCCGAAGAAGCTGATTTCCTTGGTCTTGATGAGACATTTTGAACTGTTGAAGACAAGACCTTCTGCTTGTGCTGTCTCAAACAGTTTGATCAGGTTGGCGTAATGTTCCTGTTCTGTCCGACAAACTACTGCGATGTCATCGGCTATACCAACACATCCCGGCACCTGTGCTATGATGTCGTCCATACATTGTTGGAAAATGTTTTGGCTGATGGAGAGTCTGAAAGGCAGGCGCTGGAAACAGTAGCGTCCAAAAGGTATTCTGAAGGTTGTTAGCTCCTGTGTGTCTGCTTTCAGACGTACAGCCCAGTACCCTGCTTTAGCATCAAGCTTGGAGAAAAACTTGGCATTGGCGAATGCTGGGTTGAGCTCCTCGAGCATTGGTATTTTGTGCGGGCACCGTTTGAGACTTTGGTTCAGCCGCTTCAGGTCTAGGCAAACTCGGAGGGAACCATCTTGTTTAAGGCTAGTGGTAATCGAACTACACCAGTCGGTGTGGTGTGTAACCTTCCGTATTACACCAATCTCTTCCATCCTGTTGATCTCTGCCTCAAGTTTCGGTTTGGTTGGTTCTGCACCTTCCTTAAGATGGAGACTGGCTTTGACTTTGAAGTTGCCAATTGTGTCAAACTGATTGGGATACAGTCACTTGAGGTCGTCAACTGAGTTGATAGGGCTGTCAGCTTTGGGCTGCGTGCGAGCTTGGGCTTGCTGTTGAGCCGACAACACAGTGGAATGGATGGTTACCACTTTGAGCTCATGGCACATTGGAAACCCAGTGATAGCAGGTCCAGGAACATCTACGACGTAAAAATTGTGACAGTTCCACTCTGGTTGTTTATAACGACACATAATCCCAATGCATCCCAGACATGGTATGACAGTGCCATTGTGGGCGGTGAGTTTGACATCCGCTGGCGTAATGTGTGACTTCCATCTATCTCCATACATTTGTTGAATTGTACGTAGCGGCAAAGTGTTGCCTCCTGCTCCTGTGTCCACTTTTAGCTTCAAACAGCGCACACCTTCAAGATTTGGACATATTACAACAATGGTCGTGTAAGCCTCACTGCTTTGTTTGTCAGAGTCCATGCAGAGGTTGGAGTCGGTTATTGTGTGGTATACGACATCCTATGTGTCATGGTATGTGTCATCTTCTAGTGTGTATTCATCCACACTGTTGGCAACCTTCCGTTGTCTGGGGGGCTGCCGGCTTGATGATCGTTGTCCTCTTTGTTTTCGTCGTCTACCAGTCGGTTCTGTCAGCTTATCTTTCCGACGTTCTTGGCTTTTTCTTTTGCGGCAGTACTTGATCCAATGGCCCTTGGCGCCACATGACTTGCACGTGTCCTTATAGGCTGGACATCGTCTTGGTGGATGATGGAGACCACAGTTGCCGCAAGGCTTCTTTCCGGCACTCATGGCATCGATGGACGTTGCCGTTGTTGCAGTTTCTCCATCGAGCGATTGGAGACATTTTTTTCCTGCTGAGAGCGCCTCATACTTCCTTCCATCATGAAGGAGTTCCTCAATGGTGTAGCCGACTGGTTTGTCCAGCAAGTCTTGCTGGAAACTGTCGGATTTAGTTGATACAATGACAAGTTCGATAATGCTCTCAGTTGCTTCATCTGGAGTGAAGGCACATTCATGTGATTTAAGGCGGCATCTATTGACAAACTCGTCCAGTGGTTCATCCTCCTTTTGGCGGTACCTCAGCATCTCCAAGCGGTGAATGCGGAAATTCACTTTGATATTGAGTTGCTTCTCAAATAGCTCCCATAGTTTTGATGGGTCGAGTTGATCTTCTGGAGAGAGGTTGGATGAGTTGATTTTCTTGAGGCCTTCTTTCCCAATAGCTATCTGGATTTTTTACAGCACGCTTTGCTGGATCACTGATGCTTTGGTCGAGGAAACTCAGTTCCATGCATTGTTTGAAGAGCTTAAATTCTTCCGCTATATCTTTGGCTTCCCAATGGATCTCTGGAAATTTAGCCATTGTTGTGTTTTGGAATGGGAGAGAGCAAAATAAATGTATTGCAATCTGGAAAATGTTTAACAATACTGGAATCAAATATGAACAATGCTAATTTTTTTAAGGTTGGTGCAAACTATTTAAAATGCTTTATTGAACTGATTTGGGTTATGATATGAAATGCTGTAGATCGGTGTAAAAGTAATCCACAAGTAAATGCAAAAATGGTATTGCAGTATAGAATATCAGATATGAAATAGCAATGTCAATGAAAGTAATCAAAATCACTAGATAACTGCAATGTCTTTGGTGTTCAAAAATGTCCAACAAACAGTTCACCGAAGGTTAAGTGTATTTTCGACGTAATTACATACGTAGTAAGTCTTGTTCATTCATAAGTTTGTGAAAACAGTTCCAGCTGGTCGGCCGATTAATCCTGAAGTTGTCCTTGTGTGAAGTCCTTTCCCAGTGCAGATATGGGGTTACAGGTCAATCCAGAATGGCAACGCGGAGGGGATTTCCTGTGGGTACAGCAGTACGGATCTAGTTTCAGTTTAATACACGGTAATACGGCAAGGAAATATAGAGACTGCACCGCTGGGGCCCGCACCTTCACCATCGTCTAATGCTTGCTCGGCAGCACCTTCCTGAGTGGGTGGATCAGCTTCTTCACGCTGACGCTTTCTCATGGGAACCTGCTCCAGTAAAAGAGCCTGCCTCCACACGCTGAATCATCTTTTCTAGGTTCCTCTTCTGACCCCCATTTGGAGCTAAGGCCAGGACCTGCAGCTTCCAGGCCTCCGTGAGGTCACCGAACTGCCCCTCATCATCCCAGCCATCCTCAACTAAAGCTTGAAAGCATTTGTCGGAAATCTTAAAGGCCACGCAAAGCCCTTAAAATAGGGCACCGACGGGCTCACCAACGTCGCCTTAGGCCCCAGCGTTCTCCTAATGGAAAGAAAGAAAGCAGACACACACATACATTTCGAGAGATTAACGGAACCATACGCCAGTGACTCTATCTACTTGCAAGCTGTGAAATTTACTTTTATTTACAATTCATTCATATATATTTGTCGATTTCCTTATAATCCTCATAATTTATTATTATTATTAAAATTATTATTATTATTATTTCACGATATCACAGCATGCAAAAGAAAGATCTCATTTTCCTCTGTGCCGGCAACTCCTCGAGTCGGGCTACGTCCCGTAGCCTTAGATCTCGAGGATCTTTCGCAGGATCCTAGCTGTTCCCAAAAGTGCCGCCTTCTGCAGCAAATCTACCCTCACAGTTGTGCCTATTTGATCTAGATGCTTCTCCAGTGCCTTCGGAATAGTGCCAAATGCTCCAACCACCACAGGGACTACCTTCACTTTCACCTGCCAAATCTTACGAAGTTCCCTGGCCAAGTCCTGGTACTTCTCGATCTTTTCCATCTCCTTAGAAGCCACCCTTATATCGCCCGGCACAGCTATGTCGATGATATGACACATCTTCTTCGTCTTATCTAAGACTAAAACATCCGGACGTCTATGTTCTATAACATGATCAGTCTGAATGTTAAAGTCCCAGAGGATCTTGACCTCGTCGGTCTCTACAACTTTCTCTGGAACATGGTCGTACCACTTGGCATGCACCTGGACACCATACTTCTTACACAGATCCCAGTGAATCACCTTAGCCAACTTGTCATGTCTGCCTTTGTACTCCGTCTGGGCCATCTTACTACATTCGCTGACAATATGAAATACAGTCTCTTCTGCTTTGTTGCACATTCTACACATAGGAGAGACGTTCGTTTTCTCTATCCTCGCTTCATGACATTTGTCCTGAGAGCCTGGTCTTGCGCCGCAGTAATCAAGCCCTCGGTTTCCTTCTTCAGTTCTCCGCTCTTTAACTTCAAGGATTTGCATCTCGCCACTTCTTCTGTACATCTCAGGAACCGGCCATGGAGTGGCTTGTTCCTCCAATCTTGGTGTCTTTCCTCTTTCCTTTCCCTCTTGTACTCCTTCGTCTGCCGTCGTGTACTTTCGTGCAATTTTCAGCAAGTTCTCCTCGGTACTCCTGACATGACGAAGCAGGCTCCTTCGCTCAATGTTGACGCTGTCTGCCACGCTCAGTAACCCCCTTCCGCCCTCTGACCTTGGAAGATAGAGTCTGCTGACATTTGCCCGCGGATGTAGCATGCCATGCATGGTCATCAGCTTTCTTGTCCTGTCAGTGACATCTAGATGTTCTTTAGTCCACTCAATAATACCCCCACTGTACCTCATCAAAGACACGGCCCATGTGTTAATCGCCTTGATCATGTTTCCCCCGTTCAGTTTGGACTTTAAACATTTCTTCACCCGCCTGATGTATTCTGCCCTCAGCCTTACCTTTGATTCCTCGTGAAGGACGTGGTCCGATTCTAGTACACCAAGATACCGATAACTTTCCTCCTCACCCAAAGCCCTCATCTGTGCACCATCTGGCAGAGCGATGCCATCGGAATGTACCCTCTTTCCCCTCTTCATGGTCATTGAAGCACATTTCTCCAGACCAAACTGCATCCCGATGTCATCACTGAAAATCCTGACGGTCTGCACCAAAGAATCGATCTCCGCCTCATTCTTTGCAAATAACTTCAAATCGTCCATAAAAAGGAGATGGTTGATCTTACATCCGTCCCTCTTCATTACATAGCCAGCACTCACCTTCCTCAGAATCATCGACAGGGGCATCAATGCCAGAACAAAAAGCTGTGGAGACAGAGAGTCACCCTGGAAAATACCTCTTCTTATGCATACCTTGCCCAGACTATCATTGTTGGCTGTCAGATTCGTTCGCCACGTCTTCATGCTCTCACTCAGAAGACGTTTTACTGCATCGGCCACTCCAACCATATCCAGACATTCCATTATCCATGTGTGTGACACCATGTCGTACGCCTTCTTGTAATCGATCCACGCCATTGCCAAGTTAGTCTTTCTGCTCCTGCAGTCCTTCAGCACAGCCTTATCGATGATAAGTTGATCTTTCGTACCTCTGGACTGCCTCTTACAGCCTTTCTGCTCCTCCGGAAACAACTGATGGTCATCCATATGGCGATAGAGATCCTCTGCAATCATACTGGTCAAGAGTTTATACATCACGGGCAGGCATGTGATTGGTCTATAATTACTTGCAATGTTACCTTTCTTGACATCCTTCATTATCAAAACCGTTCTTGCTTTAGTCATCCAGGTGGGGACCTTACCCTGTACTAGACAGTCTTGCAGTTGTAGGGCCATTCGCTCATGTAAACTACGGAAGTTCTTCAACCAGTACCCATGCACATGATCCGGACCGGGGGCTTTCCAGTTTGGCACTTTCCTTACCTGTCTTTTTACCTTGTCCACGTCTATCTGGAATCCGTCTTGCTGTTGCACGCCTCTCAATTCATCTTTCACATCCGTTAGCCAATCAGCTTGCTGGTTGTGCTGGACTGGTCGGTCCCAAATACCACCCCAGAAAGTTCTTGCCTCTGCTGGCCTCGGACCTGCTTGCGTGCTGTCAATCTTTCCGTCCAACTGCTTAAACAGCTGGTGCTGATTGGTGTTAAACAGCCTGTTCTGGTGAAACTGCCTCACCCTGTCATCATACCTCTTCACCTTTGCAGCCTTAGCCTTAACCCTTTGTTTGATCTCCTTTATAACTACACTTACCCCCTTACCTTTCACATTGTATTTTGTCATGATTGTATTCTTCCAGTCTGAACCTTTTATTAAACCCTTACTAATTTGTTCTAGTCTACTGAGATCCCTTCGTAAATCTTTTATTTGACCCCCTAGCCTACGTTCCCACCATGGTGTACTGTTTTCATGTTCTGGACTTGAAGCCTTCACACCTAACTTTTCTCCTACTACAACTGCCCCTGCAAACTTAAGACGGTTAGTTTCCAAAAGATTATTAGTACTCACCGACCCAAGGACTTTACTTACCACGGCTGACATATCTGTCAGCCTTTTCCTTGGAACCCGGCACAAAGCCGGGATACTCCACCCGTTTGACCCTTTAACCGCTCTCATCACCTCTTGAACCCTCGTCTTAATCTGCACCTCCTCCTCCGTAAGCTCTAAACCCTCCTCTTCGTCTATGCCTCCGTCATCCTGACCATCTTGCAATCCTGGCAGATCTACCTCATCTTCAGTCTGCGAGCTAGCAGCAGCCACATCCTCCGGTACGTGGTGGTTAACAATCTACGTTCTATTACTTTCAGCTTGTACTTTTCTCCTCATCTCCTCAATTTCAACATTTGTCAACCACCAATTCCGTTTGATTGTACTTATCTGGTCTGCAAGACGCTGCTTACTGATGTCGAACATTTCTTAATCTTGCCATAGACTAAACATTCTCTTCCTGTATCCTCTCTTGTCCGGCACACTCTTAATGTAGCATTCCATCGCTATTTTGTTATCGTTCTTACTCCATTTTCTCCTGGTTGCAACACGAATCCTGTTTTGAGCAGTTTGGATACGATCTGGAGGTACCTGCTCAGGCATACCAACCAGATCGGGTGAAGGATTTCCTCTCTGGGAGTTTGTCACTATTTCACCGTTTACTTGATGCTCCATAGCACTCGTCATTATCATCACAAAATTGTGAGAAAGTTTGTAGTTTTAGGGGAAATTACATACAGCAACGCTGTAGAATATTCAACCCTACGGAGACCGCTCAACACTGGTTGTAATAGAGATGTTCCAAAGGACGCAGATGATGCGCGCGTCCGTTCACTGATACAATTATTTAACGATATCACAGCATGCAAAAGAAAGATCTCATTTTCCTCTGTGCCGGCAACTCCTCGAGTCGGGCTACGTCCCGTAGCCTTAGATCTCGAGGGTCTTTCGCAGGATCCTAGCTGTTCCCAAAAGTGCTGCCTTCTGCAGCAAATCTACCCTCACAGTTGTGCCTATATGATCCAGATGCTTCTCCAGTGCCTTCGGAATGGTGCCAAGTGCTCCAACCACCACAGGGACTACTTTCACTTTCACCTGCCAAATCTTACGAAGTTCCCTGGCCAAGTCCTGGTACTTCTCGATCTTTTCCATCTCCTTAGAAGCCACCCTTATATCACCTGGCACAGCTATGTCGATGATGTGACACATCTTCTTCGTCTTATCTAAGACTACAACATCCGGACGTCTATGTTCTATAACATGATCAGTCTGAATGTTAAAGTCCCAGAGGATCTTGACCTCGTCGGTCTCTACAACTTTCTCTGGAACATGGTCGTACCACTTGGCATGCACCTGGACACCATACTTCTTACACAGATCCCAGTGAATCACCTTAGCCAACTTGTCATGTCTGCCTTTGTACTCCGTCTGGGCCATCTTACTACATTCGCTGACAATATGAAATACAGTCTCTTCTGCCTTGTTGCACATTCTACACATGGGAGAGACGTTCGTTTTCTCTATCCTCGCCTTCATTACATTTGTCCTTAGAGACTGGTCTTGCGCCGCAGTAATCAAGCCCTCGGTTTCCTTCTTCAGTTCTCCGCTCTTTAACCAATTCCAGGATTTGCAACTCGCCACTTCTTCTGTACATCTCAGGAACCGGCCATGGAGTGGCTTGTTCCTCCAATCTTGGTGTCTTTCCTCTTTCCTTTCCCTCTTGTACTCCTTCGGCCCAGCTTCGTCTGCCGTCGTGTACATTCGTGCAATTTTCAGTAAGTTCTCCTCGGTGCTCCTGACATGACGATGCAGGCTCCTTCGCTCGATATTGACGCTGTCTGCCACGCTCAGTAACCCCCTTCCGCCCTCTGACCTCGGAAGATAGAGTCTGCTGACATTGGCCCGCGGATGTAGCATGCCATGCATGGTCATCAGCTTTCTTGTCCTTCTGTCAGTGACATCTAAATCTTCTTTAGTCCACTCAATAATACCCCCACTGTACCTCATCAAAGACACGGCCCATGTGTTAATCGCCCTGATCATGTTTCCCCCGTTCAGTTTGGACTTTAAACATTTCTTCACCCGCCTGATGTATTCTGCCCTCAGCCTTACCTTTGATTCCTCATGAAGGACGTGGTCCGATTCTAGTACGCCAAGATACCGATAACTTTCCTCCTCACCCAAAGCCCTCATCTGTGCGCCATCTGGCAGAGCGATGCCATCGGAATGTACCCTCTTTCCCCTCTTCATGGTCATTGAAGCACATTTCTCCAAACCAAACTGCATCCCGATGTCATCACTGAAAATCCTGACAGTCTGCACCAAAGAATCGATCTCCGCCTCATTCTTTGCAAATAACTTCAAATCGTCCATAAACAGGAGATGGTTGATCTTACATCCGTCCCTCTTCATTACATAGCCAGCACTCACCTTCCTCAGAATCATCGACAGGGGCATCAATGCCAGAACAAAAAACAATGTCCAGAACAATGTCCGTTCACTGATACAATTATTATTATTATTATTATTTCACGATATCACAGCATGCAAAAGAAAGATCTCATTTTCCTCTGTGCCGGCAACACCTCGAGTCGGGCTACGTCCCGTAGCCTTAGATCTCGAGGGTCTTTCGCAGGATCCTAGCTGTTCCCAAAAGTGCCGCCTTCTGCAGCAAATCTACCCTCACAGTTGTGCCTATTTGATCCAGATGCTTCTCCAGTGCCTTCGGAATAGTGCCAAGTGCTCCAACCACCACAGGGACTACTTTTACTTTCACCTGCCAAATCTTACGAAGTTCCCTGGCCAAGTCCTGGTACTTCTCGATCTTTTCCATCTCCTTAGAAGCCACCCTTATATCACCCGGCACAGCTATGTCGATGATATGACACATCTTCTTCGTCTTATCTAAGACTACAACATCCGGACGTCTATGTTCTATAACATGATCAGTCTGAATGTTAAAGTCCCAGAGGATCTTGACCTCGTCGGTCTCCACAACTTTCTCTGGAACATGGTCGTACCACTTGGCATGCACCTGGACACCATACTTCTTACACAGATCCCAGTGAATCACCTTAGCCAACTTGTCATGTCTGCCTTTGTACTCCGTCTGGGCCATCTTGCTACATTCGCTGACAATATGAAATACAGTCTCTTCTGCCTTGTTGCACATTCTACACATAGGAGAGACGTTCGTTTTCTCTATCCTCGCCTTCATTACATTTGTCCTTAGAGACTGGTCTTGCGCCGCAGCAATCAAGCCCTCGGTTTCCTTCTTCAGTTCTCCGCTCTTTAACCAATTCCAGGATTTGCAACTCGCCACTTCTTCTGTACATCTCAGGAACCGGCCATGGAGTGGCTTGTTCCTCCAATCTTGGTGTCTTTCTTCTTTCCTTTCCCTCTTGTACTCCTTCGGCCCAGCTTCGTCTGCCGTCGTGTACATTCGTGCAATTTTCAGCAAGTTCTCCTCGGTGCTCCTGACATGACGATGCAGGCTCCTTCGCTCGATGTTGACGCTGTCTGCCACGCTCAGTAACCCCCTTCCGCCCTCTGACCTCGGAAGATAGAGTCTGCTGACATTTGCCCGCGGATGTAGCATGCCATGCATGGTCATCAGCTTTCTTGTCCTTCTGTCAGTGACATCTAGATCTTCTTTAGTCCACTCAATTATACCCCCACTGTACCTCATCAAAGACACGGCCCATGTGTTAATCGCCTTGATCATGTTTCCCCCGTTCAGCTTGGACTGTAAACATTTCTTCACCCGCCTGATGTATTCTGCCCTCAGCCTTACCTTTGATTCCTCGTGAAGGACGTGGTCCGATTCTAATACACCAAGATACCGATAACTTTCCTCCTCACCCAAAGCCCTCATCTGTGCACCATCTGGCAGAGCGATGCCATCGGAATGTACCCTCTTTCCCCTCTTCATGGTCATTGAAGCACATTTCTCCAGACCAAACTGCATCCCGATGTCATCACTGAAAATCCTGACGGTCTGCACCAAAGAATCAATCTCCGCCTCATTCTTTGCAAATAACTTCAAATCATCCATAAACAGGAGATGGTTGATCTTACATCCGTCCCTCTTCATTACATAGCCAGCACTCACCTTCCTCAGAATCATCGACAGGGGCATCAATGCCAGAACAAAAAGCAGCGGAGACAGAGAGTCACCCTGGAAAATACCTCTTCTTATGCATACCTTGCCCAGACTATCGTTGTTGGCTGTCAGATTCGTTCGCCACGTCTTCATGCTCTCACTCAGAAGACGTTTTACTGCATCGGCCACTCCAACCATATCCAGACATTCCATTATCCATGTGTGTGACACCATGTCGTACGCCTTCCTGTAATCGATCCACGCCATTGCCAAGTTAGTCTTTCTGCTCCTGCAGTCCTTCAGCACAGCCTTATCGATGATAAGTTGATCTTTCGTACCTCTGGACCGCTTCTTACAGCCTTTCTGCTCCTCCGGAAACAACTGATGGTCATCCATATGGCGATAGAGATCCTCTGCAATCATACTGGTCAAGAGTTTATACATCACGGGCAAGCATGTGATTGGTCTATAATTACTTGCAATGTTACCTTTCTTGACATCCTTCATTATCAAAACCGTTCTTGCTTCAGTCATCCAGGTGGGGACCTTACCCTGTACTAGACAGTCTTGCAGCTGTAGGGCCATTCGCTCATGTAAACTACGGAAGTTCTTCAACCAGTACCCATGCACATGATCCGGACCGGGGGCTTTCCAGTTTGGCACTTTCCTTACCTGTCTTTTTACCTTGTCCACGTCTATCTGGAATCCTTCTTGCTGTTGTACGCCTCTCAATTCATCTTTCACATCCGTTAGCCAATCAGCTTGCCGGTTGTGTTGGACTGGTCGGTCCCAAATACCACCCCAGAAAGTTCTTGCCTCTGCTGGCCTCGGACCCGCTTGCGTGTTGTCAATATTTCCGTCCAACTCCTTAAACAGCTGGCGCTGATTGGTATTAAACAGCCTGTTCTGGTGAAACTGCCTCACCCTGTCATCATACCTCTTCACCTTTGCAGCCTTAGCCTTAACCCTTTGTTTGATCTCCTCTATCACTACACTTACCCCCTTACCTTTCACATTGTATTTTGTCATGATTCTATTCCTCCAGTCTGAACCTTTAATTAAACCCTTACTAATTTGTTCTAGTCTACTGAGATCCCTTCGTAAATCTTTTATTTGACCCTCTAGCCTACGTTTCCACCATGGTGTACTGTTTTCATGTTCTGGACTTGAAGCCTTCACACCTAACTTTTCTCCCACTACAACTGCCCCTGCAAATATAAGACGGTTAGTTTCCAAAAGATTATTAGTACTCACCGACCCAAGTACTTTACTTACCACGGCTGACATATCTGCCAGCCTTTTCCTTGGAACCCGGCGCAAAGCCGGGATACTCCACCCGTTTGACCCTTTAGCCGCTCTCATCACCTCTTGAACCCTCGTCTTAATCTGCACCTCCTCCTCCGTAAGCTCTAAACACCCATCTTCGTCTATGCCCCCGTCATCCTGACCATCTTGCAATCCTGGCAGATCTACCTCATCTTCAGTCTGCGAGCTAGCAGCAGTCACATCCTCCGGTACGTGGTGGTTAACAATCTCCGTTCTATTACTTTCAGCTTGTACTTTTCTCCTCATCTCCTCAATTTCAACATTTGTCAACCACCGGTTCCGTTTGATTGTACTTATCTGGTCTGCAAGACGCTGCTCACTGATGTCGAACATTTCTTTATCTTGCCATAGACTAAACATTCTCTTCCTGTATCCTCTCTTGTCCGGCACACTCTTAATGTAGCATTCCATCGCTATTTTGTTATCGTTCTTACTCCATTTTCTCCTGGTTGCAACACGAATCCTGTTTTGAGCAGTTTGGATACGATCTGGAGGTACCTGCTCAGGCATACCAACCAGATCGGGTGAAGGACTTCCTCTCTGGGAGTTTGTCACTATTTCACCGTTTACTTGATGCTCCATAGCACTCGTCATTATCATCACAAAATTGTGAGAAAGTTTGTAGTTTTAGGGGAAATTACATACAGCAACGCTGTAGAATATTCAACCCTACGGAGACCGCTCAACACTGGTTGTAATAGAGATGTTCCAAAGGACGCAGATGATGCGCGCGTCCGTCCACTGATACAATGTACACTGTGCGGTCTACGTTGATGAAAGTTTTCAAAACACGGAAAAATCCAACACTTTTCCACCAAAAATAGCAACAAGATCTTAACTAGTTGTCTTCAAACTTACCCTGCGGTGTCTACCAAGTAGTACCAACAAGGAGTTAACTTTTGGTGTAAAATAAATGACAGGAAACAATTTTTATCTTCAAAAGAATCGAGAGCCGATCTGAAACAGTGCTCCTTGTCTCGCCACCATATTATTATTATTATTATTATTATTATTATTATTATTATTATTATTATTATTATTATTATTATTATCTCACGATATCACAGCATGCAAAAGAAAGATCTCATTTTCCTCTGTGCCGGCAACTCCTCGAGTCGGGCTACGTCCCGTAGCCTTAGATCTCGATGGTCTTTCGCAGGATCCTACCTGTTCCCAAAAGTGCCGCCTTCTGCAGCAAATCTACCCTCACAGTTGTGCCTATTTGATCCAGATGCTTCTCCAGTGCCTTCGGAATGGTGCCAAGTGCTCCAACCACCACAGGGACTACTTTCACTTTCACCTGCCAAATCTTACCAAGTTCCCTGGCCAAGTCCTGGTACTTCTCGATCTTTTCCATCTCCTTAGAAGCCACCCTTATATCACCCGGCACAGTTATGTCGATGATATGACACATCTTCTTCGTCTTATCTAAGACTACAACATCCGGACGTCTATGTTCTATAACATGATCAGTCTGAATTTTAAAGTCCCAGAGGATCTTGACCTCGTCGGTCTCTACAACTTTCTCTGGAACATGGTCTTTCCTCACTGCACTGTAGCTCGCAAGCCTGAAAAAACCTGTTGGGTAGAAGATGATGAAGAAATATTCAGTTTTAGAGGTGGGAGGAAAACCCCAGAGAAATACTCCGGGGGGGAAACCCACGCGATCAGAGGGACTGAAAACCCAATCCACATAGTGACTGGCGGGATTCGAACCGGGTACACCAGAGGTGAAAGGCGAGGAAAGTACCGCTACGCCAACCTGACCACCTCACCAACCTGATGTTTCATCACGTGACCTGTAGTGGGTACTACGTCATCTGAGCTGATGGCAAACTGCGTGCAAATACATGCCGTGACCGATAGAGTCACACAAAAAGTCGGCCTTGAGTAATAATAACACAGTTGCTAAGCCATTTGATTAAAGTTGTATGTTGTGACATTGAATTTAATCACATTACTGATTCGTAAACTACCAGTATGCTACTACAAAAGAGGTTTATTTTGAGTTATGCACTACCGGCGTCGGACGACTAAATAGCTACTCGACTGCTATTTTGTTTTAATGTTGGCCTACATCACTGTAAAAAAAGATAAAGAACGTTGGAAAAGTGATCATTTATGTAACAACATCAAAGTAATGAATAACAACAAGACCCATGACTTTACTTTATTATACAACGTGTAGATTGTACCAACTGTATACCATAACATCCCCCTTTTGTTAAAGAACTATGGAACCATTGATTTGTTGTAAGGGGAGCAAATTTAACAATGATAACATCAATAACTTTAGTCTGAAAAAACTGTTATGCCTGTGAAATTTGAGTGATGCACAATAAAGTCCCTGTTGGCGGTCTGGTGGGGGTTTGTTGTGTCTCGGGCTGGTTTTGCTGCTGTTGTTGGCGGGAAATGGTTTGGCGGATTTTGGTGCCATTTTGCGCAGATGTACGCGTCTGCGACGATTGCACGATCTTCCAGTGGTATTCAACTACGTATGATCGAGTCTGCGCATAACCGTGGCCTTGTCCCAGCCTTTCTGTCCTTGGACGAGGGGTTGCATGCGTACAGTTTCCCCTTCCTCCAGTGTTTTGGCTGACTTATTATAGTTTACAGTCTGTTTGTGCATGCGTTGTTTCATGCGGTCATTCTCGTCGATGACCACTGGTTTTAGTAGTAGCGGTTGTCGAAGGAGGGTTTTTGTGCGGCGGTTCATGAGTCGTTGTGCTGGAGTCGTAGTCCTTGTGTGGGCATGTTGCGATGGTCCAAGAGTGCTATATTATGGGGATCGGTGTGCAAATTTGCACTCTTGGCGAGAAGGAGCGTCGTTTTGCTGTTTTCACTGCAGACTCAGCTTTGCCGTTGGCTTTGCTGTTTCCTGGGCTACAGCAAAGGTGTTCAAAATCCCATTCCTTTGAGATTTGACTGAATATCGTTGAAGTGAATTGTGGTCCGTTGTCACTCACGAGCTGGGTTGGAGTGCCGTAGCGAGTGAAGTGTCCCTTTTCGAAAGTGACGGTGTCATCTTCCGTTATTACGGATTCACAATCCGTTATTACGGATTCAAAAAGGAGGGTCGTCGATCGGGTCTTTCATTTGCAGGGTGACCTGCGTGGTTGTTGTATTTGGTGAAAGTGTTATATGATGCAGCGTGACCAGAGCTGTCGCTTAAATTACAAGTAGGCCTATAAGGCCTATATTTACACCCCAAATATATAATGCGAAAAGTATCAGGAATTCAATGAAATGGGAGAAGAGGGTTTTTCATAAATTGTTGTGATGTAACAGCGAAGAGTAATGAGCGTTGTGAAACTTATTGATCCACAGGGATTATCATTGACCCACCGAGCAAGAAACGGAGTCCCTTTGATGGTCTTACTCTTGAAACACGTCTATTAACACACTCACAGAACAAATGGTAAAATAAAAATAGGTAAACAAACAAATGTAAAATATTACATATTTTCAGTAACTTTTCATCGAAATGAGCCACACAACTATTTTGACTTGTTTTCAATGTAATTTCATTATTTTACACGAGTTGTGTTGCCTCGGTAAAGGTTTTACCATGACCACCTAAGTTTTGCATAATTTTACGTAAGATTTACTATGCGTTCGGTAAAAATTAATTGGCTTGATGACCATGACCAATCACCATGTGTCGACGTGACGAGATTCATGTTACTGTGGCGAATAGTATCTTCTTTGTTTAAGTTCCTTCTGGATGTTAAATATTACAGTGCATACTGAATGCTGTATGGCAATTTGTAATGTTACACTACTGCCACTGGGCAGGTTAAATTAGTGTTTTGTTATTGGAGGAAAATCGGTCTCAGCCCCAAAGTGTGGTAGGAACCGTAGATCGCTAATTTAAAAAAAAAAAACAATATTCGAGCGGCTGAATAAAATAATGTTTGTGGGGACATCCGTTTTAGGAAAGTATAGCCTAAGGCAGAGGGGGCAAGAGGACTAGCTAGAATAAAAGACAAGGGAAACAGATATTAATTCTGGAAAAATTAAAAGAGAGGATTTATTGCATTATAAAACAAGGGCAGTACCTGCACTCTTATTCACATAAATCGCTCAACAGTTTACAACAAATCTTTGACAGTTTCCACAATAAAATAATGTGGCCGAATCGTCCCTTTAGTTTAATAAAATGTTAATTACTGGACCTCGGCTCTCTCACTTACGGAGGTGCTATAAGGAACAGTTAATTGATTGCATTTGATAAATAAAGCAACAATATAAATAATTTACAAGTGAAGAAAATCAAGAGTGGTTTCTATCTTACCGATGCACATGACATAGATCTAGTGCACCGAATGCTGTATGGCAATTTGTAATGTTACACTACTGCCACTGGCCAGGTTAAATTAGTATTTTAGTTGAAACAAAGGGGCCACATAAAAAAATCAGGGAAAAGTTTTCATATCTTTTCGACCGCTTCATCTCCCCTATATGTTATAATTCTATCCTTCACCTGTTTGGAAAGCTAGAGAATGTACACAGTGAGAAAAAGTGGTGCACGTCGGATACGGACAATTTCCCATACCAGTAGTAGTACATACATGTAAAGTACTGTGTTTGTGTGTTAATAATGTAGAATGTACGTATTATAACTTATAAGTTGGCTGTGTAACGTGCATGTATATGTACATGTACATGTACGTCTACGTTGGCTGGTTGTCTCTAACTCATAGAGCTAGCCCTATGCTTGAACTAACTAACTTTTCCAACGTTGCACGCTCGGGTTCCTCTCAAGACATTGTTACTGCACAGCACCCGTCACTTCGGTGTGAAAAAAAATACGCGGGTCCGAACCCTATACACCTCTTGAGGGCGTAAACCAGCGAGTTACGGTCGGTAGGGCGAGATGGGGGAGAGATAGCCCCATACATTGTGCCAATACGCTGGACTCCCGGAGGGAGTCCAGCGTATTGGCACAATGTATGGTGGTAGGGGAGAGATACAGTACAAAAGTATGTCAGTTACCCAGCATGTCAGGCGGCACGATTTTGCCATGACCTTCCTATTAGTCACATGACGGTGGGTTTTATCACCAACAATCAACATATGGTAAAACGTGTTCACGTTGTTGTGTGTTTTTTTCAACTGGCGTTTTGTCTATCTTGACTTAAGCAGAAAGCAAGGTAGGTATGGACTATGTATGTTTAGGTAGCCCTTCAATCCATACTATTGATATTATAAATTATAGCCGTTTTATTAATTGCTTTGAGATTACGTTTTATCTTTATGTGAAGGGAAAGTTTACAACATTATCATATTGTCATGATATTGATTGTTTAACTAAGTTGTAAATGTAAGTATCAAGGTTAGTTTGTTTCAGAATAATCCTCTAACCTAATTTATTCGTTTTCAGTAAATAAGTGCCCTAACCTACTCCTAGAACTATTCGAAATAATTTTGCCAGTCACAATTTAACACCTATACTGGAGTAGAGTTCTTGTTTTAAACCAGATCTCGCTAAAAACAGGCTCTATGCAGCATGTATCCTTGTATTTGCAGTGAGCGCTTGAAACTTCCAGAAAATTTAATCAGCAGAATAAAATTTAAAAAAAAAGATAAATTCTTACCGTCATTCAGAATCCTTAAATCGGCATCGCCTTTTGAAAACAAAATGTGGTCGCTCAATTTATATAACATACAGTCAGTGTTGCCTGTTGGTTATTGTGGACTAGTGTTGCGTGCAGCATACCAGTTCGCTTCATTGTAGCCCAGCCAACGGTCATCAGATGAACTTTCATGCACACCAATTCAGTCAAATTTTAATGTCTTACTGTTGCATCATGGTTGCCAGCATGAATTCAAGCATGGCCATGGTGGTAATGGTACTGCGTACAATGCTGGTCCACAATAACCAACAGTTTGTGTTACACATTGAGCAGCCGTATTTTGTTTTTGAAAGGCGATGCTGATTAAAGGATCCTGATTGACAGTTAGAATTTATCTTTTTTTAAATTTGTTTATTTTCAGGTTGAGATTTTTTTGAAGTTTCAAGCACACACTGATAATACATTAGATCTTGTTTAAAACGAGCTCTAGGTGTAAAAACATGACGGGTGAAACATTGCGAATAGGATTGACTATAGCTTGACCCATGAGGTT
Organism: Marthasterias glacialis; assembly: GCA_911728455.2. Classification (NCBI taxonomy): domain Eukaryota; kingdom Metazoa; phylum Echinodermata; class Asteroidea; order Forcipulatida; family Asteriidae; genus Marthasterias; species Marthasterias glacialis. The sequence continues at coordinate 11,198,157 of OU452236.1, forward strand.
TCTAGGAGTACCTCTTACTGACCTCAGATTCATTTTCATCCAATTTATGTGAGTCAGTTTTTAGGGTATTATCCACATTTGAAACAGCTGGCACCTTTTTTGGCCTGATGTGTAGGTACAACATTGGATTCAGGGAGTTCATTCAGAGTGACAGAACTATAACTTATAATAAGTTTGTTAAGTTAAATTTATCAGAAAAATAGCTGTAAAAATGGTATTCTTCGAGCTGTGAGTATGATAATGAGAATGAGGTTGAGGATTAACCAGTTGAAACCGGATGACGTCAATACACGTAAATGTTTCCCCTGTCTGGAAACCAAGGTCGTCTTGCGACGCATTTTGTAATTTCGGACAACCGGAGCAAAGGTCGCCGGGCCATTCAACTGCGGAGCGTGCGCAAACCACCCACACAAGGACTACAAAAGGTCGTGTGTTTACTTGTATTTTGTGACCATTGAGAGGCGGATTTTGTAAAATCCCCGATTGTAGACCTTTGTCCTTTTGTTCTAAGAAGGTGATTACAAGGCATCGAGAGGCTTCCACTATTCATTGTATTTAGGCTGAATGGAGGTAAGTCAGAGTGAGCCGGCAATCTAGCCATGGTTCCGTGTTTAGTGCCACTCCTATGCCGTAGGTAACGGCCGATGTTTTGCAATTCCTGCTGTGTGAATTTAACATTTTCTCGGTTGAGCAACAAAAGGGACGATCCAACAAAGAGAATCTTTCTTCTCTTGGCATTGTCAAGTCGGGGTTTCTTTGTGCCAGCTGTACCCTCAAAGAAAAAAGATTCTGGCAATTCCGCAAAAATAATCCTGGCAGGGAGACGGGACAAAAAACAGAATCCCGGTTAAGCTAGTTGCTCAACTCCACTTGCTCAAAGGCTCCAGCTACAATTTGTTTTGGAATCCTAAAGACAGTTATTCTGAATTAAGGCTAGTCCCTATTGAACCTTCTTTAGACAAAACCAAGTTAAAGATTGACATTGATTTACTTAAGATGTTTGGCAGCTCAATAAGCTTAATATTTTTTTATTTTCATTAAATAGCCTATATTGTAATCTTTCCAGCATCAGAATGGGTAATTGGTTGTCACCCGTCCCAATGGATGTCTCTTTAGACTCACCTGAAGGAAAGTTAGTACAAGATATCATCCATGACAAAACAGTTGTTGTGTTCTCCAAGACGACATGTCCATACTGCGCTATGGCCAAAAGGGCTCTCGATGAGCATAATGCAAACTATGAAACGATTGAACTCAACAAACGAGACGATGGGAAGTGTATCCAGGGAGTACTTGGGAAGATGACTGGGGCAACAACGGTGAGTGAAGTCTCGGTTTGAAACTTGGTTTGTTTTGACAATTGTAATTGATGAAGCCGATACCATACATGTTGATAGAGCACACAGTTTAGGAATGAGAAATGTTGTTTTCATTAGATTTAAATACATCAATCATGTTATTTGATCCACTTCTCTTGAGCTGAGATTATTGTTCCCTTATCAAACTCCTTGAAATCTATAAGTCCAAGTGTTAACCAAAGTATAAAATTATCCTCATTTCAGCAAACCTCCTAAAATTTGGGTTCTAGTTCCAGACCTTTTCATCAAAAATGACGCTCCCTCTGACAATGAAAGTTGTGTCTCTCAAAGTCAAAATCAAATTTAAAAACCGTAATACAACACCCGTTGTTGGATTCCTTTCTATGACAGAATTTGACTATAATGAAGGAGTGTAAATTGATTTGTTCTTTTTTATTGCAGGTTCCGAGAGTTTTCATCATGGGGAAGTTTATTGGAGGAGGTACAGAGGTCAAGAAACTTAACGATGATGGAAAATTGGAAGGGATGCTAAGAGAAGCTAATGCAATCTAAGATGATTGAACTTCTTATACTACCAGACTGCAGTCCCAAGAAGATACATGCTACCTTTGTTGGTGTTTTTGGTATCTACTGATAGATTTGATTGCTCATGAAAAGTTGTATTTGAAATATATAGGCCTTGCGCAAACCGTGTCAGGTTCCCTGTATACATGAAACAATAGACCGATTGCGCGACCCGCGGCACATGATCTATTGTGGGTATTAAATGTAAACAAACACAGCGTCCTCCATAGGAAAGTGTGGTACGGTACATGATGATTGTTGCATTTCTGTATTCGATCGAGGCTTTACTTTCTCGACATCTGTGAAAAATATTCCAGAGTTTGTCCCAGAGACCTTCGATTGGCTTGGAAATTGTACAAGTAACGTATAAATGTGCACGATGTGTACTGGTGAACGATGGAACATTTTTTAACACAGGAATTTCAAAGTTTTGAAGCTGAATCTTCCAAAGAAGTTGTTTTCCAAGACTGTGTGATTCCTTTGCCTACTTAAAATTTTGCAAGGCTAGGTACATGTACATGTATAAATGCTTACTTTTCTAAAGTTCTTTCCCTTTTTGACAGTGATTTAGGCCTACATTACAAACAAAATAACAGGCGGGTGGCTACATAGTCGGCCGACGCCGGTAGTGCACAACTCGAAATAAACCTCTTGTAGTAGAATACTGGTAGTTTATGAAACTGTAATGTGATTAATATCAATGTCACAACAAACAACTTATTAATAAAATGGCTTAGTAACTGTGTTATCATTACCAAAAGCTGACTTTTGGTGTGACTCTGTTGGTCACGGCATGTATTTGCACGTAATTTGCCATCAGCTCAGATGACGTATTACCCTCAATAGGTCATGTGATGACCTGTAAACATTGGTTGCACAATCGGTCTATTATCACTACGGTTTTATAGTATACACAAAAAGGGACCGGTCTGTTAGAGCTTGTTTTGTCAAGTTTTGTGGTGGAGGTATTGATATTCATTTTATGAGATTTAAACTGCAAAAATAGCAGATTTTTAAAACTAAATATGTTAATGTTGTTTAACCTTTTACTGCAAACAAAATCTATATATCACCATGTTTTATAATATTCTGTGTTTTTATCAATTTTTTGAAAAGATTCCAAATTCAAGGATCAAAGTTAATAATTACGACTTCTAATCGACCATGGTTCAAAGAAAAAGGTACAAAGGACATGTTTCATCATATTACCATCTTTGACTTATTGCGTCTTGTTAAAAGCCATAATTACTTTTTGACTTTCAGTATGCCAAAAGAGACATTGTTTTGCACCCAAGCCTCTGGGTTACTTTAGTTTGAATGGAAGATAGACAAGATGGCGGCACCATAATAAGGTCTATTTTAAAAATCAAATCAGCATTGTTCTTTTAACAGGCCTGGAATTACACAGTAGTCATGGTGGTTATGACCTCTCTAGCACCTTGTACAATTTCACATAGAAAATATTGCTTAAAACTGTTCTGCCAAGCCAAAAAGGAAGCTACCATTCACAGATTGTATATGTGACATGGTATAGTTTGGCTGGTATCCTTATTCTGGTAAGCGTAAATTTTGTTGTGCTCAGCTACTTTTTAAGCTTAAGCAGCTCTATGAAATTGGGCCCTGGTCTTAGCCTTGGTGCCCTTCAAAAGTTTGCCGTAGACTTTAAGATTTTCCACATGAAGTGCCACATGCAGAATGAAAATGGTCTTGCCCTCTCAGAGATGAAGTTCATGGCATGTTATTTAATTTTTTTTTATTTATATATTTGTCCAAGTGAGTACTCTGACGTCCACGATTACCTCTCTTTTATACAGCTTTATATATTTACATTATTTATTATTTTGGCCTTGTCACACAAATCCTGTAAGTGATATGCTTATTTTTTTTTCAATCGTACATTTTTATACATCTTACTGTAGCAGTGATCGACGTTAAACAAATTATTCCTGGTAGTTTGCAATTAAAGGGCTGTTTGGGAAAGAAAAAATCAAAACAAGTTATGATTAGTTCCTTCATTAAAGGATTTCTGAGGTCCTTTTTACGGCGTGATCATCCAGCCAGGTTCCATGTACACAAAGATACAATATCAGTTATCATTTTCATTGTATAACAACTTAGAAAAGACTACACAGTTTGACTCATTGCAGCCTCGATTGGATAGTATTGATTTAAATATCGATATGAACATTTAACCTTTTCCATCACCATGACTACAGTGGCAATTTATTTACAAGTATATATATTTTGTACTGGTACCTCTTGATATTGTTATGCCAGGTAAAACATGAAATATAATATGACTACTTAGTTTTGTGTATGCACGGTTTGTGGAAACTATGCTACAGTCAGTTTTGATATGTTACTGTTGGCTTGCTTAATACCCAAGCAGAAGTGTTTGAGTTTGCGTTTTTTCCTTCAAAAGTCCGCTTGAGTTGGGATTAATAACAAAAAGGGAAGGTTGATAATTTTCAGGATCAGTAGAATATATTAGCATTTTACGTTTTGGCGTACACTTTTAGGGGTACTATATTTAAAATTTAACAATGAATTTGTAACGAGCTATTAACAAAATGGCCAGCCTTCGGTATTACAATTTTACCCGTAAGGCATGTTAAAAAATAAACAAAGGAGCTGAGATATGAAAAAAAATGACTTGACGTTCACGAGGTGAAAATATTTTGAACTTTTACATTTTAGTTGTTTAAAGGTGTGCACAGCATTGGTGCGATTGAAAATACAAATGTTTACATGTTTTCACATAATTTACATGGTATGAAGATGGTCATGGTGGAAAACTTGGAATATTGGTGATTGAAATACTATAGTGTTTGAGAAATTTAGTTTTGAATTTGCGCGACCAAAACTCGATGTTCTAAAACAGTGCAAACTTATAAGGTTTTTTTCTCACTATTTTCTTGCGACTACGTTGACTGATTGAGCCTAATGTTAACAGTTTTGTTATTTGATGTACATGTATATTATGTTACGTCACATAAAGTGGTGTCTTTTTGACTGCTTTATCTCGTGAAGTAGTAAAGCTAGTCACTCGAGGTGATCCCCGGAGCAGCGTATCTTCCCGAGGCTGAGCCGAGGGAAGATACGCTGCTCCGGGGATCACCGAGTCATCCATTTTTGTTGTAAGATTTGAATTATGGAGCTCTGAAATTTGTCTGCCCCAGAAATGGACCCTCATGTCCAGGGCGTTAGTGTAGTATTTATAGGAAAGTGAAGGCCTCCAGGGCTAATATCAATCATAATCACCGTGTATGGGAAAAGAAAACGGCATGGATGCTTCCCGGTGTACTTTTTATAGCTGCATGGTATGCTTCTGATTTCGTGTACTGGGGTATGCTACATAGCACACAGTAAAAAGGCAGCTTGTACATGACTGTAATACAGTTTTGTGAGACTTGAAAGTCTAATTTGTTAATTAGGATTTTATTAAAATTGTTATTTGTTTGTTTGTCATTTAATTGGTTGCTAAGCAACAACCACGACATTGAATTTGCCCTTAATAAATCACATCTCTGGAACCCCTTGACCGATTTTCTTAAAACAACCGCCAAACAACTCCATTTACTGAGTTCTTTAATTCCAACCACATTTCAAAGCTATAGAACAAACATTGAAATCCAGGAAGACTTCCCTAAGTCTGTATAATGACGTTTTCAAAGGTGAAGTCTATACAATCGTTAGCCATGTGTGCGCAGGATCTTTTTGTAAAAGGTATGACGATGCATTGTCCTAATTGGAGGCTTTTATATTTTGCTGTTAGACCACAGCAAAGGCATATTTATTGTCAAGGTTGTATCTACAGCCAATTGCCATGACTGGATGCGATTAAGTTGCTGTATAAACACGGCCTGCCTGCGATTTTTTCCCCAGCTCGGTAAAGGCCAAGATTTGCATACCTCGCTCCCATTGGCTGGCGTCCGTATGCATAGCTTTATTACAATATAAAGTCAGCACCTGTACAGAGTCGCTCATCACGTACCACTTGTCGCAAGCCCAGTTTGCTACACTCAGAAAAGAAAACAATCTAGCAGCAGAATGTAAACGTCAAATCAACAGACCGATTGCGCAACCCACGTCACGTGACCTATAGTGGGTATTGAATGTAAACAAACACGACGTCAGAAAATCACAACAAGTAACCCTGCCACCGAGCATGCAATTGCTGCTCTTTTAATGATGTTGGAAAATGTGCTGCAGCATGTAACAAGCTCAGAAGCTGGTCAAGGAGCTGGAATACATTGTCTGCACTGCTTCACCGGTTGTACAAAATGTATTAGATCAAGTACTGAAGAAGCACAACTGCAACATTGATAAAACATTATCAGTGATTTAACAGAATCAGTTTATAAAACTAATCCTATCCACATTGCACTTTACTTTAAATGCTAGTTTTACCTTTCTTGAATCATTATTTCACCTAATTAAAAGAAACATAAATCATTGCTTACAAAGGAGTAGAAAATTATTTGACTGTACATTGTGAATATTTTAATAGTGTATACAATCATAACCCAAATAAAAACAAAAATGTTATCGGTATCAACAGTTAGTTTGTGTACAATCAAAGGATGAGAATAGCAAGAAGTGCTTTAATTTTCTATAAGAAACAAAAGATTAAATGTATAAAATCACTCGTGAGAAGTATAGACTTGATAAAACAATATTGTCAACCATTTCAAGCAAACCTTATGTTGACACTGAAATGTTTTGAGATATTAAATTGACAAAGGTAAAATTTGTATGTAAAATGTGGATGTGTTTTTAAACATACACATTTTACATACAAATTTTACTTTACTTGCATTATCAAACCAAACTTGCCAAGAACTTTTAAGATCAAAATAAGACAAAATACATTGCTATTCTATGAAAAGTTTATTTTTGGTAAAAGTTGTTTTGTTTGTTCAAGTTTGTTACATTTTATGTGAATAAAAAACAGAATAAATTTTTCCCGATTTGAAAAGGACACATTGAAAAGATTTTGTTTTTATTGTGTTTTATACTAGTATTTTAAACTCAGTCAAAAACACCAACCTAGTATTGCCAACTTGAGTGTTTATGTTAGTTTAAAATTAATGAACATGAATTATATCAATAATTAAGTGTCTTAATGTACATGATATCTACCTAAATCTATCAAGTCGACCAAATGGAACTCTTAAATTTAGTTAACTACGTTGGTCAATTTAAGTAAATGGCTCTACAAAATATGAAGCAAAACTTACGAAGTTTTGTTAAGTTAAACTAACTATTGGATTTAAGGTTCCCACACTGCATTTGATTAGGTTAATATAAAATGGTATAAATATTAACTCAAATAGCTGAGTATAAACAAGGTTCATTATCTAAGTCTTTTGAATTAACTAAACCGAGTACTGGCAACTTAAATTTGGAACACGTTGAAATTTTTTACCTTTACAACCTAGTTAAGATCACATAAGAGTTTTAAGTGTATTGGTCTGCAATAATCAAGTAAATTCAACTTTGCTTCTTTAAGTCAAATTAGCTCGTTCGATATGATTTATCGACACACAAATTATAGGTTAAGCCGACTTGACATATATATTTTAACTTAAAGCGCTACGTTTATTCAACTGATAAATCCTCTATCCATTGGCTTAAGAAATCCAAGTAGTGGTAAATTAAATATTTAGCAAGTTGAAAACGACTCAATAACATTAAGGCAGCTTACTTGCCTTAACTATTTTTACGTAAATCGACCGTTTATTATTTTTTTTGAGTGACAGTACATTCACATGTACTGCTATGTTCAAAATATGTCTGTGCAGCTGCTGCTGGTCACTTTGGTCACTTCAAGACTTGACTACTGCAACAGTCTCCTGATTGGAATCAGCCAAAAACTCAAAAGGAGGCTAAGTAACGTGCAACGAACAGCTGCCAGACTCATCACAAAGAAACGCAAGTTCGACTCTATCACCCCAGAACTCATCAAACTACACTGGCTCCCAATCCCACAAAGGATCAACTTCAAGGTCATCGTTCTCATGTTCAAGGCCTTACATCAACAAGCCCCTCATTACATCATGGACATTCTGCAAGTTGGTACTGAACGGAGACTCCTTCGGTCAAACAGCTCCTGTTCACCATACTTTGTAGTACCAAGAACAAGTCACATCACTTTCGCCGATAGAGCCTTCTCGGTATATGGACCCAAACTCTGGAATAAACTTCCCAATCACATCAGGGACACAACATCATTCAACACATTCAAGGCACTCCTGAAAGCCCACTTGTTTCAGGAGGCCTACCACCAATGACTTTATATATATATATATATATTTTTTTTTTCTGTGCCTCAGCGCCTTTGAGCAAACTTTTGATATAGGCGCTATACAAATAACGTTTGATTGATTGATTGATTGCTACCTGATATTCTAATGAAGCTTACACGGACTCCAGCCAATGGGAGCTCGGTATGCAAATCTTGGCATTTCCCGCGCTGGGAAAACAAAATCGCGGCCTGCCCGGGTCCATACACTGCACCAATGTGTACAAAGCTTCAAGTGCAAAGGAGTCCGCGATTAGACTGCGTAAAGGCGCGCCTATCATCAACTATAACAATATATCTCACCATTCAACAAAACCAAACCATTAAGTACCAGATTTCGTCGGGTAGTTTGTCACCTTAACCTTCGTATAATGAATCGAGCTGTAATATTGTTGTGGCTCATTTCTCATGTTGTGCTTTCTGAGGATGTTCCACCATGGAACGACGAGCAACGTCTTTTAGAGAACCTTCTAGACACACCGGGCCGTTATGATCGCCGTGTTCGACCGGTCCAAAACGCCACACAACCCGTTGATGTATACGTGGTCGTCGGTCAAGAACGCGTTGTTATTTTGAGTTTGGTAGGTAACTAAATTAATCTGTGTATATAAAAAAATAATCAGTGCAGTTATCGATTACTAATAATGATCCAAACCAATGAGTCGATTATTGATTACTTAAATTCATCGATCGCATGCTCAAAGCACAACTTAATGTAGCAATTAATGCCTAGAGCCAATCAAAGACGAAGTCCCATGCAAGTTATGAATGATCTGAACAAAATTGCTGAGTTTTATTCTAAAAGCTCACTGATTGTAAAGTTCTTATCAATCCTCAAGAAAAATATATCCAAATAAATTGGACGAATCTTTACAAATCGATTTCTTGTTATTATGGTGTTCCATTGTGCCACTATTTTTACAGAAAAATAAGCGTCGCATGAGAATGTTTTGCGTCGCATTATAATTTTCCCGTCGCATTGCGTCGCATACAAAGTTGTTCCCGTCGCATTAGAATAATTGTTTGCTTCGCATTAGAATAGTTTGCGTTGCGTTAGAATTGTTTGCGTTGCATTAGAATTGCTTGCGTCGCATTAGAATTGTTTGCGTCACATTAGAATAGTTTGCGTCGCATTAGAATAGTTTGCGTCGCATTAGAATTGCTTGCGTCGCATTAGAATTGTTTGCGTCACATTAGAATAGTTTGCGTCGCATTAGAATAGTTTGCGTCGCATTAGAATATTGTTTGCGTTGCATTAGAATTGTTTGTGTCGCATTAGAATATTCTCCGTCGCGTTAGAATTTTTTCTGACGCATTAGAATATTTTCCGTCGCATTAGAATTTTTTTCGACGCATTAAATTTTTTTCCGTCGCATTAGAATTTTTTCCGACGCATTAAATTTTTTCCGTCGCATTAGAATTTTTTCCGACGCATTAAATTTTTTCCGTCGCATTAGAATTTTTTCCGACGCATTAAAATATTTTCCGTCGCATTAGAATTTTTTCCGACGCATTAAAATTTTTTCCGTCGTATTAGATTTTTTCCCGTCGCATTAGAATATTTTCCGTCGCATTAGAACTGCTTGCGTCGCAGGGGGCCTTTAATAGTACCTGTTCCATGTGACTTTCACGTGAGGAGAAAATTCAATTTTGACCTTATAGGTTCGCTGCAGCTTAGTTAAAATGTACTAGCGGCCTGCCGCGCTTTGCGCGGCAACCGCTAGGTTGGTGCTCTCTTAATGTAAAAGAGTGAAAAACGTTGTTTTTGTCCGCCGTACCACTCTTTTAAAGAACTGTATGGCGGACAACTCTTTTTAGAGTGATAAACATGTATTTTCACTAGATTCAGAGTGAAATTCACTCCACTTTTCCTCAAAAAAGAGTGGTGAAGAGTGAGTTTCACTCTCAAAAGAGCCAAACTGACACAACTCTGGCAAGCGAGTGAAATTTTCACTCTTACATCTGACAATGTTGACATGTGGTCACGTGACCCCCCTATTGTGTATAACGCCGTGGAGCTGATGGCTAAATACGTGTAAAGAGATAGGCCGTGACACAGAGAAAACAGTCGATTTTACTTTTGTTAAGTGGTAAATTAGTTAATCAGCCCCTTTGTTTAAAGTTGTAAGTTGCGGCATTAATTTAAATCACATCTCTGTTTCATAATTTAACAGAATTCTTCTGAAAAGAGGTTTTTTAAGCCATGCACTACCGGCATCGGACGACTATTATGTTGCCACCCGCCTGTTATTTTGTTTGTAATGTAGGCCTAGATCACTGTAAAAAAAGGATAAACAACGTTGGAAAAGTGAGCATTAATACCTAGCCTTGCAGAATTTCAAATAGGCAAAGGAATCACACAGTTTTGGAAAGCAATTTGTTTGGAGAATTTTCAACTTCTAAACTTTGAAATTTTTGTGTTGAAAAGTGTGTGGTAATCGCGGTCGTCTGGCCCGTCGTGCGCTAGTACACATCGTGCACATTATTTTGTACAGTACTTTTACAATTTTCAAGACTTGCTGGAACTATCCTTACTGGCTTTATTCAGCCACTTGAAGATCTTTGGTACAAACTCTGGAATATCTTTCATAGATTTCGAGCAAGAAAAGCCTCGATCGAATAAACTAAATGCATTAATCATCGTGTACCGTACCACCCTTTCCTACGGAGGATGTCGTGTGTGTTTACATTACCAAAAGTGGTCACGTGACGCGGGGTGGGTTCGATCAGCTTGCCTGGGTCGACCCGGTTTGGCTCATCCGGGTGAGCCCCCAACAAGAGCTAACCGAACGCCAACTTTCCCTTGCATTCATACCAATGCATCTTGGGACGGCTGACCGGAACTACTTTCATTGTTAGCATTACGTCCGAAACTCTTCGATCCACGAAAAGATCGTAAAATACGTATTCTTATTGTGAAACTGCGACGTTAGATTATTTTACAAGCCAGCTTAATACAAAAGTACACATCTATACGAATACAAAAATTAAAAATGTTTACAAAGTCGCCGTTTCAAGGTGAAAATGTGTGTCAAACTTCTTGAAAGTGTCCCGCTGAAAAAAAAGCGGTCAATGAGATTTTATTTTTCGTGACGTCAGCCCCTGCTCCAAAAGCAGGTTACTGTGGGCTGGCCCGGTTGAGTGTAATTTGCAGGGGCTAGGATGGGGCCTCTCGCGGGGGCGACTCCTTTTAGTATGGTGACTTCCCGGCTTTCTTTGGTAAGATCGTCGGACAACGGCGGGGTTCCAGATCCGGCAAACGGTCACCCTAACTGCCGTGGTGCGTGATATCTGGTTGGCTGTTTGAGACGAACCTCTTTATTGGTCGGACTCGGCGGGCTCTAGCTTGGCTGCTGACCTCTGCTGAAGTGTCACGCCACCAACGTTTAAATAGTCCTCTAATATTGTACGCGTTTTGTATGTAACTAGCCATGCTTAACATTTCATATAACTCGTAAAACTTATAGTGTGATGTTAACACTGCTGATATAAAGAGAGCATTTCAACGGTAAAAATTAAATTGTGTTCTTTTTTTTAAAAGAAGTCACCACCTGTGTTAATATAGAGTGTACCCTAGATGACATTACAAATGATTGCACAATATCCCTTTCGACTTCCCCGTCTTGATTGTTTTTTCTTTAGCGTGCTTTTGGCCTCTCACCTGTGACCCGCGGGATAAATCAGTGCCCCAAAGAGGGACAAACTCATCCACTTTTCAACGGAAACTACATAAACTTTATTTTGAGAAATGAGAAAAACATAAAATGGTCAGAAGTATTGCGCCGGTATGCATCAACGTTGGCATCACTTTTCTTCATCCCGGCCAATTTTCAACACTCACATGCTGCCTAATGTCCACTTTTCTTTCTTTGTGTATGTACTGATTGACTAAGAAACACACAAAACAAGAATTCAAGAAAGCAATTATAGAAACTAATAAAATAATACAAAGAAGCAAATAAACATTTAAAAACAATAAATGAAGAAAGAAATACACAAATAAAGAAACAATGACACACATAAATCAAATAATAAATCAAATAATGAAATAAACAATTTTAATAAATTTGCAAATTTCATCATCAGTATCCTCATTTCCAGGCAAAGAAACAAGTGGATTGCGTGTCATTTTGGTGAACAGGTCAACGCGTCATGTATATGCAAACACCCCAAATCATGCTTTGTTTTATGGCGTTGGAGGGGTTGGGAAGGAGCCGCTCCGACCCCCACTCAAGACCTTTTGCGCGTCCCTCGCTGAATGTTGTTATGTCTAAGTGAACCACTGAATAGGAGGCAGTGCAAAACAGATCTTGTTGTTTTGCATCCTAAATTAATCAAAACATAGACATAACAACATTGTGTGCCGTTTTAAACTGTGAGCAATTTGTAATTTTTGTATTAGTAGACGTGTACTTTTGTATTAAGCCTGGGCTTGTAAAAAATAATCTAACGTCGCAGTTTCACAACACTAAGTGGTTCGCTTAGACATAACAACATTGTGTGCCGTTTTAAACTGAGTGCCAGATGCAAATTACAACCTTACCCCACATTATATTGACTGCAACATTTCATTGCGCCCAACGAGTGGGTTCTGCGCGAAGCGCTACATCCTGCTGGTACATTTTAAAGGTGCACACCGGCTTCGTTGGGCTATTTGGGCTAAAAAATAGGCTAACATATGACTTCAAAGGTCTTTCAGGAATGGAGAAGAACGGTTCTTAAAAGAAACCATCAAATTTTGCCGTTTTCGAGCATTTTTCAAAAAGCTATTTATCCGAACCAAAAAAGTGGTTCGGATAAATCACGTGATCTTCGGAGTTAGTTTTACTTCCAGCCGTATAAAAGTAAATTACTGAACCAAATTTAAATCTTTTTTCTTTTTTCTTTTTACAACTATTCATGAGTATTTGACAAAAAAGACTTATGTATTCAGATTATTGATACAATTTGTAAATAATGATGAAAAATCGAACGTAATATTCGCATTCAGAGAGTCCGTGCAACCGAAGCGTGTCTTACGGCGCACACCAGCGTGGGAGCTAGCGGAACGTAAACCTTTGGGGCATATCCCGTACAGCCGGTGCCGTGTCTGGTGGGGCCAGAGAGATAAACCCCGGGGCATGAACTCCCCAGCTTGCCGGTCGGTCTAGCCGTAAGCGTGGGAGCTTGTCGGAGGGGTAGGGAGTCAGACCAAGAATTACGTTTTTTACGAGGGTTTTAGTCTGTGCCCCTATATTGTAACGTGTTGCCTGCGCTACGTACACGCGGGACAACGACGGGGAATGTTTATCCCACACAGCTGATCTATCTACTTCTATGATAGCTGCATAATGTCCACTCCCCCAATCGCCACAACAACAAAAACGGTCGCGGTGGCCGCGGCCGGCCAGTGAAGTCATCGCCCGAAAAACGGGAGAATGCCTTCGCTAAAGCTGCCAGGAATGGCAATCCGTTTGCAGCGAAAGCGGGAGGCTCGCTTGGCACATGACTGTTATTGGCCAAGCCAATGTGAAAAGATGGTCCAAGATTAGGGACACTACCATTAGTTTTTAGACTGCAGCAAGCTGGTCACGATTAGAACATGAAGGATGTGATCTTTGCCATAATTTTGATGGACAGGTTTGTGTTATAGAACTGTATTGTGAATATGCCTGCGTATATTTTAATTCATGAAGACTCACATTTTGACAGTATTCATGGTCCATCATGTCTGTGATGTCCACATTATGCCAAGCTTATTCTCTCCCTTTCTACATTTGAACACGACCTGACAACACAGATCAGTCCTGGACCCAACTGGGATTCGTCCAAGTAATTTTTTACAACATAGGGCCTACTTGCGATATAATGAAGAAACGTTCTCCATTGCAAGTAAGTTCGTCAAGTTCGTCGTACACAGAATACACTGTCCGTTTATGTCTGTTTTTTATTTACACGTGAATTTGTGCTGGATGGAAATGAAGTCTGGATCCTCATGCCTCGTCATTGTAATAATTCATACATAAACAGAGCATCAGTCTACTTACAACATTGCGCAACATAGTCACATAAACTTGACAGTTGCAACGGCTGGAAAAGCGTATAAGCTGACCTTTGACCGTGTTTTTCACATTTTTCGTTAATTACGTGATATTTTGATGATTTTTTTTTTAAACAACCATTTAAAAAATATTTTCTGTCATTCCACATCACTAAATTAGAAATTAGGTAAACAGTAAGCCGGTGTATCCCTTTAACTTGAAAGCTGCAGCATATCTAAGGTCGAAGTTCAATTTTCTCCTCATGCGAGAGTCACGTGGAACAGATGAAGCCCCCCCCCCTTTCCTGCGGAAAAAAACATTCTAATGCGACGCAAAACATTCTAATGCGACGCAAAACATTCTAATGCGACGCAGATTTTTTTGTAAAAGTAGTGGCACATAACACCTTACGTTATTCATAACAACAAAACATTTATTTGCGGTTATTCGTAAAAAATTTCTGGTCACAAAGATATGTTTATAAAAAAAATGACAATGTTTTCGTTTTGATTAATTTAGGATGCAAAACAACAAGATCTGTTTTCCGCTGCCTCCTATTCAGTGGTGAGTATTTTAAAACTGTTTTTAATACTAAGCATTTCTTAAGTCCAAATCCTCCGATGTAGTTTATAGTGATCCGGGAAATAAACGCTTTAATTTGAGCATTCATAATTGGTTCACGGAGCTCAAGAACGAATAATTACATGGGCAAATCACATGATGTCATGCAGTTGACTTGCATTATATTCATAAACGTTTGCTTCTATAATTGAAATGTCGTTGGTTATCATGTCCTTTGCCTCCGTTACTGTGGGTCATTCCATGTCAATTCAACACACTTTTGGACCTGACCGTCACAGATTGAAACTACATTCGGTGTGCTGATTGGCCTCCTTGAGAACCCCTAGAACCCAAATTTTGTGTCTTTCGGTCTAATTATTGTTGATTATTGGGGTCAACGAACTTTTGACTAATTAGCATGACCTGCTATATTTGGACAGCCGTATCTCAAAAGTAAAGCATCTACAGAGAAAATTTTACATCTTGAAAGCTCTTAAAATGACCTTCATTTTATAAAATAAAATAAAAATTATATCACGTGCCACAAAAAAAATACGTAAAAATAAGACCTTTGATCTCGATTTTCGAAAATGCATATTTGTTTTTCATTGTTAGCTTAAAATGTTAGCAACATTTTCAGAAAGATTTGGGATGGGCACTCATAGTTTTTGAGTATGATTATTAATTAAACATTGCCTAGCAAGGACAAACACTGAGAATATATGCATTGTACATGTACATTACATGTAAATAATGTATGTACAGTGTAGTAATGGACATTAAAAACCATGTCACCCTGGTAGTGCACTGTAACATTCATATGGAATTCTATCTCTGCCATTTCACCGGCGCATGTATGGTGGTGATTGTAGTGTCGATCGCCGCTTGCGCCGTCAACGGCGCATTGTCGCGTCGTGCCGTCGCATTGTCCCGTCGTGCCGTCGCCTACTTTTGTACACGTTGAATAGTGCCGTCGCATAGTCGCATCGTGCCGTCGCATTGTTGCATTGTCGCCCGGAAGCAGTTTTACTGTATTATTCAGCGTCGTCTGGTCACCAGTACTACCGATCTGAAAAGACATCACCGATTCGCCTATCATTAGAAAGGTACCACACTATTTTTTTCATTGTGTATTTGTTAAACAGTATTTACATATTATTGCTTAACAAGTACACAATGAAAGAAATAGTGCTTCCGGGTGACAATGCGACGGCACGACGCGACAATGCGATGGCACGACGCGACAATGCGATGGCACGACGCGACAATGCGACGGCACGACGCGACAATGCGATGGCACGACGCGACTATGGGACGGCACGATGCGACTATGCGACGGCACTAAGCAACGTGTACAAAAGTAGGCGACGGCACAATGCTACAATGGGACGGCACGACGCGACAATGCGACGGCACGACGCGACAATGCGATGGCACGACGCGACTATGCGACGGCACGATGCGACAATGCGACGGCACGACGCGACAATGCGACGGCATGACGTGACGACACGACGCGACAATGCGATGGCACGACGCGACAATGGGACGGCATGATGCGACTATGCAACGGCACTAAGCAACGTGTACAAAATTAGGCGACGGCACAACGCGACAATGGGACGGCACGATGCGACAATGCGACGGCACAACGCGACAATGGGGCGGCACGACGCGACAATGCGCTGTTGACGGCGCAAGCGGCAAGGGACACTACAATCACCACCATACACGCGCCGTTGAAATGGCTCAGATAGAATTCCATACATTCATGACATGACTCATGAGCTAATCCCTTTCTATGGTGTTCAAACACAACAAATGCCCGTCGCATTGTCGCGTCTGAGCTCGTCGACAATACCGTTACATGGTGCCGTCGTCCGTCGCGTCATGCCGTTGCCTGCTTCATCAATGCTTATTAATACAGTTATGTGTGTTGCGTCATACCGTCGCGGCGTCGCATCGCGACAGACTCTCCCAGGAAGACTCTCACCAAATCGACATGCGATCCTGGGAGACGGTCTGGCTCAAGAGATAACATTTTCCAGACAACAGCAAGACGGGGGGGGGGGGGGGGGGCACGACGGTACGACGCCTCGCCAAGACGACAGGACACAACAGGCGACAGAATAACGCAACTCACAGAGCTGCATTAATATGCATTGAGGAAACAGGAGATGGCATGATGCGACGGGCGACGGCACAACACGACGGTACAGTTTGGACGTGTTCCGACGGCACCACGCAACGCCACAATACGAACACCATAGAAAGGGATTAGCTCATGAGTCATGTCATGAATGTTACAGTGCGCTACCACGTTGACATGGTTTTTAATTTCCTTTACACTGTACATACGTTATTTACATGTACATGTATATGTACATACATTGCACACATTTTCAGTGTTTGTCCTTGCTAGGCATAAATCACAACTCAAAAACTTCAAGAGTGCCCATCCGAAGTCTTTCTGAAAATTTTGCTTATACATCTCAAGTTAACAGTAAATAAAAAATAACGCATTATTATAAAAATACGCAATTTTGCAAATCAGGATCAAAATCAGATTCTAAATATTTTTTCTTGTTTTTTTGGTGGCACGTGATATAATTTTAAAACTATTTTATGAAATTAAGGCCATTTCAAAAGCTTTCAGATGATGTAAAGTTTTTCTCTGATATGTGCTCCGTTTGGATATACGACTGTCCAAATATAGCAGGTCATGCTAATTAGTCAAAAGTTCGTTGACCCCATTATCAACAATAATTAGACCGAAAGACACAAAATCTTGGGGTTCTCAAGGAGGCCAATCAGCACACCGAATGTCGTTTCACTTTGTGACGCTCAGGTTCAAAAGTGTGTTGAATTGACACGGAATGACCCAAATGGACAACATTGGTAATTGTCATAGACCAGTATCCTCACTTTATGTGAACCAACAACATACATGAAACAACGAACATGTAAAAATTTAGGCTAAGGCCTAATCTTCTTTTAATATTTTGTTAGATAATGTTTTTCTTTGAACAAATTTTGAACGATGATGCTGTTTCAAAATGAAAAACGTACAAAAACTTTCGAAAATGCCACAGACAATGCACAAAATACATGTAACATATACACACAAAAATAAAAATAAAAATAATAACAACAACAATAATAATAATACCACTAATAA
This sequence comes from Marthasterias glacialis, assembly GCA_911728455.2. Lineage (NCBI taxonomy): Eukaryota > Metazoa > Echinodermata > Asteroidea > Forcipulatida > Asteriidae > Marthasterias > Marthasterias glacialis. The sequence goes on from OU452236.1 coordinate 11,216,103, forward strand.
TAATTGTATATGGCCGATGGAAGTGAGATAATAATTGGATCCTGACATTAACTCATTTTTTAATTATTTTAAAATTATCTACTATACTTATCATTGGCAGATTTTGTCGTGCTATACCTGAAATGGAAGCTTAAAACTTTCTCGAATCTATAAAAATGGCTCATTTTAAATTGAAATCGTTTCGGGTTAGTTTTCGGTAAAGTTTCGGGTTAAATCGGCCAAACATCGGACCCGGAGTCTTTAAGTGTGCAATATTGAGTCCTTTGCACGTTAAACGTGTTTGAAAACCATGAGACGTGTCTGTTGACAGGATACAAACGTTAACCGATATTTTGATACCAGCAAACTCAACAAATTTATACAGTGTCTCTTCCAGCATTTGGTTATAACTTTACTTGAGTTTCTCTAATGTTTATTAACCATAGCAATGGGAGGACAAGAGATTGAGCTGGAACCCTAGTGACTACGGTGGTGTTGAGTATATAATCGTGAACACAAAGGATATCTGGTACCCTCGACTGATAGTACGCAATGAGTATGTATTTCCGATACATTTTTAATTTGCGTACGTTGGTTCGAGATCAAATTCTTCCAAGTTTATTTGGGCCTTTTGCATTTAAACTTGATATTGTCTTTCTTTTGTATGTCCCGTTAATACAGGCTAATGATGTTTTTTGAGAATTTCGTAGTTTTATTTTTCATGTCAATATTGATCCGCAGAACCCTGAAAAGTAGTATTTTGTCTTTGGTTTTGTTTTTATTTGCATAGTGAAGAACAAATTGAAGTTCTTGGAGAGCGGACGGAATCCCTGGTGATGTACAGCGGTATGGTTAACACAATGAACCTTATCAAGTATAACACAAACTGTTTCTTCAAACAGTCCAAATTCCCATTTGATAATCAAAGCTGCATTGTATCAGTTGGATTTTCGACAACACCAGAGTCCCTTGTGAGGCTTTTTGCTATTTTGACCAACAATGTCAAACGTCAAATTGTTGATGACTGGAAGTTACTTAACATAACCCTCCAATCGGTCAAAATAAAATGCGCTAATTTTGAGGTGGACAGCTCAAATATGTCGTCACACAATTGGGTACAATCGCCTCTCCCTACAGATCCGAGGTGTATGTATACCAGCGAAATTACAATAACGATAACCCTCGAACGTCAATGGGTATCGTACATGTATTCAGTGATAGCTCCATCAACCTTGCTGGCGGTCATTGCAGCCGCCATCTTTTGGCTTCCACCAGAGTGCGGTGAGAAACTTTCCTTCGGCGTGTCTGTACTCTTAGGTTTTGTGGTATTTCAGACACTAGTACAGGCAGCTTTACCAGACGGTGGTAACGGTGACCCTCCGGCTGTACTTTCTTTCATCGTCAATAACTTCTTCCTTTCGGGTGGATCTGTGTTGTTAACTGCTGTAACTCTCACCTTACACCACCGAGAGGGCGTAGAGAAGAAAACTGTAGATGAAAACCAACCAACGATCACACGTGAGAACAACGTTCTGGGTCGTGATATGGACGCATTAGAGGAAGAGAAATCAAAGGTGAAAATAATAAGCCTAATTTAAGCACTCTCTCATGAAATTTGCTTCGCAGTCCATAATTATAATACTCCGCGTAATGAATGAGAGACTTTGTGGACGCAAGGTGGCAGCAGATTACAAGGTGTTATGAAGTTACCGACAATGACCGTTGAGGGCGTTTGGCGGGAAAAAAAATCATAATGGCGGATAATCCTATGATAAGTGATAAATTTTGGAAAAACTAACTTAACATTAGCTCACCACATTGAATTTTCTTTTGAAATAGTATTCGATTTCTAATGTTAATTTAATTTTGTATTTCCATGGTATAATCCTCCTGGGAAGTGACTGATGTTTTTTATCGGGGTTACTACAGCGTGAAACGTCGACATCTTAAAAAAAATCTGCAATTAGTCACTGTTACAGAGGCCAGGGTAGTCTGGTTTCCTGACCAAAAATTCATTGACGACTTTTGTTACAAATTTAGGTCAGGCATCACCAACGTTTAAAAATAGATGATGACGCAAAATATATAAATATTTATTACTTGTCACAAACGGTGGACGATGTCATTGGATAAAAACGAAGCGCTGATGACGCGCCTTGTTTACTTTCAAAAAGCCTGGGATAATCACGATTTGTAAAAATGTTAAACAAACTTTTTTGTCACAACGTCTGTCAACAAGATTGAATGGTTTTAGTTTATCAACAAAAGAAAGGTTTACACACTTCCGGAAATGTGCGACCATCAACCACACTGTCTGAAAGTTGCCGACAACGAGTTCGGAACATTTCGGATATTTTCGGAAAAGGAGGAATTCCTCCTTTTTTGTCACGTGACCCTCGGGTGATACTGGACCGTAAGATCAACAGTGAATAGTCGGGAACCAGACTAAGGCTAGTGCCTATTGTAAAAACTGACATTATAATGTCCTTTCGTAATCACGGCTTGGGCTCCGGCTTTATGCTCCGTCCGCCTGATCAAGCCTCATACCGAAAGCTCACATTTTCCAAATAACTGACGGAGCCTAAACCGATGCCAAAGCAAAAGTCTTATTTGAAAAGGGCCTTATGTCTGCTCTCAGCTAGTGCCACAAATTCTCTCATGAAACAATGTAGTTGTCCAGTAAATACCGCCCTCTCTTGAATGTTGACAGGTCCAAAATTATCAACGAACTATTACCATTATCCTGTTGGTAAATGATGACGTTTTGGAGCCGGAAGTGCAGTGGAACGAATAACCATGTACATGTATGTATACCATTCGTTTACATTGCACTTCTGGCTCCAAACCATCATCACTTATCAACATGATGCCACTTACAAAATACACATAAAAATTGTACTACTGATAAAATAATTAAAAAAATGAGGACCATGCGAGTTAGCTTAAAAATAAATTCAAAGATTAATTGCTTCTATGCCAAGACATGTATAGGTCTACTTCATGTGATTATTACATGTAAAGTTTCGCCAAATTGAATTTGGGATTTTAGGTTAGGCTTTGTATGGTTGGGCAGGATATTTAATACCATTGTTTCCTTTTTCGACAGGTAACAGTCGCCATTAACTGGAAGATGGTTGCGCGTCGTCTTGATATGCTTGGGTTTGCTGTGTATGTTGGCAGCTTTTTCTTGAATATAACCCTCTTAGTGCATGCTGCGACTTCTGTGTGAGAGCGTCTTCAGAGAGAAACTTCAGTTCTCTGAGCACCATGGAAAGAATTTTTCAAGGTTAAATACATTTTACAATCTTTACTCTATACGACATAAGAATCGTAACAATTTGCGGTTGTACTATACAAACACCTCTGATAAAGACAGTAAGATCAGGACATACAGTGACGAAGCGTCCGGTTAAGCATGGGCCTTCTCCAGAATCAACACAGCTAGGAAGAGATCTTTACAATATTCCTATCCTTTTTATGTCATATGCATGTTTAGTGAGCTGAAAAGTGTATGCCTATACTCTAGTCATGTAAAAGTGCATGTTTGCGTCATGGCGTGGTAAGACTGAAGAATCTGTAAACAAGCTTCACGGCTTACCTTGCTGGCCTCTTAATGATCAAACTGCTCGCACTGTTTGAATTCTCTGCTTCTAAAAAAATCTGATTGCTTCCCATTCTTCGAAACAAATTTATTCAGTGGTTTAGGGCATCAAGCGAGGTTTTGTTATCCATGGGATTTCTCAATGGTCCGTTTTTCACAGGGCTGGATGTGAGGCCAATAATAAATAAAGAATAACTAGACATTATGTGTTTGTGGACAAACACGTAACTGTTCCGAAGTTGTTTGTCCTTTGATTAAACACTCCAGACCTTGAAAATGGTCCTACAGGGAACAACGATTTTGACTTTGACAATTGGCTCAGGACATACATGTATGATTTTCTTTTTAAATTAGAGCTTCTTATTTCGACCGGAAATAACGGTCAAAGTGTGGTCATGCGGAATATCAAAATGTCACCTTCGATGTGAGCTACAAATGGTAAAAAGATTATGACTCTGGACGATATTTGGCACATGAGATATGCTTTTTTTTTTTAATATAGAGCTTCCTGTTTGGACCGGAAGTAAAGGTCAAAGTGAGGTCATGGCTAGTAATCAAAATGTTACATGTGATGTACAAAGATTATGACTCTAGGACATTTGGCATAGGATATATGCTTTTTGAAATTTAGAGCTTCCTGTTTGGACCGGAAGTAAAGGTCAAAGTGGGGTCACGCCTTTAAACAAAATGTCAGACATGATGTAAGCTACATAACACACAGATTACGAATTTATGAAATTTAGTTCAGGAAATGAGACTTTTTACAGTTTTGAACTTCCTGTTTGGACCGGAAGGAAAGGTCAAATTGGGGTCATATGTTAACATAAAATGCCAAATGTGCTCTAGGCTTCAAAATGGCACAAAGATTAATCTACGATATGTGCTTCGGGAGATATAATTTTTTCGTTATTAAACTTTGAATTAATGTAACTTGATACCTGATGACGTCACGATGATGAAAACATGTTTGGCTTAATATGATTTTTTTGTTATTTACAAGGTGGTATAACTTTTATTCCTATGCGATGCCTTTGAACGAAAACCCTAAAAATGCAAACATTTCTGCAAGTTTCATGTAATAAAACATCTACCGATAGAGGGCGTTATAGCATATGAGACGTCATTAATTAATGAAAGCCAAACTAACATATGAGAACACAAATCAAATTTAAAATGCTAAAATAAAATAGCGCTTCCCCGCAGCATTCATGTTTGCAGTTTTCCCCGCAAAAACCTGTATAGACGCGCAACACGGGCAAACATCATTGGATGAATGTTGGAAAAACAGGCGAGTGCGTACCTGTGTACAAGTCAGTAACCCACTACACTCTGGGCAGCGAAATCTGGCGCAGTCCCCACAACGTTGTACCAATGGTGCTCAGACTGAACAATTAACGGTTAATTATTATAGTGCCATTACATTGTGCTTTAATAAGTTTTAATGGTCTGGGATGACTCTTGGTAAAAACACTCGGGTTTTCTAAACGACCAATGTATAGCAGGCTAAAATTTAATTTATTTAGAAAAATTGTGATTTTTGACATACCAAATAGTTACGCTTTTTGAGCCATTCCTTATGTACACAAATACAAAACGTGCTATAAATGACGTCATGATGACGTGACATAATAAATTGTTCCAAAAAGCACATGTACAATATCGAACAAGTCAAAAACTGGAAACAAAATGAATATCGGATGTCTACTTCCTGAGATATGATGGTAACAAGATTGACTAATTAATCATTCAAGTCGCTGTAACGTGGTTTATTAATTAGTAATTATATTTTTTTATATCGTTTCACTAAGTCAAGGCTTAAGCTTCCATATGGTTTAAAACTTGTCTGGTGTTTTGTAAAAATGAGTTATTGTGTTAAGAAAAGTCATGTATTAAGTCAATGGTTTTTTTCAGGAAATAAAGACTATAAGCCGAAAAAAAAAAAAATCCCGACAGAAAGGTGCATGGTTTGGAAAGATTAATATTAATTGCGAAACCTTGCCACAATTTTAATATTATACCATGTTGTAAAGTGATATTAATTTTCAGGACACTTCAGACTGTACGACCAGATGCAGCATTTCTTTTAAAATTATAAACATATTGTAGACTTATAATTTTTTTAAAGTGGCACGCAGGTATCCATTGGTTTTCAAAAATTTTCGTCTGTGTTCTAGATAATAAGAACAATGAGGAAGGAGGTTGGTGTTGTATTGTGATCAGTGGGATTAATTATGTAATACTTAAAAGAATCAAACTGCGTCCATATCAGTTGCTGGCTTTTCTCATTCATGGATAATTCAATGATATAGTTCTATTCTACAATAGCTTATATAATAGCCAAGTATCTTTCTCATGGCATACGCTGTGTGCTTATAATAGCCAAGTATCTTTCTCATGGCATACTCTGTGTGCTTATAATAGCCAAGTATCTTTCTCATGGCATACTCTGTGTGCTTATAATAGCCAAGTATCTTTCTCATGGCATACTCTGTGTGCTTATAATAGCCAAGTATCTTTCTCATGGCATACTCTGTGTGCTTATAATAGCCAAGTATCTTTCTCATGGCATACTCTGTGTGCCAAACTACATGCTTTTATCAAAGGCACAATCCCATCACCTACCTGACATACTAAGTGTGACACCTTTGTTTCAAAGGCGGACCCATTAATTCCAGTCAATGAGCAATGAGATCATTCTTTCAATGGGTAGATCTGGATAGTCCTGGATTAGGATATTTCACTTTGGAATAAATACAATCCATTAACGACAGTGCAGTCCCTTGTGTTATTAGGGGCCATTTTAAAATCAAACCTTAGAGAAACTGCTTTGCATCAAAAAGAGGTTTACCATCCAAGAGCGTGTGAATGCAAGAGCCGTTTATTGAGTATACACTGTGTTTTGTGTTTTGTGTTTTGTGTGGTGTGTGGTCATCATGTGTTGAATTGCCACTCATCAAAATTACCATTTAGCTTGAGTATTAATTCAAAGCGGGTCAATTTTTTCCCGCTCACCCTTAACAAATGTAAATGAAATAGCCTTAACCTAGCCTAGTATAACTGTTTAACAAAAGCCGTAACAAATGAAAGTGCTAAAATAAAAGCTGTGGCAGGTCGAGGTTATAGTTTCTGGCAGGCTGCTTCCATGCTCGTTTGGATAGTTTCTTTGTTGGGCGGTGCAACTTATCTTCAATATGACATATCCCAAGGAAAAGGCAATAACTTGTGTTCAAAGTGATGATATATAGGCCTAAATCTTGGGATACAATAATGCTGCCATCAATATTTCACTCTGCTCCGGTTCACTGGGGCAGAAACCAAAGTGTTTGTGTCACAGGTCTTTTATCATCAGCCCTGTGCTCAGTTGACTGAACATGGCGGAACAGTGAACACGGAGAATAGTCTCCTAATGTCAACACACCGTTTCCTATAAGTTCTGAATGATGGCCCCACGCACCAAACACCAAGGTAATAAGCAATAACGACTGAATTCATTGTGGTATGACTCGATTCGATGTCGATAACTGACTTAGTGAAGTTGATGAACTCCTTCCCAGTTGGATTATTCGGTAATAGTGTACAGCTGGGTAGGCCTACAACCGGTACATACGAAGCGGCTTCGTAGGCCAACGTACACGGGGCAGCAACAGGGACAATTTCTCCATCATTAAGGTGAATTTTTTTCCACTCGAAGTTTGAATTGGCACTTCAGATTCTCACATAGGTTTGATATACAATCATGTACTGTTATAATTATGTTTATGAACTGTAAAAACAATTTGATGTAGGGAAACCCGATTTGACTAACCATCATCACTATCCACAAGCATAATCGCTTAATAGAAAACCCTCACGACAGTGTTGTAAATACCCCGTTCTAAATCCACCTTGTTTATAATAGAGGATACTCTATCATGATGGCGTAGTATCCGATGAGGTTTTATAAGCAATATGACGGCGGACAGTCGAATCGGATATTTACGGTCATTTAGAACAGATACGGCATTCTGCGTTGAATTGGATCGCAATTGATCCAAAGTAAAGGTAATTTGAAATACAACATTGTTTGGGAAGTAAGTCAGTCAAAAAATTGTAATGTGAAGGTAATTTAGTTCATCGTACTTTGTATCCAATAGACCGATTGCGCTATCCAAGACCTTCGAGTGGTTGAACAAAGCCAGTAAGGACAGTTCCAGCAAGTCTTGGAAATTCTACAAGTAACGTATACCTGTGCACAATGTTGTAGTACTAGTTGCACGACGGATTGTTTGGGCCAGATGACCGCGATCACCACACACTTTTCAACACAAGAATTTCACAGTTTTGAAGCTGAAATCATTCAAAGAAAACGCTTTCCAAAACTGTGTGATTCCTTTGTCTATTAGAAATTCAGCAAGGCTAGCTATAACTACTCACTTTTCCAACGTTCTTTTTCCTTTTTACAGTGATTTACATTACAAACAAAAAACAGGCGGCTGCATCGTCTGACGCCGGTAGTGCATAACTCAAAATAAACCTCTTTTGTAATAGAATACTGGTAGTTTATGAAACAGTAATGTGATTAAAAATCAATATCACAACATAGTAACTGTGTTATTATTACCAAAAATCCGAATATTCGTCGGTCACAGCATGTATGCACGTACGAATCGGTGAAAGGCAAATTGAAATTTATATTCATTCCTCCGATGCAAATATTGACATCTATCAAATTGTTTGCGGTACCTGCCGCTAATAATACTGGATTCGAACTGGCCCCTCGTCACCGGGCGTGCTCTAGTCATGCGGGAGTCGTGTTCGAATCCCACCCGAGTTGCCTGTGGAATTTTTCCACAGGACTCGAAAGCACTGAGTATACTGTGCTTATCACACATCGGTGTGAGGCAAATTGAAATTTATATTCATTCCCCCGATGCAAATATTAACATCTATCTATATATGCACGGTTGCCATCAGCTCAGATGACGTAGTACCCACTATAGGTCACGTGAAGACATGTAAACATTGGTGGGACAATCGGTCTATTGATAAAGGGATCGTTCACATTTAGTACCGGTATTTATGTTGGTACAGAAGCCCAAAGTTTCTATTTGCAGGTGTACTGTCAAGGGTTGGGGGAAAATCAGGGGATAAAACATGTGTGGGCTAGTTAATGTGGCGAACCATTTATTTGTGTGAGTGTTTTTTTTCTTCAACCCCCTTTTTCCCCCTTTTTTTTGGGGGGGGGCGGCAGGAAGGGGGCAATGGTTCTGAACCGAGGTGTTTAGCCACTCTGCACTATACCACACATGCAGTCCATTAAAATGTTTACATATAAAGGACATTTGCATTTAACTATCGAGGAAATAAAACTAATAGTATTACGGGACTAAAATAACAACCACGCCTCTAAAACATCGAGTCACAAACAAACCTTGACTAATCCATTAATTGGTTTCATTCCTAGTACTTGCTGACACATCTCCATCATGAATACCCATGTCGATGAATCATACGGCAGGCAGAAAGCTCGACATGCACGTATTCTGAATAGTTACCTAGAAGTGGCTGGTGTACTGCCCGGTCAACGGGCCCGGGAGACCGATCGAGAGAGCGAAGAATGGGACGAGGTACTTGACCGTGCGGATGACAGTCTTCCGACCTGCTGCACGCACGAAGTAACCCGCTATTGCAGCATCGATGAAAGCACGCTCCCATTCAAGCTTCTCTATATATTTTTCCGTGGAGGGATTGCTTGCATCTCACCGTATCTTACCGTGTTTATGAGCTTCATGTCTCTACCACCCTCCACCACTGGTATTCTCTTGACAATCCCAAGCCTAATTATAGCATTCCTCACCCCACTCTGTGGTGTCCTGGCCGATCGCTTCAATGGCCGCAAGGCAATACTCATCTTATCCTTATCACTGTGGATACTATGCATCCTATGTGTTAACTTCCTTCAACAACCAAAGCAGGCAGCGTGTAGGGAGATTATAGATAATTTTCAGGTTGTCTCTCGCCATCTCAAAGCAGGAACACAAGAGCAATTTAGTAAGTGTCTAAACACCTCCAGTGAACCCCACCCCACCCACTACATCATGACCTTTCTACATCTTCCCAACCCCATATCGGGCTTTGATAATACATGCAAACCATTGGTTGGTACAGAAGACCAACTGTCTCCACTCCACTCACTCCATGATGATATCAACTTCTTAAAAGAACTCTTCATACAACCGCTTGGCCCGAGTGGTGATATCGGTATAGGTTGGTTGTTTGAGAGAACAAGTCTCACGCAGACTTTCGTGACTGTCTTCATCTTGCTGAGTCTTGGGGAGGTGATGCAACGGCCGACACTGTCTTTGACTGATACAGCCACATTAAACCAACTAGGGGAACAGTCTTGGGATGGGTACGGATGGCAAAGGTCCTTTGGCTCAGCGGGCTTCGCCGTATAGTAAGTCATGATCAATGTTACCAACGATAACAACCATTAAACAAATATTTCGGCAACACCACATCAAGCTTCGTGTATAATGAAGTATCATTCAAGGGGAAAAAACAATCAAATCCTTCTGTTAAAAGCCCCAGGTCAGCATTGGTAAACTGACTGTAAATGCTTTAATTCTTTGCACAAATCAAGATATTTGTAATAAAACCAATCTGTGGAAATGTCAGCTCATTTCTTTGTTTCGTTTGCAAGAAAACGGTAAAAATTCATTCAGCATGTTTGTACGCATTCCTATAGGCAGAGTTTTAGTCTCACTGGGACGAAACTAATTTTGGGTTTTATTTCATGTATTATTTAAAAACGATAACACTTCAGGCAGAAATATTTCAAAGAAAGTTTTCTACCACTATTGTCTTTCTACCATGTAAAGTAAATGTAAAACTGTAAACATTTATGTTTTTCCGTCTTTCCAGTGTTGAGCTGGGGCTTTAAGTTGAATTATTGTTTCCATCATGATGTACCGAAGATTAAGCTAGGTCTTTGAACCTATGAAAAACATTGGCTGCTTTTAAGTTTTTCAGATAAGTAATGTTTGCAGTCCTAGGCAATATATCGGCAGCACTACTTCAAGTTTCCTTATCCTTTGACTTCTCATTTCAAACCCTCTACTTGCAGTTCAATAGCTATAGCATTATTCCTCAGTGTTCTTCGATTACCACACATCATCTGTGGTATCGAGATTGAAGTAATCGATTACCGCATCTGTGCCGTAATGTTCGGTGGTACCGTTGCGTGTGCCTTCGGGCTACTCTTTGCATGCTGCTTTAAATTCAAGGTAGGTAGAGTTTCGTGTTTTATATTTTTAATACCTTTGACATTCCCTTCGCTTGCCACCTGTTAGTGTATTTTGTTTTTATTGTCTTGATAACTTGTTTTCAAGAAAATTAAAGGTATAGGCGTAACAATTTTCATTGAATTCAGTATTACACAACGGCGGAATACAAGTTTACCAACGTCTTGCCAGCGATTTGCTCCAGTTACTATGGGTCAGTGATGACGACTGCGTTTGCCCTAGCGGTATGCAACGGTTGTGTCCACGGTTACTTTTTCTGGCATCTGCGTAACTTGGGTAAGGTTAATAATAAGATTTTCTTTGACATTTTACAGGGTCAACAAGGAGAACTTTGTGTAATCGTCGTGAGTAGGGCCAGCGGCGTATTCATGGAAAATAGCGCCGATAACCATAATATCAGCTCAAAAATACAAGTCCAGTTCGTTGATCTTTTAATTAGCAAACTATGGGACTACATGAGAATTACATGTATAACTGTACTTCCCTTGCTTTTACTGATGCAAATTGGTCTATGATGTGATCAAATCAGGGTTTTCAAGGCGCCCCCTACCCCACCCCTCAAGAGGCACCAGGGGGCATGTGACATACCTGCCACACCTTAGATACGCTGAGTAGTTGATCGATACCAGCGAAATAGTGAACTCGTAAATTTAGTATCCAATGTCGCCTCCATTGCATAAAAGAATCAACTTTATGCTGCGGTGTTTGAGTATGGTATACGAAATAGCCTGTCTGTCTGTAGGTTTACTATATTCTTTGAATGCATGCAAAGCATTCTGGTTATTTATTTATTTATTTTTAAATAAGTTTTGATTTCTTTTTTCTTTCGTACGACCCACCAGGAGCTACAGAGTTCACTGTAGGTCTTATCCTAGCCATACGGGCAGGTTCTGAGCTACTGCTGGCCTTCCATACACCGAGGCTCATACGATATTTAGGGCATCTGGAGCTACTTGTCGTGGGGCTTCTGGCGTATTTTTTCCGATTTGTTTGCTATGCTTCTATTGTCAACCCTTGGTTATTTCTACCCGTTGAAGTCCTACACGGTAAGCACTAAATTGTGAAGACATCCTATTTGGAATTATCACGATGCCCAGAAATGGCTCCAAGAAACAAACTTGACAACATTTTATATGCTGGTTTTCATTCAGAATTTCATGGTTTATTATGGTTTATATATATTTTAATACTGTGTGCCGTGGAAAACTGAAACACACACACACACACAGTTACTGTATGTTTACATCAATTTTACTGTCACTAACGCATTCCTCTTTTTAAATTTACTAAGTTGCATGTCTTTGTTTTACTGCAACACATGTTAAAATAAAGATTTAACTTTCTTTGTTGGGAGTGATTTCTTAACACTCTTATCTAGCGTTTGTTTCTAAATTTATTTATTTTACAATAGTTGTTTTCAAAAGTAGAAATAAACATTTAATAATTATTTCTCATTTCCTTGTTCTAGGAATGTCTATAGCTCTGACGTGGAATGTCTTAGTGTGTTTTTTGTGCCGGTCAGTACCCATGGAGTGCATGGCTACGCTGCAGGGATTCCTAAGTGGGACCTACTTCGGGCTTGGCCAGGGGGTGGGAACTCTCCTTAGTGGCTTCTTAGTATCAGCTTACGGTGCATCCATAACTTTCTACGCCTTCTCCGTCGCCATATTGTGTTATTCAGTAGTTTTCGTCATAATTTTTAAGGTAAAATGTCTATGTCTTTCTTTTTTCGCATGTAGGATAACGGATTGTTACTTTTAAATTAATTCATTCAAAATACATCTTCATTCATTGACTCTAAATATGTTAAAAGGTGGGCATAATTCATTGATAAGATTTAAAAGATAAATGTTCACAGATTTACACATGGTATAAAGATGGTCATGATGGAAAACTTCCCTCGAAATATTTTTTTCTTGAAATTATATAGTTTTTGAGAAATTGATAAAACAATTTTAGTCTCGCAAGTTTCAAATCCTATGACTGAAAACAGTGATGAGGGTATTCACTATTTTTTCGTGATCCGACGACCGATGTTAATATTTGTTGAGTCACACAAAATGCGGATCTTTAACAATTACCAGCGTAGACTTGGTTCCAAGTCTGTGATCGTGGTTCACTCTTATGTCTGACGCAGAATCATTATTGCCCAAAATGGCGCCCTCTTGTGGCCTGAGATGAGAATTTTAACCTGAGTCGAGTGTGGTTATAGCATGGTGTATACGGGCAATCTAGTCAGATGATGTTGCGGGGAGTATACGGACAAATAACCGCGATCTCAGACTTGAAATCAAGTCTTTTATATACCAGCATTGTCCGTGTGCTGGCTGCGTTGAATTATAATACATACATTTAAGAAAACAACGAGACGAAACTATTACAGATGATTTTGATTTATAATGGAGCCTAAAATCAATAGCCAGTTTGAGTAACGTTGTTTAATTTCTCTTTCCGTTTGTTTAAACAGATATCTAAGCAACCAAGGAGACCTGTAAGTAGCTACCAAATGATGCCAAGTAAAGATCCTCCTTGGTGATCATAAGATTACGTCATCATAATTAACTCTCTGAATTTAACAGTTACTGATTACTTGTTTTTAGACTTTTAAATGAAGCATGTCATGTGTGCCAATTAAAAATGTCGTCCCTTAACGTTACTTAATTGAAATATTTCTTAATTAACAAAATGTAAATTAAGTTTGAATAATGTTTTTCGACTGATTTTTCAAATCGACTTTTTATTAAAATAAAATAACAACAAAATATTTTAACTTAAGTAGTAACTAATTTGCGGTAGGCCTACTTCTCTCTAAGGAAATGTTTAAATTGTTTTAAAGGTAGAATACAGAATTGGTATTTATCGACTTTTTAAAATTAAAGTTATTATCATCAGTTTTAAAGCTTACTGATTGTGAAGTTCAGACCAGTAGCAATCCTTCACAGCACTATTTCTGTCTGAAATACTGTCGATGTCGTAAAAATAGAATTTGAAGACCCCCATTTTAGTGTCAGTTGCTCATGAGCAATGAAATCCTGACCTTCAATAATTGTATGGAAGTTGTTCTGCGATGGGTGGAAAATGGGCGTGGCGTCTGATCCACATCAAAACCACGTTGTCATCCATTACAGAAGGCTTCCACACACCTTTAAACGTTCCCTCCATCCACTGGATCATGAAGGAGGTTGCCATGTGTCAGACAACCCCGATGAAAGGTCTCCCTGTCCTTTGCTCCAGATGAATCGCCACAAGAGTACCAACCTTCAAGGTTTCAATAAGATAGAAAATCAGACAGACTAACATACAAATGTACATACAGACCTATAATGCTTGAAAAAAACAGCCTTAGTTTGAATGAATTGGGGAAACGTGTGAATTTGAATGCGTGCCAGTAAAACTGACCTCAATTTGGCTGAAATGACCAGGAAAACCTATAATGTGAAATTGTATTACTGTAATGAATCCAATCACATAAAAATAAACAAATAAAATAAAACAAAATTATATATTCAAGTAAGCAACATTGTGAACATTCATTCCACCTTTCAACATTGCACTGCAAAATGTATTTGCTTCCTGCTACAGTTGTACATAGTCATTGATAATGAGTGTTAATAATTCAAGGAAAAACTAAAATGCAACAAGCATATGGGATATACGGTTACAAAAAGTAGTAGTTATCATTTGGTTCATCCCGATGGACTTTCACAACGAAAGCTGATAAAAAAGTTTTCTCTAACGTTCAAGCTGAAGTTGCTGTAGTCATTTCGAAAGAATAACAATTAAATGAAAAATAGCTGAATATCATATCACTTCAGAGGACTGCTTAATTACTAATTAAAATACAATCATTAATATTAAAAGGAAGAAATGAGTGATAATACAGCAGAATGATTTGAAGCTTTTGTGACATTAAAGTTTACCCGAAGGTTGTATAAATTATATAGGTTATCCTTACAGATGAAGTCTCCATACACTAAAAACAACTTCATTTTATCGTTTGCTTTTCTATATATTTTGTCCAAAATTCAATTCTTTCGATTAACCTAAAAAAAATGCGATGCAAAAACAAATGCGACGCAAAAAAAAATGCGACACAAAAAAAATAATAATAATAAGACGGGAAAAAAGCCACGCAAAAAAAAATGCTACGCAAAAACAAAATGCGACGGGAAAAAAAATGCTACGCAAAAAAAAATGCGACGGAAAAAATAACGCGCAAAAAAAAGCGACGCAAAAAAAAATGAAAAAAAAAAAAAAAATGCGACGGAAACAAAAAATGCGACGCAAAAAATAAAATGCAACGCAAAAAAAAAAAAATGTGACGGAAATTGTTCTTTTTCTTGGTATGGCAATTATGGAACACCATAATTATGCTAGTCAATGTCAAATAAATTCAAGATGAAATTTGTCAATAAGCTAGGTTCTTTGAGGTGAATACGAACCGCTTGAGAAGACGATGGTTTCTGGGATGAAGCAGAATATATACCGCGCAAAAAAAAAGCGACGCAAAAAAAAATGAAAAAAAAAAAAAAAAAATGCGACGGAAACAAAAAATGCGACGCAAAAAAATAAAATGCAACGCAAAAAAAAAAAAAATGTGACGGAAATTGTTCTTTTTCTTGGTATGGCAATTATGCCAAAAAAAAGAAAATGCGACGGAAACAAAAAATGCGACGCAAAAAATAAAATGCAACGCAAAAAAAAAAAATTGTGACGGAAATTGTTCTTTTTCTTGGTATGGCAATTATGGAACACCATATGCTAGTCAATGTCAAAGAAATTCAAGATGAAATTTGTCAATAAGCTAGGTTCTTTGAGGTGAATACGAACCGCTTGAGAAGACGATGGTTTCTGGGTTGAAACAGAATATATACCGCGCAAAAAAAAGCGACGCAAAAAAAAAATGAAAAAAAAAAAAAAAAAATGCGACGGAAACAAAAAATGCGACGCAAAAAAATAAAATGCAACGCAAAAAAAAAAAAAAAATGTGACGGAAATTGTTCTTTTTCTTGGTATGGCAATTATGCCAAAAAAAAGAATGCGACGGAAACAAAAAATGCGACGCAAAAAATAAAATGCAACGCAAAAAAAAAAAAATGTGACGGAAATTGTTCTTTTTCTTGGTATGGCAATTATGGAACACCATTATGCTAGTCAATGTCAAAGAAATTCAAGATGAAATTTGTCAATAAGCTAGGTTCTTTGAGGTGAATACGAACCGCTTGAGAAGACGATGGTTTCTGGGATGAAGCAGAATATATACTGTCTCGTTTGCGTTCTAAAAATATGTAATTAAAAAATACATCGTAAATGTAAGCACAATGGTTTTACTTGAAGGGTGTATAAATTGCGCTATCCATGAGGATGCTTTACAGCTTTTCTATTTAGTTCTAACCACAAAAAACAGCACAGATCATTGGTTCAAAATGGTGGGATGGAGTTTTAACTACAAGGCTCTAAAAGATTACTAACTTTGGATTGCCCCTTGATTTGGACTGTTTTTGTTTTGGCGGGGTTGATGGCTGAAAAAAACTTGACGAGATCATATTGAGTCAAGTTCATTTAACATTAAATCTATTACACTTCATCTCATAGGCTGTTTATTTCAAAAGAGAGGATTGCTCAGCTGAGTATTCGACGGAGCTGTAACGGCTGTTTCATGTATACAAAATATGCATAAATACGATGTCCAAGGGCTGACCGTTATTTCTTTGTTCTCTTTGGACTTAATACAACCCGTAGCAGGAGTTTGCAAGCTGTACTCAAGCAGTAATCAAGTGATAAGCTGTGAGAAAAAAAATATTATAACATTTTATAAAACTAGAATTTGTAACGTGAAATATTAGATAAAAGAAGACGGTTTAAACCCTCGGGTCATCCGCAATGAAAATTTTACGCTGTGTATCCACACGCTGATTTTTTACCAACACCTGTCTTTTAGCTCAATAACCCCCCTATGCAAGCCCAAAGCTACACTAAATGACCATGTGGGTGAATTGGAGTGCCAGTCAAGACTTAGATTTGTGTTATTTACGATCAGTGTGCGGCCGCAAGTTGTTTTCACAAAGTGCATACCGCCTTGTGCCAATGACCCTCAGCACAAGGGTCAATCAATTACTGCACGGAGACAGGTGGCTGCTGTCATTCAACACTCCTTACTCTGCAGTGGTTAGGGTCTGGCCAATGAAAAACCAACAAGCTTGTGGGGTATACCAGGGGTGAGGATTACCTGAAATCTTGGCTTTTTTGGCCTATTGAAAAAAGTTATGGCCATATTTGGTAGTACCTGCTGAATTTAATCATCACGTGGTTGACAAAAGGGTTTTAAAGTATGCCTTGAATGGTCAATTGAGGTGAACGCCGTAACTAGGGTAAAATTTTAGGGGGGCACAATGGGGCACCATTCATTTTTCCTAGGGGCACTTTTGGGCAATTAAAACTGTAGTTTCCGTTTGTATTTTTCCTAAACAAGCCCCTTTTCAGCGCTTTTCTTACGTGTAAAACAACATACATTCTGCGAGTAAATAATAATAAATGGTTTTAAACACATTTTATTCTGGGAACTTTTAATCTCAAAAGTCCAGATTTCAAATGGGGCACCTGGGGGGGGGGGGGGGGGCACAGACATCAGTTGAGGGTGCACGTGCCCCCGTGCCCCCCCCCCCCCTTAGTTACACCACTGTGAACGCTTGACATACCACTTGAGAAGTCGGACCTGCAGACTTATGCAATAAAAGATGCACAATACATTAAACAATTATTAATTCTCATTTTGTTCCTTCTCTGTAGTGTTTAATTCGTTGATACGGTGTAAATTCCACTCCATTTAAACGTTTTTCCCCTTCCATTTTAAGTTTTCAATAAAAGAGCAGATAATGCATGTACAAACATTTTACTGAAAATTTTACATATGTTTTACTTTTTACCCATATTGTACTTTACCAAAAAATACCTTTTAAAAAACAAACATTAGTATACAGAAATATCAAACATCTGTCTGTCACTTACTGTTGAGGAGAAAGGTCTCCTGTGTGCAAATAAATAAACACACAAATAAATAAATAGTTAACTTTGTTATTAACACTAAGATGTACTTTGGAAACAAATGCTTCTTCATACTTGTTTGGCTCGTAATCTGTCAATGATCAACATTATGTAAAGTGCATGTAGCTTTGAAATGGATGTGTGTGAATGATTGCATGATTCCCTTATGTAGAACCTACATAAACGAAGCATGCAATCATTCACACACATCTAAGACTTGTACAATGTATAGAAGATCAAGAAAACTTACCGCTTGACTTGTGCTTCCTGTAGCACCAACATTTAATCTAAAGAGAAACAAGAGGCAATTGCAAAATACATTTATTGCTAACACAGGGTCTTACAACAAATGTTTTCTGCCAAACATCAGAGTTGGAATAAAACAATTCTAGACATCGTCATCAGTTAAAAAAGGTATTGTTACTGAAATCAAAATTTGTTGTCAAACTCACATTTCGTCCCCTAAATTGAAGTCGTCCTATAAGATCATATGTGGCAATAGCTGTCAAAGTTAAGGATGCTGCTTTATAATATTGGCTTTGAGTTGACAGCTCATGCCGCGTATGATTCTCGACATCTCCAAACTGTTGCCATGACTGAGGATATGAAAACAATATTTTTTTATTTCACATGAGGATACCGCAGAAAATGTTTTTTTTTTTAATAACTTTACATATAGAACTGCAGATGGGAAAGGTTAAAAAGCACTTAACACTTATCATTAAATTACAGGTTCTGGTTTCATGGGCGTCAATCCTGGGGGGGAGGCGGGGAACGCGCCCCCCCCCCACGGTTTGAAGGGTGGGGGCACCATATCAAATGTCCCCCCCCCCGTGTTTTGAACTAGTGTGTCTCAAAACGGCCCTATATGTACAGCAGCAGAAAGTGCGAAGACTTGAACTTGTTTACTTTATCAATTATTGTTGGCGCGGTGGTGGTACAACGGACAGTTGTGATACAAACAAATAACAGACGGGTGGCTACATAATAGTCGTCCGACGCCGTTAGTGCATGGCTTAAAAACCTCTTTTCAGAAGAAATCTGTTAAATTATGAAACAGAGATGTGATTTAAATTAATGCCACACCATACTACTTTAAATAAAGGGGCTGATTAACTAATTCATCGCTTAACGAAAGTATAATCGACTGTTTTCGAACTCACTCCGTGTCACGGCCTATCTCTTTACACGTATTTTTTCACCAGCTGTATGACGTCATACCCGATAGGGGGTCACGTGGCCGCATGTAAACATTGTCGGGCAATCGGTCTATTGTGTAAAAATCGAAATGGGCGGATGGGTCAAAACAAAGATCGAAGTTTTTAACATTGATCAGGCCTACTGTGCATTGCCTCAAGAGTGTGTAATATAAATACTAGTACCAGTCCTTAAATACATATTTAAAAAAAAAGACTCCGGTCTCGCAATCCCTTGTTAACTGTAGATGTGCAAAAAAGAAGAGAGAAAAAAAGGAAAAAGAGAAAATAAAATCTTTGTTTTGTTATAGCTTATTTTATAGGCTGCAGGATCTGACACAAAGTAAGGAAGGATGCAGGCGAATATTAGGAGGTTCTTTAAGAAGCGACCCTTGGTGGGTTGGGGAGATCAGGCTAGTTGCAGTAAACGTCCAGCATATGAGAGTGATTCTGAAATACATGAAGTAGGCCTAGATGAGTGGGTTGATGATCCCTATAGAGCCAAGGCAATTCATTTGGATGCGTTTGTGACCAGATTTGGACACAAGCATAACAACTGGAAAATTCAGTTGTTTTAACTGTCAGAATGTAGATGTAGAATGTTGCTGTCTTCATTATACTTTTTTAACAGGTCAAAGCGTTGTTCCTATATTTAATGGTGTACAAAAATTAACATCGAGGGCCTCGATGTCCAGGCGCAGTTTTTGGTGGCAATTGTCAGCGGAAAAATCAGTGACTGTGCGTACGCTTGAAAAAGGAACGCTAACACATTGATATGCCTTTGCGCATGCCATTATACCCATGTATACCCGTATTCATAACCATCTGAAAAGAGTTGCTTTGTACTTTGTTCATTTGACCATCATTCCATGGTTTGCCATATTCATCGCCAATGACTAGTGGAAATCAACACCTAAGACATAGCAGTGGAATTTATTGATACAGATAGCAGACATCGCGTTTTTGGAAGATTCCGCAACTTACCGCACGCCTGAGATGAATCTGTTTTCAAAGTACAGAGCTACAAATTTGTCACCGTTTTCACGAAGGGACGGGCATGCCAAACGGTGCAGAAAAGACGTGTTTTTTTTGTTTTGTTTTTTAGATAATCACATTTTAAATAGTTCTAAAATTGAAAATGCAAAACAGAAACAATAAAACAACGTTTTGGATCTTGAGACCCCTCATATAAGTTTTTAATAGTTATACTTTTCTACTGAATCACTCATTATAAACAAATCATTGATCATTTTCCATAGTAACCATTAAAAGATGCAGGCCCGTCCCTTCTTGAAAATGAAAAAAAAACACGATGGCCTACTTTTGCGCTCATTCTTTAGTGTGCTTTCGCATAGCGGAGGGCGGGCATGTCACGTGATCACTGCGCACTGACACGACCGTCCCTTCATGAAAACTCAAAAACGACCGTGACCTACATGCCCGTCCCTTTGGATCATGTTGCTTTTTATACAATGTGTGTGCAGTGTGCACATGGTTTAGTTGGAGATGCCCGTCCCTTCGTGAAAACGCCGTCAGCGTAATCTTAAGATGCCCGTCCTTGTCACAATTAACGTAAATAACAAATTAGTAATATTTTCTTTTATTGGGAACAGTTTAGGATTGTAGAGGATTGTGTTTTAATCATAATTAGTGAAAATTTTGATTTTATACAACCCAAAAATATTCGACATGCCCGACCCATTGTGATATAGAAAAAAAATCTAAGCTGCAGTGCAGTTTGCACCTCCCCACTTTCAAAAGTGGTCCGCTGCCCTTGGTCCCCCCCCCCCCCCACATTTGAAATTGGATTGACGCCCTTGTCTGGTTTGATGATTTAGCAACATACTAATTATCTCCCGTTCCAATTGAGCGCTCTGAGACACCCATAGGGTGTGATAAAGCGCTACATAAAACTGCGTATTATAATTGTGTGTAAATAATGTAATCATTTAACAGCTACAGAAAATTTATTCAGCGATTCCATAGATTAAATTATGGTGACTTGTTATAATTTAATAAATAAAAAAAAAACTTGTTGCTATCGTTTTCCGTATGACAGTGAGCGTTACAACCCTCCTGACTCCGGTTACTTGGAACCAGTGCCTACCCTCACAGGCTTCCCTTTGCGGGTGACAAAAAAATTGGCAGGTTGGTTTCACGGAGCTAGGGGTGCTTGGACGCACCGACTCGGCATATACTTGCAGCATTCTGTACAGCTGCTCATCAATGACCACTTCTGCCGGGCCAGTGACGTCCGCTGTCTTGTGTTTTTTGACCTATAGGCCTAATGTTCAAATGAAAACAAGTTTGACAAAAATTTCTGCAAAAAAAATCTAAAACATAATTGTGACTGTGTGCTGCTAACGAAACCAATTTCCAGAGATTTTACATTTGTCAGTATTTTTTTTATTAGTATTACTAATGGAGAAAAGGGGGAAAATAATCAAATTCACACAGTCACAAAATATTGCTGTATGGTTTCAAGCATGAAATATTGGTTTTCTGCATCACATACTTTTAGGTAAAAAAAATAATGTAAATGTACTTACGATGATCACCCACCGTCCTTTGTGGTGTCTGGCATTCTCAAATTCATCATTTTCCATTTTGGCAATAACTCCTGCCCTAGCTCCATTGGACAGGTGTACTGCCAACATTAAAAATGTGCGAAAAAATTATGAATCTCGCTCTGTTAGTTCCTCCTTGGCATCTATTTGATCAGAAAAAAGTGATTATTACTTATAAAAATATTTTACCAAGCGTATGTTTGAACATAAATCATTAGACCAGTACCTTCTTGTTGACTTATACTTGATGTATAATAACAATTCATACACAATTAATCAATCTTTTACTTTAGTGCTGATCCAAAAACACAGTATGTATGATTTTTGAAGATGCATACATTATGGTCAAACTGATTTTTTTTAATTTTAACAAATACCTCATTGTAACAGGGTTTGTTTTAGTTTCAATATTACCACTTCATGGTTTTCAAAAACTAAAACACAAAGTCTTACAAATAATTGCTGAAGTATTTCCTAAATGACCTTGTGGTGGATCATCCCTTGGACGCTTTAATCATAGAGTTGAATTTCCTCCGTAGTGAGGATCTCATCTAACAAGGAAATTGTACAAATTTAAAATTAAGGTTTTATTTGTATTGCTTACATGAAATTTTCATGTTACTACATATAAAAATAAACACAAACGTGGGCATTCAGGTTGGCTCAGTGGTTTCTTTCCTGCCTTTCACCTCTGTGGACCCTGGTTCGAATCCCGGACTGGAGCCTCGCATGTCGATTGGGTTTTCAGGATTGCTTGGGTTTTTTCTTAAATTTGAGTTTTCCCTCCCACAATTTAAACTGAAATTTCTTCATCATCTTGAATAATGGCATTTCACACCAGCATTATTAAAAACGATTTTACAAATCAGAGCATATTACCTGAAATTTTAGAGCGTATTGTTGATCTCCTCATCTTCAATGCTTTTTTAAGGTGTCTATTCATGTGACTGGCACATCAGTTGGCATCATGGAGGTATTTCTCCGTGACACCAACAGATTTCTTACAGCTGGGTTGATGTCAAAAAAATACATTTTGATAAACTTTGACCATAATGTCGTATTGTACCCGGCTGTAATGTAGAAGACCGAAACCTATTCAGGGTTCTAATGACGAAGAAGAAGAAACATTGACACAGTATTAAAGTTCATGCTCATCACTGTTTAAGTAGACACTTAACCAGTGATGGGCATGAGCTTTAATACTGTATACTTCATGAAAAAAACTGAAGCATTTACGTAAATGCTTCAGTTTTTTTGCACAAATCAAGATATACGTATTCAAAAACGTTAAAACTTTAGGCAGAAATATTCAAAGGAAATTTTTCTACCATCATTATCTTTGTATCGTGTCAGGTACATGAAAATCTGTGAACATTCATGTTTACCAATGTTGATCTTGGGCTTTAAGTATTCTTTATGATGTTACATGTTGATCAGTATTTTAAGTAGCCTATGATTCAGAGATCCATCTGCAAATTCGTTCTTGTTTAAGTATAAGCTAACAATGTACAGTGAGTATACAATGTCAGTGAATGAAACTGCTTTTTAAAAAACAAACTGCATGCTATTAAGCCAAATGATAAAAACACAATATATGTAAAATTGCAGGTAACCATGTATAAATCTCTTTCGGAAGACTTGTCTTTCTCCTAAAGACGAGCATACCAGATCTTTTCAGAGCCACCACTACTCCCAAAAGAGATTTATACATGGTTGTACCCGCTAGTTTACTAGTTATAGTTTCATATTATCCTTCACACCATGCCAAGCTTCAAACATTACTAACTCGGTTAGCGGCATAGTAAAGGCACTTTCTTGGGGGGGGGGGGCAGTGGAAGCCTACATTTGCCGACTGACATCAAATGAAAGTAAAAGCACAATGACGTGGGACTCACCAATATGTGGGGGTTCGTGGGCATAGCCCCCGAGCGCTCATAAGGTTTTTCAGTGATTCGAAGGTTTAAATGGCCTTCAGATTAAACCTTCCAGCCGATCAGTATAGACAACTCATCTACGAAATGCAAGCTTTGAAAACTGTCTTTTTTTTGCGAATTCCCTATTGGCGTATTAGACACAATTTATAGTGGGTTCCTGGGGCAAAGCCCCCGGACGCTCAACGGTTTTAAGTGTTTTCAGGGCTGAGGAGGACCGTCAGGTTGCCGAAAATAGACGTTTAATTTTGAAATTCAAACTTTGAATACTTTGGACTCGGGACAAATCTCCTACTGTTGGAGTTTATAGGGACAACAATTCTTATAGGAGTCCGGGGCGAAGCCCCCGGACGCTCTACGGCTTTTAGAGTTTTCAGAGCGTAGATTTCCACACGTTGCCGAGAATTTTAAATTTGGTAAATCAAAGTTTGACTTCTAACACGACAAGGATTAAACTAAAATTTTCACTCGGTAAATCCAGCCGGCAAATCTCTGGCTTGCCGAATGGATTTGAGTTCAGCCCGAGCACTTACTGGGTAAGATGGGTGCTCAATTTGCCGACTGTGGCTTTAAATGCCGACTTATTGGGGCGTCACCCCCCCCCCCCCCCCACCACCACCCCGGTCGCTACGCCGCTGTCTAGTCCCATCATATACTTTTTAAACTCTGACCACACTGGGTCTGTATAAAGGTGTTCGACGTTTTTTTATTATGAATTAACCGAAACAATGCTAGCCAGATATTATTTAAATAATTCGTTACTGTTAAAGAAAATAAAGTTTTATCACTTCCCTCTCAGACCCCTGAGCCAAACTGCATTGAGCTTTTTTAAGGACAAAAAAAGTAGCTCAAGACAAAACGTTTGTTTCTGTCTGGATTAATGTTACCATAAAAAAATAATATACGGTATTGTTGTCCGTGCTTGGTTAGTACCTGAACTTGTCAATTTGACTGACCTGAAGCGTTAGGGAAAATGTTCTGCTTCATAAGCAGCTGTTGGAAAGGTTTTGTGTTAAGTCAAACTGCTTACTCACAATTGAAAATGTTGTTTCCTGACAATTCAGATGTAAAAATCTAAAGCAATCTTCTTTTTGTACTTATTTGTGTTATGGTTTGACTAATTCGAAAGGGAGAACGTGTTAACAATAAAATTACCATTATTAAATCTTCTCTTTGGCTTTGACGGGGATGTCTTCGTTGGTTGGGCAATCTCTAACAGATCCTGGTACTTCTTTTCTTCAATCTGTGGATCATAATTCAATTTTATTACAAATTATAGTTATGAAATTTTCCAATCAACTGAGAGCTACATGTAATGTTACATGAACTTTTCTCAGGTTTTATTTTTTAATCCTTGAACTTATTATCCACTATAAATACCAAGATTTAATTAACCTCAGTAGTAGTTCTTAAAAGAAAAAGAATATTTGTTCAGCTCTTTAATTCAACACCAGTGTTAGCATAATCTTTAGGCCAGTAAAAAACACGGCACGACACTTTGGAGAGTTTCTTGGTTTTATTTCCATAACAAAGAAGTGCATTTTTTATCATGAGCTTATAAGAACTTTTTCTTTATTTATTTTTAGTCAAAACGGTTCGCAAATAAAATTTTGCCAAGAGAGTAACTACCTTTATTTTGTGAACCCGTCGTAAGTGGTGGTCCACTCGCAAAAGACCAACACTCCCACAGTCTTGGATAGGGCTTTCATGGCGCACTCTCTATGGTGAGAGTAATCCTACGCATTCCTTCATTCATTGTAGCCGCAATCAACTCGGTTCGTACAACTCCAATGTAAAAAGACACACAAAAAAATTCACAAAGAGTAACGTACTCAGTGAAAGCTTTGGTGCAGAATTCCAGGTTTTAACCCATGCAGTGGAGGCTTTTGAAAGTGGGAAGTCGAGCGTGGTAAATCACAGGCCTAGAGAAGGGTTTTAGTGGTTTCGGATTGAGTTATCAACATGGCGGACAGGGATTTACCGAGTTCTGAAAAACGAGAACGTATTCTCCAAGCTCTCACCCAAGCCAGTGAGCTGGAGTCGAAAGAATATCAGAATCATCAAGGGGGACATGAACCTATTGATCAAGGTACTATAAAGAAGACAGAATGGAATTTAGATGAAGGGAGCAAGGAATCGAAAACCAAGCTACAAACTTTGCATGATTGCATCCACGTTGACGAGACTGTCCTTGAGAATAAGTTGGTATACTTTATGTTCAATGTTGGGGCGGCTGGGGTTTTGCCGTATCTTTCTGTCTATGCCTTGCAGTTGGGACTCCCATTGTGGCATATTTCTCTCATTATTGGTGCTGGATTGTTGGTGGGATCAATCATTACACCCCTGGTGGGATTCTTCGCAGACAAATCCAGACTTCATCGTGCGGTTTTTGTCGCTGGCGTTTGCCTTTGGATGGCGTTCACTCTGTTGGCTGTGTTCTGGCCCAAACCAGCCCGGGTTGACTGCGATACAGCCAGGGTTCAGCTATTAGAGGTGTTGTCAGAAGAGTGTGTGAACACCCCAACAAGCCGAATAAAAGCATATTCTGAGCAGATGGCCCGCTTTCCAATTGTACTCCAAACAACACCACAGTCGTGTACTATTGATATAAGACAAATATGCCCAGTTGATATGCCCTCATCTAACGCCACCACAAACCCACTGCAAAACCGCTACGCTGCACAAGACCCGGAGGTGGCCACATCAGCCGCAAACCTCACTGAGGCTTACATGGAACCTCTGAGGGATACGCACCTCGGCTGGCTGTACAACCAAACAGCGTTACAGCGAACCTCCATCGCCGTGTTTGTTTTGGTAGCAGCTGGCAGTGTGAGCCAAATGTCGACATTGTCCATGACCGACGTAGCAACTTTGGTATCCCTTGGTGAGGCCCGGAGAGACCACTATGGCTGGCAAAGATCATTTAGCACAATGGGATATTCTATCTCGTAAGTTAACGACTCTTAATCAATTTACTAACTAATCTATATAACTCATAGAGCAATATATATAGCTCCATGATATGAAAACAATGCTCTTTGGATTAGTATGGTATGACACTAACGTACAAACCTCAGCAACTACGCCCTTTGAGTATTAGAACAAATATTGGTGTTTGAAAGATTCAAATTCCCATTTTACAATGGGCGTGGTAAAGATATTCAACCAGACTAAAAAATATATCCGCACATTGGTACAGTAAACCTAATCATATTCATATTGTAAATTTAATCAGCGGCGTAGCGACCGGGTGTGTGTGTGTGTAGGGGGTGGGGGTGGTGGTGACACCCCAATATTTTTCCTAGGTCGGCATTTAGAGCCATAGTTGGCAAATTGAGCACCAAACTTACCCGAGCGAGTAAGGGCTCAGGCTGAACACAAATCTATTCGGCAAGCCTTGAGATTTGTTGACTGGATTTGCCGACTGACAATTTTAGTTTAATCC
Organism: Marthasterias glacialis; assembly: GCA_911728455.2. Lineage (NCBI taxonomy): Eukaryota > Metazoa > Echinodermata > Asteroidea > Forcipulatida > Asteriidae > Marthasterias > Marthasterias glacialis. The sequence continues at coordinate 11,243,149 of OU452236.1, forward strand.
TTGTAGTTTGAGAAGTCAAACGCTTCACCCCCGGACCGCCCTTGCAGAATTTCCGCCAGTAATAAACTTCGTTAGGGTCATTAGTTTACCAGCGCCGTAACTACGATAACATTTTAGGGCAACAAAGGGGGGCACCATTTTCCTATAGGGGGCACTTTTGGCCAATTAAACCTGTTGTTTTCGTTTGTCTTTTTCATAAACAAGCCCCTTCAGCGCTCTTCTTGGCCCAATTTTCTAGAGCTGTTTAAGCAGAAAAATTGCTTAACAATTTTCTGCTAAGCAGAAATGAGCAGGATACCAGTCACAAATTGTTTCTGTGACATGGTAGTTTGGCTGGCAACCTTATTCTTTTAAGCATAATTTTGTTTGTGCTTAGCTACTTTTTGTGCTTAAGCAGCTCTATGAAATTGGGCCCTGACGTGTTGAGGTATAACAAAACATTCTGCGTGTAAATAAGTGACGAATAAGTTCAAGACATCGTTAAGAATATTTAAAAAGTATATTTTCCCAAAATATACATGAGTCCATGACAAGATAATATCCCTTAACACACAGATAACAAATCTAATGAATTTGTTATTAAACGAACTGCGAAAAGTGTAAGTGAAAAGTTGACCATCTTAAAAATCCATTTACTGGAAACGTGTTATTTGCCGATTCGTCAGTATGAGAAAAATGCGACGAAATAATACAATAATAGTTTTAAAAACATTGAAATTACTACATAAAAGCTCATAAAATGTAACAATTTATTCTGGTAATTTTTAATCTCAAAAGTCCAGATTTCAATTTTCGGCAACTTGACGGTCCTCCTTAGCCCTGAAAATACTTTAAACCGTAGAGATTCAGGGGGCTTCGCCCCCTTGACCCACACTAGAATGTGTGTCCATACTCCAAAAGGGTATTCGCAAAACAAAATTACGGTTTTCAAAGCTTGCATTTCGAATATGAGTCGTGTAATGCTCAGCATCTGAGGGCCATTTTAAACCTTCAAATCACTGAAAAACCTCATGGGCGCTCAGGGGCTATGCCCCAAACCCCCTCGTGTAGGTGAGTCCCATATCATTGCACTTTTACTTCGAATTTGGTAATGTCCGTCAGCAAATGTAGGCTTCCACCCCCCCCCCCCCCCCAAGAAAGTGCATTCACTATACACCGCTGAACCTAATCATATTATTATTCATACAGTAAACCTAATCATTGTTCTATAACGTGTCCTCGATTCCCAAACACTTTACTTATGACAAACACTTGACAAACACTTTACTTATGAAACAGAATCGTATCAGACTGCCAACCGAAATACTTCTATATATCATAAATTTTTGACATCCAAGATCGTTGTTGGTTGGTTTCGGTCTTCACCAATCACGGAAGGCTGAATATCTCTGTGGGTTGGAATGGAGGCAGACGGACTATCTCATCGGTGCTTTGATCTTTGCTGGGTTCCTGACCACCAGCTTGGCAGTGTCAGGTTACGTTAAGTTCAAGGTGGGTAAACTCAATAAGCGATTTTCGAGTTAGATTTGAAAGATACCTATTACAATGACTTGCTTAGTCACAAGTTACCCCTTATTTCAAATCCTGAGGCTATAAGATACAGTTGCGATGTCACATGATTCAAGTTTGTGCACCCATACACAATTTTGAATGAATGTGTATGGCACAATGGTACCAGGCTTTGCCCATCTGGGGGGTTTCTATACAAAAGCTTGCCCCAAACCATTTGACAGAGCAACTGTCTCTACAGTCTGAGGAATTCAAATTCAATGTGTAACTAAGCAAGTCATTGTACCAGACATATTCAAATCTAACACGTAGATGGCGCAATCAGCTTGTGGATCGTGCCAAGGGCGTCGATCGCTACCGAAAAGTGGGGGGGGGGGGGGGGGGGGGGCGTGCGATACAACGCAATAAAATACGGCGATGTAACGCAATAAAATACGGCGATATAACGCAATAGTACGGGGATATAACGCAATGAATACGGCGATATAACGCCGTAAAATTACAATGTGTTTCCTAGGAAGTGGCGAATATGAGCCACCGTACCATTGCCTTAATCTAAAAACATCTCCAATTTGTCAGTTGGTATATATGCAATTTCTGGGGATTTTTTAAATAGTTTTTTTAAGTGTTTTGGTAAAGATCTGTCATAAAATTTTAGAATTGGTTCGTTTATTCTTCACAGCACAGTGACCTGTCTTCCAATCATTCTTTAAGTGCCGTGGCTGAAGCTATTTTGACTGTGAATTATGGCTCGGTGTTTGTCACAGCATTCTTTCTGTCTTTGTGCAATGGCGCCTTCAACACTCTCCTAGTGTGGCATCTTCACAACATGGGTATGATTAATACATAAAGATGCTGTATTTCCCACCCTCTTCTGTCCCCGGCTTGGGCGTACGCCCGTTTGAAACGCCCCAAAGAAAGCGCACGTTTCATTAAAACAAAATAATGATGGAGCCTTAGCTTAAGCCCAAGTTGTGGTTTCAAAATCTACTGACCAGCCGTCAGTAACTGGTTTAAAACCTAAAGATTTGTGAACCAAAAATATATATAATATACACGCATGACAAAAGTGAACAGTTGTTCTCAGGAAGTTCACGTATTAATATCAGCCCTCAAACACTTCTCACCGAAAACGTGTCACTGGGGAAAAAGGTCTTGATTAGTACCCCGTGTGTTTTTCACGTAATAGGTGCAACTGTAACACTCATGGGTGCTGGGATAGCAATTCATGCACTCGGTGATGTCATAACGTCGTTTTGTACTGTGTGGATCATCAAGAGGTTTGGGTACCACATCCCACTAGCCGCTGGTCTCACTGGGTATAGCCTGACGTTCTTCTGTTACGCCATTATGTCAAGACCTGGTTGGCTTGTTGTCGTGGAAATCATCCACGGTGAGTCCTATCATGCAGATAGATTTAGGTAGAAAGATTGTTTCTATGACCCTTGCTGAAGTTCAAAGAGGGGTTCTAAGCCCGATGTATGCTTGGTGCTTGTTATGTTTGTTTCATGGGTTATGAGTTTATCTACACCCAGTAACTGGACGCTGTAGTCCTGTTTTAAGATTTTGACATTATCGGTCGTACTAGCGCCCCAGTCCGTGATATATTTGGGAATTGTGACGAAGCGGATTCTTTATGAATCAGTTATAAAATTGTCAAAATTACGAAAAAGACTCAACAGGATTACTGGAAAAACGCCTACTGGCTTCTCAATCTATCATGGATGAAATCAAACGCATTTAATTATACTCACGATCATTTTCGGTCCTCCAAATCGATGATTTTTTAGGCCACCTAAAATGCAGTCGTTACGATCTGCGTTTTACTATTACGTGACATCAACTACTGTTAACAAAAAGGAATGCGTGTTCGCTGATAAGAGGCGCCAAAGTGTAAATTTATTATTTAATGATACTATTTGTAAATAAGTCGTTATATAATATATAAATTGTTATTTAACAATTTTTTTCACAGTTTTTTATAAATAATTAATTTCACCCATGCAATTATATAATATACAATTGTTTAAAGCATTCATTATATATATATAATTTATACACACCCTTTCATTGTTTACAAACAATATCAACTGTGATTTTTTGTATGTAAATAATTGTTTTGCACCGCACAATTATATATAAATAATTGTGTTGATCATTACATTTATATACAAATAAGCACGATGAAGAAATTTTATATGTAAATAATGATTTTCGCCAGTGAAATTATATAATATATAATTGTTGAACGGCTTTTACTATATATATATAATTTATACACACCATTTCATTATATACAAACAAAATCAACTGTGAGTTTTTTATATGTAAATAATTAATGTGCACCGCGAAATAACATATAAATAATTGTATTGATCATTACATTTATTTATAAATAAGCACGACGGAGAAATTTTATATGTAAATAATGATTTTCGCCCATGCAATTATACAATATATAAATGTTTGACAGCGTTCATTATATGTATATAATTGTACGTGGACGAGGCTTTGATATAATATGTAATGAAACGAATACGTGGACGAGGCTGTGATATATAATGAAAACGCGTTGCGTTCATTATTTATAAATAAAAAGTGTAGTATGTAAATTTGGTCGGAAGCCACGCCTACCTTTGAAAGGGAAGATATGTTATGAAAGGGAAGAGCGAAATCATACATGTAGCATGCAGAGAGATTGTGAATAGGAAAGACAGTATAGCAACAAAATATTTTTTTGTGGTGTGTGGTCTTAAAAACAGTCAGAAAATGAAATACCGGTTCGCACTCAAAGTGTTTCAAATACCTTTATTTTTGTTAGTTTGGTGCAATCTCTGGAGGATGAGAGGCACTATGTGACGGGCTATTTTGAAACCTTTGGAGTCATATCGTTTTAAACATGGACTAATGGGGAGGGGGGGGGGGGGTGGAGGAGTGGTGTATGGTTTGTAGTTGGTGGGATATGTTGGGAAAAGTATTGAGGAGCAAGATACATCTTCCAGGAAGTTTTTCTGTAAGGTTTGACATTTACTAGGACAACTTCCAGGATAGGTGTAATTTGTTTTTTTTTAATGTGTGTGTTTATCCATATCATATCTGTTGTATTTGTAAAGCCGGCATGCTTATATCTATGAGGGACGCATGGCATTAGAAAACAACATAGGGCAAAGATGACTTGGGAGATCGGGTGGTATGGTGTATGAGGGTGGGGTGTAGGGGTGGGGTGTTTGGAAAAGTAATTATTGCCCAGCCACAGAATTGCTCTGATAGTCCCCGGCCAATTATCATCATGTTTACTGGAGTGCGGGAAATTTGAAGCTGTTTCCTGCGGTGGCCATTGAGAGACTGGGGGAGCAAGCGCTTATGTAATTGATGGCTTCTAGGGGCATAAGGTAATTAACCACTCCTGGACCACTTCTAATTGTTTTTGTAGGAGAAACAAAGACCTCTGTGTGGGAAGTGTAATGTCCATAGGCTGTGGTCATACCTCTCTGTAAAAAAAAATGAACAATGTACAATAAAAGTAAAAGTTAGGGAAGAGAAAGGGTTGTCCAATTTCAAAATTTACTGCTGGGAGTACACGTAGGTCTTACAATGCTGGTTAATGTCGTTTGGACCAGGGAGGTGGGAAGGAGGGACGGCGTAGGGCTAGCCACGGACACTAGTCGCGGGCTAGCGGAGGTCGTCGTGATCGCGCCGCTTTCTTGTCGTAGTTGAGTTGTGATTTGGGTCACAGCAGATTGAATAATACGGCTGATCTGGTCACCATCACCATCGGCCATGGTCGACGTCGGTCACAGACAAAACTCGCTAAAATGACACTTAAAAGTTTTTAGTTACTTTTTAGGCACATACAAAAAGACCGCGGTCTGGTGTCACTCACAATAGCATATTGACGAGTTTTAAATACATACGCGTACTGTACATGTACAGTACATGTACAGTATAATGCACGCAGCTGAGAAAGGACCAGACCAGACTGGCTGTACAGTGAACGTGCAGACTGTGACAGATGTCGTGATGTGAATATTTAAAAGGTAGGCGTGGCTTCCGACCAAATTTACATACTACACTTTTTGTTTATAAATAATGAAAGCAACGCGTTTTCATTATATATTATATCATAGCCTCGTCCACGTATTCGTTTCATTATATATTATATCATAGCCTCGTCCACGTACAATTATATACATATAATGAACGCTGTCAAACATTTATATATTATATAATTGCATGGGCGAAAATCATTATTTACATATAAAATTTCTCCGTCGTGCTTATTTATATATAAATGTAATGATCAATACAATTATTTATATATAATTGCACGGTGCACAATAATTATTTACATATAAAAAAAACTCACAGTTGATTTTGTTTGTATATAATGAAATGGTGTGTACAAATTATATATATATATATAATAAAACCCGTTCAACAATTATATATTATATAATTTTACTGGCGAAAATCATTATTTACATATAAAATTTCTTCATCGTGCTTATTTGTATATAAATGTAATGATCAACACAATTATTTATATATAATTGTGCGGTGCAAAACAATTATTTACATATAAAAAATCACAGTTGATATTGTTTGTAAACAATGAAAGGGTGTGTATAAATTATATATATATAATGAATGCTTTAAAACAATTACATATTATATAATTGCATGGGCGAAATTAATTATTTTAATAAATGTGAAAAAAAATGGTTAAATAACAATTTATATATTATATAATGACTTATTTACAAATAATATCGTTAAATAATAAATTTACACTTGGCGCCTCATACGCTGATGCCCTGACTTGTATGTTGTTTTGCGCAGTCAACGCAGGATGCCAGCTATGTGAGTCGCGCGCTCGGCCAATCATGACCCATGGAAAATTCTATACAGTGTGGTTTGCGTGTTGGCTTATGGAGACTGTTTTAACCGCGCGAAACAACATGCAAGCCGGGGCATCAGCGAACACACAATCCTTTGTTAGTAGTTGGTGTCAGATTCATAAAAAATCCGCTTCGTCACAGTTCCCACATACATTACGGACTGGGGCGCTAGTGCGACCGATGTCAAAATTTCAAAAAGGAGTACAGCGCCCCTGTTACTGGGTCTAGAATTTATCAGAATAATAGACCGATTGCGCGACAATGTTTACATGCGGTCACGTAACCCCATATCGGGTATGACGTCATACAGCTGGTGAAAAAATACGTGTAAGGAGATAGGCCGTGACACAGAGTGAGTTGAAAACAGTCGATTATACTTTCGTTAAGCGATGAATTAGTTAATCAGCCCCTTTATTTAAAGTAGTATGGTGTGGCATTAATTTAAATCACATCTCTGTTTCATAATTTAGCATAATTCTTCTGAAGAGTTTTTTTAAGCCATGCACTACAGGCGTTGGACGACTATTATGTAGCCACCCGTCTGTTACTTTGTTTGTAATGTTGGCCTAAATCACTGTAAAAAAAAAAAAGGATAAACAATGTTGGAAAAGTGAGCATTAATACCTAGCCTTGCAGAATTTCAAACAGGCAAAGGAATCACACAGTTTTGGACAGCAATTTCTTTGGAGGATTTCAGCTTCAAAACTTTGAAATTTTTGTGTTGAAAAGTGTGTGGTGATCGCGGTCGTCTGTCCTAACGTTCCGTCGTGCGCTGTACACATCGTGCACATTTATACGGTACTTTTACAATTTTCAAGACTTGCTGGAACTGTCCTTACTGGCTTTATTCAGCCACTTGAAGGTCTTTGGTACAAACTCTGGAATATGTTTCACAGATTTCGAGCAAAAAAAACCTCGATCGAATTAACTAAACGCATTAATCATCGTGTATCGTACCACCCTTTCCTATGGAGGATTACGTGTGTGTTTTAACCCAGCAGGGGTCACGTGACGTAGGTCGCCCAGTCGGTCTATTCGGAACGGACTCACCAGTATCAACTGTGTCAAGCGGGTCGTCATGTTTGCACATGTCTTTATTCCATGCGTGTACCAACTACACGTTCACAACTAACGATGCAATATAAGACGTGTACTTCATGCATATTAAACCATCTCCCCTTTTTTAGAAAGGAATAAAACTGGTTATACAATATAAATGAAGCACAATCCAGAGTGAATGTTAGTTTTGATGAAGAGTCCATAATGTAGCAGAGTTCTGTTCAGAATGACACATTAGAGTTCAGTTCAGTGTCCAATACAATTTGGGACTGGAGTTGGCCGCAACAACTAAGAATCACTTTAAAAAAAATTAAAAGTTTAATCAATTTGGAAAAATCACGCAGATCAAAAATGTGAACAAGAAAACTAGAGTCTGACTACTTGTGTTCATTCGTTTTGATTAGTTTCATTTGAAAACTATTTGGGTGATCTACTATCAGTGAGTGCAAGGGCACTAGAGTCTAGTTCCTAAAAACGATGTAGTCTCGGTGCCATACCGTCAGGTGCCTTCATTACTCGAGTTGGTCGCGCATCTGTTGAGTTGAGATCCTTGGGTTCATCTGGTGGAACCTTGACATCAAGAACTGGATCGGGTTTTCATGTGGGAAGGAGAATGATGTGGCGCCTGTTCCTGCGACACTCTTTTCCATTGACATTGACAATATAGGAATGAAGAGTTTAGGATTTGCGGATGACATCACCTGCTGGGCTCAACTTCCCTTTTGTTCGGATCTTTACCCTATCTCCGGGTTGCAAGACATCAAGATTTCTCACACCATGTTTGTGGTTTAAGGTGTTCTCAGTCTTCAATTTATTAGCTCTGTCTGTGACTTTCAGCCTCTGGTGGTCAACCTTCTTTGGTCGGAGATTAACAGGTAGAGTTGGAAGGGATGTGCGGATCTCTCTTCCCATCATGAGGCTAGCGGGGCTTTCACCGAGGCTCGGTAGAGGGGTTGAGCGATATGTCAGGAGTGCTCGGACAGGGTCTTCCTGATTGAGGATCATCTTGGAAATATGTACAGCCTTTTCAGCCTGTCCGTCTGACTGCGGGTAATGTGGGGTTGAAGTGACCTGTTCGAAGTTGTATTCACTAGCGAACTGCTTGAATTCCCCAAGGAACTGTGGACCGTTATCTGTCACTACAACTTCAGGAATGCCAAATCAAGGAAACATTGTCTTCATAAAATTAATCACAGAAGTGGCTGTTGTCTTGTGAAGGTACTGTATTTTTATCCATCTCGAATAGTAATCTACTAGCACTAAGTACATCTTTCCCTTCACTTCGGCTAGGTCGCAGGCAATCCACTGCCATGGTCGCTGGGGGAGTGGTGTAGATATCAATTGTTCAGCTCGATGTGCTGGTTGCATGTCTTTACAGTGTTGGCACAACTGGACAAACTCGGCAATGTCCGCACTCATACCAGGCCACCACACAGCTTGATTAGCCCGCAAACGGCTCTTTGAAATGCCTTGATGTCCCTTTTTTGCATCAAGGACGCAGAAAATCTGTGCTCCTGCTATCTTGCCCAACACTTCTTCCATGGTAGGAATTGAAAACTGATGTTCTCGAGCCACAGCCTTGTTGAGTTGTCTTAGGTCGACACATAAACGGATGTTGCCGTTCTTCTTAGGGGCTATGACGATTGGGGTACACCGATCAGTGGGGGTAGTGATGCGTGTGATGATGTTGTGTTTTGCCATCTTCTCCAACTCGGACTTAAGCTTTGGAAGCATGGGCAATGTATGCGTTGCGGTGCATGTACGCAATGTAGAGGAGAATCATCCTTCAACTGTATCTTCACTGGGGGACCTTGAAGGCATCCAGCTCCATCAAAAACTTTGCTGTCCTTTAGCACATGTATACGCTGCACCAAGCCTAGGGTTGTGCATGCAGATTTCCCTAGAATGGGTAGACCACCATCGAAGATAATAAATGTTAATACATGATGCTTCCCCTTTACCCCACGAGAGAGCTTCTTTTGTCCTCTTGGTGTGGTGTTCCTACCAACCACACAGATGGGTCGTAAGTGTGGGTTGTGTAGCTGAAGGGTGTCATTTCATCATCATTCGGCTGCGGAGCAGGCGACCACAAATTTCCTCCAGTTGCTGCGATCCTGGGCTAAGGATGTATTTTTGTCTGGTTGCAGGTAGCCCTCATGATCTCCAAAAAGGCTCTGGATATATCTTGGATATAATGTTCGCTGTCGGCCAGGCTTTCTTTTACCAAGCGGTGGAGTGTACAGAGCATAAACCTTTGCCGGCTCATCGTCGGGCATGCGCAGAACATGCCCCAGGAATTTCAGTTGGCGGGTTCTTAGCTGGACTACAAGAAGGACTGTGTTGGTCAGGTTGTAGATAGTTGTGTTTGGAGTTCTGTCCATTCGCTCGATGTTCAACATGATGTGGTAACATGATGTTGCAAAGGCATTGATTTTATTTTCCATATCATGTGTGATGACCCACATCTCACAACCATACAGTAATACTGTTACACAAGTTGTTTTAAACAGCTTCACTTTGGTGGCGATTTGTGTAACTGAGCTCCTCCAAAGGTGCTCCACTTCCCAAAATGCTGACCAGGCCAGAGCTTTTCGCCTCTTTAGATCACTAGCACTGGATCCCATCATGGATCCCAGGTATCTGAAGTCAGTCACATGGCTGATGGGACTGCCGTAAACTTCAAGTGTTGGTTGATGGTTGCAATGTAGGGTCATGTATTCTGTCTTGGTGACACTGATCATAAGACCAAGATCTGCAGCTGCTGTAGCAGTCCTGGAGAGCTGTGACTGGGCCCGAGATATTGATGATTCTAGTAGGGCAATGTCATTGGCAAAGTCCAAATCATTTAACATCTTGGCTGGATATCTCTTAGATCGACGTGGGTGAGTCATAACTCCTGAATCTTCAGTTAACAAAGCCTTCTTCAATAGGTAGTCAAAAATTATGATTAATAGGAAGGGAGCGAGAACATCGCCCTGAAGGACTCCAGTTGTTACTTGGAATGGTTCTGATATACTTCCATCTACCATGACTGCACTGCTTGAGTTGTTGTACAGAACTTAAATGGCGTTAACCAAGGGCTCAGGGATGCCGTAATGTTGCAATACGGCAAACATAACATTCCTGTTGATAGAGTCTAAAGCCTTGAGTGGTATAATGTTGACATCTGACCCTGTGTCTTGCATGAACTTTACCATCTGGCCTTGGACATTGGCGGTCTGGTACCAAGATTCATGTGGTTGGTCAGTAGTGCTGCGTTGAACTGACCCAACAAAGAATTCACTGTCATCATGGTCATCATCAGACTCATGCGGTGCAGTGACAGCATGTAGCTTTTTGGACTTCGATCTGCAAACCTTTGCATAATGACCAATCTTGTGACATGAGTTGCATTTCTGACCTCTGACAGGGCATGAGGTATGGTTTGAGTCATGCCCACAATTACCGCGTTTGGATTTCGTCTGGCCAGGCGTTTTTGATCGTCGGTTGAATGACCTCTGTTGCGGTCTGGATTTGACTGCTTGGACTACTGCTGTGTTATGGGCGCCCTTTGTCTCTCGGAGTTCTTTGGTAGCAGTCTCAAGGGTCTTGGCAACCTCGAGTACTTTCTGAAAAGTCAAACCATCCTTGGTTAAAAGATGTTTCTGGACATATTCACTGCGAATTCCACAGACGAGGCGATCACGCAGTGCATCATCCAGAAATGATCCAAACTTGCATGGACTGACTGGCTAAATTTTGTAGTGCAACTGCACATTGAGCAACTGGCTCGTCAGATTGCTGGTCCCGTTTGTAGAATCGGAAACGCTCTGCAACAATGAGACGTTTTGGCCTGTAGTGAGATATGAGCATGTCACATACCTCCTTGAAACTCTTCTCAGAAACTGGAGTAGGCTCAGCTAAACTTTTGACAGTCTTGTACACAGTAGGGCCGACTGCACTCAAAAGTACAGCTGTCTGCTTAAATGTAGAGATATCATTGGCCGTAAAATACAGATGTAGCCTCTCTATATACTTACGGATGTCTTCTATCATGTCTGGACGACCGATCAGTGCAGCGCTAACATGCGCCCCCATCGACTCGACGGAGATTGTGCCATCGTAATCCTGTGCGTCTGTCAGACGCTGGACTTTGTGATAGATTTAACGCCTTATCATCGACTCTGTACACTATTGTATACATGCAACCAGGATTAGGTGTAAATACCAAAAAAAGAAGAAAAAAAAGTTGAATTCCTTTTGATTCGATTTGAATCCACGACGATTTACTGTATAATAAATGAGAGTCACTATTTTTCTTTATACATGTATTTGTTTCATTGTGGCGATGGTAAGAGGCTTGTTTGTAGTTTGTAGCGTACTGGACTTTTCACGTTGAACACAAACTCTCTTTCAGGAAGTGTGCTAAATTGGCAGGGTAAATCGTTACAGTAAACTGTTGTCGGTGCTCACGCAAGCACAAGACAGCCACTTGTCCTTTTACTACTTCAGAGTGAGGAGAAAACATCCTTTATGGAGTTTCTGGGGGTTGGTGTCAGTTCGAAATAGGGTAAATCCTATCTATGTTTTGGACAGAGACCCCCCCCCCCCGCCGCTCGAACATAATATAAGCGCTATGAAATCGGGCCCAGGATAGTCATGTTTGTAATGTCCAACTACATGATTGTATGCGTTATGCGTAAATAACGCGTGCACCCATGGGTTTTATCAAAATCTTACATGATTGGTCAGTCAACCACTTGGCCGCGTAGAAATTAGAAATTAGAAAGCTTGACGCAGCTCAATGCCAAAACCCAAGTCCCCCCCCCTAAAGATTGCGTGTATTGGGAACTATATTTTGAATTATGTTAAGTTTCCTTGTAACATCACGATTTCCTCCACAATTTCAGTCTCTTTTGATAAATAAACTGAAGTAACTCAAATACGTTTACGGTGCAATACTAACGTCAGATTATGTTTTCTGTTATTTTTCCCCCTCAAAGGTATCTCCTTTGCTATCTCTTTGAACACGTTGACTTCATTCCTGTCGTCGTCGGTGGCGCTAGTCAGTCTGGCCACTGTACAGGGTCTCCTGAGTGGTATATACTGGGGTCTGGGCCCCGCCGTAGGCACTGCTTTGTTTGGGTATCTTGCTGACGTCATTGGTCTGACATTGTCATTTTATGCCCTTTCTATGGTGTGCTTAGTGTACTTTCTCATTTTCTTAATGTGGAATCGGGTAAGTCTTCGGCTTTCTCATATTAAACAAATGAAAAGGGTTTATTTATAATTTTGGTAATACCGAAGTGTAGATTGTTTTAAAAGGATTACTTGAAGTTCAGTGTAAACGATACGAGAGCTGGAGCAGGGCTGACCATCAAAAGGCTGGTTGTTAATGCTCCAAAAGGATCCTCAGGTTCCAAACACATGAACCTCAACATCAAAACCAAAATTTCTTTCGCCGTTTTGAAATCATGACTCCGTTACTGTCATAAATGCATTATAATTAACATCGTATTAACAATGATTCCTTTTGATTTATTTATTTATTTACAGAATGACCTGCCATTTATTGACAAATACTTTCCGGGTAACTACCAACCAGTACCGTCTGGCAGCATTGGTTAGATAGTATTTAGGAAAAACCATACGACTGTTGCTGATAAAGGGCGGCTTTGAGGTGCTCTGAAATTTGAGTTTTTCTATTTTTTTCCAGTAGATGCAGTCCACAGGAAATAGAGAAAATAAATATAACGACCCCTAACCTCACACTAAAACAGGGTAAAATGATTTTCTCCGAAAAACTCAGAGAAAATCTGAAAAATACGAGGTCAAGCAGGACTCGTGACAGCAGTGGTGGCTAGTTGATTTGGACATGCCGATGATACTCGTACGGAGTTAACCCAAATACACCCTTGAGCTTCATGATTTCCAATCAAACCAACATGCACATAACCAGCAAGGCGATTTTCAACAGATTTGGGATTTTACTTTCGGTACTCTACGGCTTTCACTGTTTTGAGAGCTTAGAGGCCCACACCTTGCCGAGAATATTTAATTTGGTAGTTCTAAGTTAGACTTCTCACACTGCAAGGATTACTCTAAAATGTTCAGTCGGCAAATCCAGCCGGCAAATCCAGCCGGCAAATCTTTAGGCTTGCCGAATGGATTTGTGTTCAGCCCGAGCCCTTACTCGGGTAAGTTTGGTGCTCAATTTGCCTACTGTGGCACTAAATGCCGAATTAGGAAAAATATGGGGGGGGGGGGGGTCACACCCCCAGTCGCTACGCCGCTGCTTGTAATTTCGTCAAACTCTACCGGACTAGCCACCAGTGACGTCTTGTGAAGCAGTGCATTTTTTACATGAATCTCTCTTACTTCATACAAATTGTAAGTTTGAAATAGTTATTAAATGGTATCTACGATGTCTACCTAATAATAAAGAATGTAATAATTTAAAGGACATTAGAGCCAACCTTTATTGTGTTTTTAGGGGCTCGCCAACATTGTAAATATTCACAGGGAATGTTAACATACAAACATTATGCTAGGAACTGCCTATTATTATTACCGTTATTACCCTCATGGTAAAATTTAAAAACGAATAAAAAATGTGCAGAAACCATGTGCATTATACTCTGTATAGTGTGTTAGGAAACCTTGGTAACGATTGTATTTTTACTGTGTTTTTAGATGAGTCAAACTCAATTTTCTCAAGCATTTGTTCACAGAAACTTTTTTATTTGTTATTTTGTTTTTTAAAGTTTTGTTATGGAAAACCGCTAGGCCCTGACTTAGCCCATTATTTGAATCAAATCAATGTCCTCGTGAACACTTTAAGCCATGGACAAAACAAACTTCTACTCGATATCTTTGATGACTTTGGCAAAATCAGATAGTAAATATCACAAATAGTTTGGAAACTGCTGAGCGTTGTTGTTGTTTTTTTTTTTGGGGGGGGGGGGGGGTTGGAGCCCGTAAAGGGACAAGTTTTTTTAATGTTTTTTTTCGCGTTCCCTTAAAATAATAATTTCCTTTCCTCGAAATAACATTATATCAAGGCAACGAAAAAAAAACTAGAGTTTCTAGGTGTTCGGTATAACTAAAGTGTATGACAGGTTTATAAATAACACACAAGCATAGTAATGTAAGAACATTGGTAAAACTAGTCTGTTTTGTGATATAATTTGCACTTACTGTAGCGTCCTTAGGCTCCGTTTTGTAAGGGGTCAATTGCAACGGATGCTTAACGGTTGTGCGTAGTACTAATAGACTTTACAAAGAAAAACAGTAAAAATTAATTGAGTCGTTTAGGTGTTATGATTTTTGAAACAATAAAATTTGATTTGTTTCGTCTACATCTTGGCAACAAAACAACCCTTAAGATTAAAATTATTTTACAATAACAAGGATGATGAATAGTGCAGCTGCAAGATTAAATGTTTTCTTAAAACCCTCGGGTCATCCGCAATGAAAATTTTACGCTGTGTATCCACAAGCTGATTTTTTATCAACACCCTGTCTTTTAGGTCAATAACCCCCCCCCCCCCCCCATGCAAGCCCAAAGCTACACTAAATGACCATGTGGGTGACTTGAGTGCCAGTCAAGACTTAGACTTGTGTTATTTACAATCAGTGTGCGGCCGCAAGTTGTTTTCACAAAGTGCATACCGCCTTGTGCCAATGACCCTTAGCACAAGGGTCAATCAATTACTGCACAGAGACAGGTGGCTGCTGTCTTTCAACACTCCTTACTCTGCAGTGGTTAGGGTCTGGCCAATGAACGTTTACAGGCTTGTGGGGTATACCAGGGGCGAGGTTTACATGGAATCTTGGCTTTTTGGCCCATTGAAAAAAAAACGGTAGTACCTGCTGAATTTAATCATCTTGTGGCTTACAAAAGGGTTTTAATGGAGCCTGTAAAGCGAAATGTTCGATATTCGACATCTCGTGATGTCATGATGACACATTCATAAATACCTGAGACAGTTTATCCATTCTGAAAACCGGCTAACCTTTGCGAACGTAAAATATGGCCCCTGAATCAGAATAAGAAGTACGGTGTATACGTGTTTCCAGCTTTTGGGTTTCTGACGTCGTAACCTGGTCTCTCAATTGTTGTTTTTTTTTAATCAAATAAGCTGAATGTATCACTGAAAGTGGGTGGGTTCTGAAGCTTATGGAAATTTGGGGTAATATATAATAATATGTTTAAGACCAGTTTTAAACAAGTGTCTGTTTAAGATTGGTTTTGAACAAAACAATGAAATCAATCATCATGAAAGAGCCTAAAAACTTGTGTAAATGTCGTCTGTTCTTTTTGATCACAATAATTTTTAATCACATTTTCCTGCATTCACACACGAACAAACACATATTCATAATAAAAAATATCGCCAGCGACAATGTCAGACTACATACCAGATGCGTGTTTTGACCTACAACAGCAGCAATAGCACCGGTGCCAACGTCGGACGTGACGGGGACCCCTGCCGCACCACACACGGTTCGTTTCGCCGGTGTAGCGCATCACGATCCAGGTGATGGCGGTGCAGTACATCTGAACACATCTAACATGTCCGCACAGTCCCTCTTCGCAGGATACACTTTCAACAGCAGTGTTGTTGTCAATATGCTGCCAGCTTCAGCAGCATCTTCGGCAGACTCTTGAATCACTCAAAAACTTTGATAAGTTTGATTTTTTGTAGGTTTGTTTCGCGAAAAAGTCATCCATGCGTGACTGGTGAGAGTTCGAGTACTTGCAATGGCATGGCCGCGCCGCGACGCTACGGTTTTCAGCCGTTCTATTTCCAGAGAAGTTCAATTATTTAAAAGTCACAATATGTTAAGCGAAAATCCATATTTATTGCAGAAGAATTATCTATGTTTATTTTCCAAACGTGTTTTTAATTTATAACGTAATAAAGAAGTTGCTGAAATGTTTTTAAAATCAACATTTTGTTTTCGGTGTGGGAAACGAGCAGCATAATCATTTAGTCTGGTTTCCATAAAGTGACGTGTGATTCACAATGATTATCAGAGGCAGAAATAAGATCGACATTCCGTTCAAGGAATTGGCCCGTAAATATGGATAGAAATTTAACGCAGAATCAAGTTGAGCCGAGTCAAAACTGTCAGATTTGTTCCCAACTGTTAAAGGTTTTTGCATGTTTTTGACAAAAAGGCATTTATGGGTGGGGTTCGGCTCGGGCAATTATTGGCCACCAGGCCCCTCATCGGTTTTAAACAATAGTTAAAAACCTCTTCATCACACCTTTATTCCCCTATTATTTAAGTGCCGTCTTCACGTTGAAGTTCAAGTGAAATAATGTCAAGTTACAAGGTTCAATTAAATTTCAATCTTGAGTTATCTTTAGGAGAGACGTTTGGCGTAATAAAACAGTGAAACGTAGGCTATTATATATAGGCTATTACATATATTATCTGTTGGCAAAATGTTTACGGTGAAATTTTGTTCAATAATTTTTCAGTTAGAAAAATATTAAAACTTAAAACTTGTTGCCGAATAGTTTTTCAATTTGATGACGTCATCATTGATAAATTTCAAAAACCCATGAGCTAAATTACATTTCGTACACTGAAACCATGTCCAAATTCTTTTTAATGTTGACTTCGGAGGTCAAATTATGAGTTTTGGACACTTTCACTTCCACTTCCGGTTTGAACCGGAAGCCAAGGTCAAATTTGGTCATCTTTAGCAACGTTTGATTAATTTTTAAAGACCTGTTCGATGATGTAGATATAATAAAAATCCACCGTTTTTTGTAGAGTTGTGATTTTTTGTATAATAAACTTTGATTTAATGTAATTTGACATCCGATGACGTCATCATGACGTTACTGCAGGGGTTTCATCTCCAAGTAAAGTTCCAGCTATGTGAAGTTTGGTTGCAGAATCTACGTGTGAAAGAAGAATAATTATTAAAAACAAAGCATTGTTCCGAACACCTAAAGAACATTTCGCTCTTCAGGCTCTGTTAAGAAAATATTAAATCTAGTAGCTGCGCTATTAATCATCCTTTTTATTGTAAAATAATTTTAATCTTGAGGGTTGTTTTGTTGCCAAGATGTAGACGAAACAAATACATGTAATAATATCGACCATTGTTATATACAAACAAGATAATATTATACAAAACCCAATAATCGACCTATCATTATTGTGCTATCTAATTAACATTTTGATCATAAATTTATTTGTTATTCCCCACCCCCAACAAAAAAAAGAAAGAAAAAAAAGAGGAGATGATGTTTTCATTTTTACGTCGTAGTTTGGCAATCAACCTGTTCCTATTAACCCAATGATTTCTGTGCTAAGCGACTTCATTTCAAGAGAATAATTCAACCGACTCTATCTTTTGTTCAAACTCAAAATACCATCTCGTCAAACAATGTGTATGATTGGGCACTAACGGACATCAGGAAAACAATGGATCTAAATGCCATTTTTAAGTTTTACATTGTTATGTTAACAGATTATTTTTGTTAATTCTTATTAAAAGTATTGTGTTAGTAAATGTAACAAGGTGGCGTAAATCATAACAAGTGAGTATAACAATAAATGATCACGTCAGTATTTAGTGATTTACTCATTTTGTGTGTAACTCGTTTAAAAAAGTTCAGTTGTGTATACCCGGGGGTGTAAAAATAAAATGAAATTCACAGAAATGACATTATTTTTTTAATAATTTGTTCAGGGACTGAAATCTGGCTATATATTCTGATGTTTTAAGAGCAAGAGAAAGTGGTAAATGTTATACTATTTTTTTTTTTTAATGTTTGACCGTATTAAAAAAAGAGAACTAGGTCGCCAACAGAGGGCGCCTCGTTGAGGCCGAGCGGTTACCGGAACGTGGCACAGGATGGACTTCGATTTGTGGCTTTGTTCTTGATGTATGCTTACCAAATGTCCAATAATATAAATAGCAGTTATACAAGGATACAAATTTTGTGGAACATACAAATGTTTTTTTAAATTTTTTATTTAACTATTCAACCCGATATTTTTTGTAATTTATCTCTTCTAATATTTTGGAAGAAAGATAACAATATTGCTCTCAAAAGGATTAGTGTGAAATGTTTCCCTTTTAGGTATGTCAAGTAAGCACGATTTATAAGTAATAATACAACATGATGTATCTTTTTCGAAGTGAGTTAAGGACTAAGGCAGTTAATCGACAAGACAAATTACTTGGCTGCCTGAAGAAATATTGTCTCTTCTCAAGTTTCAATTGGTTTGTAATACTTAAAAATAGTATATAAATATTATATTGCACCGCTGATTCGTTTCAAACAAATAACTATGACGGCATTCAGCGTAAAACCAATGTTTTTGGTGGTTTTCTAAAAAAAAAAAAAAATTAAACCTACATAAATAGCGTTTAAATCGGCAAGGTTTTTTTTTATTGATTTTGATTTTTAAGTTTGACAATTATTTCCTGTAATGTGTTGTATCCCTATTAATATCGATACATTCCATGTAATGTTAGTCACGTGACATTGTAGTCACAGATCGTGTCGGAAGAATGGCTTTGATAAGAAACAAAGAATAACACAATTGCTATCATAAATTTAACCAAGAAACCACACTGTCAGCATTCAATATGTTGTGGTCTACTCACGGATCGTCAAAGCAGTGCAACATGGCCGATCGTAATAATGTTTATCCATTGTGTACAATGTCATGAATAGCATATGCAGGGACACAACGTTGCTGTGTGTCGTTACGTAACGGGCTTCGACCATCGCATTTCAAATCAAGGTGGCGGTCGCCTGCCTAGTCCACTACAGCCCTGAGGGGCAGATGCGTAATAATCCTACAGAAAACCCACAATTGTTAATTTTTTCTTGATCATAAGGTTTCCACAAGGGAAAACTATGAATGTCCCATGGGGTGTGGAATTGCTGAGATGTAAAATAATTCAGGAATAGGTGGAAAGGGGCAAAAAGTTTGGGGATTATTATCAACTTATCTGTCCCTCCGAGTTACTCTACGTACCCCCGCCTTGACCACTGACGGTGGCGCTGGTCCTGCCAATAACCTTGATTTGGACATGTATTAGAAATGCCGGGCAATGGGCATTCATAAGGGACATAAAGAGGATGTAAATCTCTCCAGCTTCTGGTCAGTGGCTTAGGCAAAAACGGACAACAGCCGCGTCAGAATTATGCATGGTTACGCAACACGTCTGTCCAGCCCGTCTGCTGGGTCCAGACTAATTAAGCGCCTAGTCACTGTGTAAGTCCAAGTACAGCTTTATAGGTTATAGATAGATGTTACACGCACAACCTTGTGTCGGCCATTGGACCATTCACCAGTAATTTTCATCATCATCGCTACGATGTTGTCTTACCGATGGGGACCGTATTCCATCCCTGGTCCTCCTCCAACTCAATCTACCTCGGAGCATGCTGATCAGGGTAAGTCCCAATACATACATAATATGTAAGCAAATTGTGGTCAAGGGGTATGGGATGATGGTACGGGCTTGGACTAATGGAACAGGAACAAGGGAAGTAAGTAACAACGCTTTTGAATACGACACCAGTTGCTCCTTTTTAAAAGAAATATTTTATTGAATCAAAAGTGAGCCACCGATAGTTCTCGCCAATTACGTTCAAACCTAATCTCTTCCAAGAATTCAATCATCCATCATCAATGTTTTCAACCAATAGTTTTGTTCTCACCGCACCGTAACATGCAAATGAGTTACGGTTGATTGCTCTTTTGAATTGGCGTTTACAATAAAGACAAAGCATTGGGCCCTTTTTAACCATTTGTCCTGAAAATCCATCAACATGAGCTGCATTATTTGAGCTGCATTATTCTAAGTTAGAGAAATATTGCGCTCTAAGTTACCAAATCATCAAGGCAGTTATACATCTGCACAATATAATGAGTGTACCTACACATGGTTTACCCATATTTCTCTAAGGTTTACTTAAGTTCTGAACGGCTCTACTACAAAAGCCGTATGTACATGTATGTGAATAATGCATGAGGATTGGCTAGTCAACTGTGTAATGGAAGTCCTTTACTAAGCAGATAAACTTGAAATAAGAGCTAATCCACTGGCTGTGGTTTTAGAGTCACACATTTTGATGATGAGATTAACTAAGATAACGGTATACCGTTGGCAAGAGCTGCCAGGGTCTTAGGATGTGAGGTCGGTAAATTGTTGGTGGTGGTTTTTGATTTGATTGTTATTTTTGAATGGGACGCTTTGGAAAAGAATGGAGCTTTATGTATAAAAGCATGGTCAAAGTAAAACAAAAAAAGTACAACTTCTAGTTTTTTTGCACTATATTCTTGACAACCTAAGTGAATTTGTGCCTATATTATAACATTTAATTTTGGGGTGAACAAAGAAATCCAAAGTTGATTTTAAAAACATCCCCAGTCAATTTCCCTTGTGGTTTACTGCTTGATATATTATAAAATGTCTTACTTCACGGAAAATGCTCAAGTTGAATACAAGTAACACGATACTGGAGGTATAGGTACAATTTAACAGACAAAATCTAAGACAATTACAACTAGGTCAAAAATGGTCATAATATATCGTGGATGAAATCATAGTAAAACAAGGTTGGAATTGTTATTATTATTATTATTATTTGTAATACTTGAATTAACTTATTTTATGATTTTGTTTTCTTGAAATTTTTGCCAAATTTATTTCAACTGGGATCGATTAACACTAGTTGAAATCATTAATGTTAAAAATAACCCAACTGCTTGATATTTGAAACTATAAAGTAGCATCCCCTTCAGGTGATCCATAACCATAGATAGAGCTATATATATATTTCAAACCAAGTTGCGGGATCTGAAGACGGGTTTTGAGCGGTCAGGCTTGGAGAGGTCGGTGTTGGGTGAAATGAGGAGTAGATGAAGGGATTAAATAGACTGGAGGTACAAAGTGGTCAATGTCGTGACAATAGAAGGGGTTGATCTGGTCAGGGATTGGGTTGATACACAGAGAGTTGTTGTTTACTTATGTTGGGCGTGGTCCGAGTTACTGGACCCAACAACGCTTTTTTAAACTTTGGACAGTAGCTGGCATAATAATTTATGTAGGAGTGAACGCTCGTGTGTTTGTTGGTACCTGTGTAAATGCCTTAGAAAATTTAAAATTTTCAAAAACATGGAGTGATAAAAAATTGCTCCAAAATCCATGAAAGACATCAACAATAAACAAATGTTGCCAGTTAATATGATGATACAGTTGTGTCAGATGCGTTTCTGAAGAAGATAGATTGTCGGCTAAAATCTGATATCTAAAATAAACCTCACGTTTGGCGTCGATGCTGGCGGAGCGCATTTTGCCGATTTGCGTAATCTAATTGGTCAGAAATGTGCGCAATTTGAAGATTGCGCAAATTTGCGCATTATACATTTTGGACATCGGTTGAGATTTTAGCCGAAAATGATTGTTTGTTTGTTGTTGTTTTTTTCACAATAAACGTATCTGACACAGTCGTACAATCTTATTAACCGGCAACATCTACGTACTTAAGGTGAGTTTAAAGTATATTAATAATTATAGAGGTCTTTGATGGAATCCCGGAATCACTACAGTTGCGCAAATGCGGAAGAACACTGTATGCGCTAGTCTGGTTCCCTGACCAAAGATTTAAACACTTAGGTCAGGCATCATCCAAAGCTAAAAACAGATTATGGTGCAATATATATAAATATTCATTACTTGTCACCTTTGGATAATAAACGGAGCGCTGACTACGGGTTTTGTTTACTTTCAAAAAGCCTGTGATAATCACAGTTTGTTAAAGTATTACAAATATAATTATCATCAAATATAGTGTTAAATTTGTTGGGAAAAAAGAACAGATAAACAATACTCAACATAAGAAATGTCCGACCATCTACAACACTGTCCGAATGTTGACGACGAGTTCGGAGCATTTCGGATATTTTCGGAAAAGGAGGAATTCCTCCTTTTTTTTGTCACGTGACCCTTGGGTGATACCGGACCCTAAAATTGACAGAAAATAATCGGAGATTTTTTTGGGTCTGGGAACCAGACTATGTGTGCGCTTCCATGAATGACCTGAAATGCGCAAACGACACTCTGCGCTAAACATGTGTGGCCCTGCAGTCGATTTCTACCTCCATGATTTCACTGAACTCTTCCAAACTTAGAATTTATCATAACTTTAAGATGTATAGTGATTTGTATTATCAAGTTACACTTTCTTTAGCAATTAAGATTGATTTATACATTTACTCATCGTAAAATTGATCCCAGCGATTCATGAAATGACTGCCCAAATAAACAGAAGTTGCGTAAGATGCTGTACACACTATGACATCCACATAGACAACTATGGAATTCCATTATTCCATTATTGCCATGACCATTTACGCGTCACAATGTGTGGCAGTATTGTTTGACTCCGTAGACACTTGTGCTGTCAACGGCGCATAGTCGCCTTGTGCCGTCGCATAGTCGCGTCATACCGTTGCATAATTGCGTCGTGCCGTCGCGTTGCACTGTCGCGTTTTGCCGCTGCATAGTTTTGTACTGTTTGTATGGGCCGGCGCACTGTTGCATCGTGCCGTTGCATTGCTGTCGGATTTGGCAACGCAAAGAAATAAAAGGATTTATCAATGTATAAAGCCCAGTTCATACTTCACGCGAATGGCAAAAGCGGAGTGAAATTTCTTGCGTCACAATTGAAAAACAGCGCGTACTATTGTTGCGTCACCAAAATTCGCTTCGCCTTTGCTTTCATTGAAGTTGTATCCATTTTGAACCAGAGACAATAAATCCCTTAAAATATAACAAATATGCTAACCTAAGTGTGGCTGCGAAGAAAAGTATTCGGGTACTTTTTCAATAATATGGGAATATGCTTTTCGAAATGGGTATACAGGGGGCAAGTTCGCATAGCAACCATCGTCAACCAATGGTTGGTTTGTGTCTAACAGTGCGCATGCGCATTAAAGCGCGAACGACTCTAGTCGAACTAGCGTGAGCCAAATTGTGTAATGTCAACGTGGCGGTCTCCAATAGTATACTTGCATTGTTACTAACATAGGTCTATTCACATCTTCTTCTCCTCCGCCGATTCCGCCATTTTTATTTTTATTTTATCGTGGTTGCCGTGCAGTTTGTCATAGTTAAGAACGAACAAATCATGTGATAACCAGCGAAGCAAACATTGAGCGACCACCGTCAGTAGGCTGGTTTCAAATAGTTGAGTAGCGTTGACTAACCATAGGTGACTAAACAGAGTTTGGATGAAGTAAGTCGAAAAATAGTTGACAGATGTGTTTGAGTGAACTTGCTCAGAGATAATGACCGAACTCAATGCGATCAAGATAGCGCCGCCTACTGGCAAAACAATGGGTAGTGTCAAAATGCGACAATGGGTCGGTACAACGCGACAATGCGCCGTTGACGGCGTAAACGGCTATAAGAAACCCCAAATCAACAATACGACAATGCGCTGGCAATGCGCGACAATGCGACGGGACGGCACGACGTGACAATGCGCCAACCCCACAATCAGTACAAATCTGTTCGACGACACGACGCGAGTATGCGACAGCACAACACGACTGTGCGAAAGTGGCCGTTGCCCATGGGTCAAGAATAACACAGCACCTCGGGGAGCGCAGAGGGAGTGCATGCTAAAAATTGAATGGTCCCGAACGACTGACAATTAGCAGTGAACAAATACGGAAACGGAGTTATGATTATTTGTTCAATTTATTTGTTAGCGTTACAGTATAGAGCTAATAGCTCTATGGTTAAAGTTTAACAAACAAAATGACAAAAATAGGTTGTTTTTGTGTGTGCTTTTATTTTACAAGGGGGAAAGTTGTCTGTCCCGCTCTGTAACCCTCATGGCTAACTTTGAATTTCTGTTATCCATGATCATGGTCTGCTCTGGCAAATGTATTTGTCTCCTAGGTTAAAAAAAACTGGATACAACACTAAATCGGTAGAATTTAAATATTTCATCTGAAATCTTAAATTCAACAATATTAAACCTGTTAATTTGAGCGGGGTGCGGTGTTACAAGCCTACCGCAGCGGTCAGAGAAGGTGTTTGTACGGCCTGTGGGGCTGGCCTTGGAGTGGTCGTTTGTTCTATGATTCACGAGGCAGATATTTAGAGACAATGATGTGCTTTTACTTTTCCTTATTCAAGTGCATGTTTAGTGGACCTCCAGGGAGGCCATTACTCACGCAGTTTAGTTGGAAACCTTGGCAAGTTTTTGTAGGATATCAATGTACTATTGGTTACAAAATGTTATTGCTCAAATTATTAATAACGTGGCATGTAGGCCTAAACAACACTGAACTGTAAAATCCCGGGCTTTTTGAACAAAAAGCATATGTTTTGTATGTCCATCAGCTCATGAACCATATATATCTATTCAAACTGTATAATGTATTCAACACAAGGCTCACATACACTGTACTCTCAAGTTAGGTTACCCCCAGGGGTGGAAGATGGGTTAGGGAAAATTCCAGGGTTTACCTTCGGGTTAGAACCGTTTATCAGGAGCAGTGAGTGATATGCATGCGCAAAGAACCTCACCTAAAACGCTTGGGACAAGGAAAGACCTTTCACAAATTTGCTTTTTGATAACCACAAAATGTTATCTCATTTCGACGAATTTGTTTCATCAATGGCCTTGGAAATGTTGGTGTTTTTTAGATTATCATTTATTTTGTGCTTATTTGTGGTTATGGTTGCTGTGGTTGTGGTTGTTGTTGGTGTTGTTTTTGCTACTGTTGTTGATGTTGATGTTGTTGTTGTTGTTGTTGTTGTTGTTGTTGTTGTTGTTGTTGTTGTTGTTGTTGTTGTTGTTGTTGTTGTTGTTGTTGTTGTTGTTGTTGTTGTTGTTGTTGTTGTTGTTGTTGTTGTTGTTGTTGTTGTTGTTGTTGTTGTTGTTGTTGTTGTTGTTGTTGTTGTTGTTGTTGTTGTCGTCGTCGTCGTCGTCGTCGTCGTCGTCGTCGTCGTCGTCGTCGTCGTCGTCGTCGTCGTCGTCGTCGTCGTCGTCGTCGTCTCGGTTTCGTTATTAAATATTTGAAGGCGAAATACAAAATGGATGCTGTGGAAGGTCCATGATTCAGGAACAACCAGGGGTTCTCTTAATTCCTCGAGTCTCTGAATATGCCCGATTGATGAATTTAAAACACTGACAAACAAACTCCGTTCGGTTGTTTGATTTTGAAACTTCTGAATCAACAAAGAGACTTATTTTGCTACCCAAGTTCCAAGACCAGTACTGGACAATCTCTTAAATACCTCCTTGTTGACTGGAGAATGTGTCCTTGTGAGGCAAACAATGTGACCACAACAAAACGGGGAGAAGGGGTAGTTTTTTTACCATTGAGCTATGCTTTGACAGTGGGATGAGTGCATTGTAAAGAAACTGCATTGTGTAACCGGATAAGGAGGACTTGGTGTACGAGTCGTGAAATTAATCACAATTGAAGGTCACATCGGCTTTTGTATTATTCAAATTAGGCGATAATGGGGGGCCCGCTTTTTAGGGGTGGGACGAAATTCAGCATAAGGTGTGTGTTTTTAATGTACGAATTTCTTTCATTACCATTGCTTTTTGCCCCTTTTTTATCTATCTTCTTATATAATCTCTGTATATTTGCTTATTGCTGGTACCATCGTTTTGCTGGTAACATCATTATAGCATGGGTCAATTAAATTACTTTATTTGGTTTTAAATAGTAAATTCTTTTCAATCCGCTAGTTTGCCCCTTTAAACCACCATACGTTAGGCAAAATCCGTCAGCATATGATACATGTTTTGATTTGTCATGAACACATGCCTCTTGATAAAATAGTTCCATTGTAATGAAAATCGTGATAAATTTGATCTTTCCCATGTGACCCTTCTTCGTCTAGACAATCAATTAAATAATTCAACCCGATAAAAGACTAGCGTGGAACTTGATTAACCGAGATACCGCGTAAACTACTTTGGTGTGTTATTGCATCTTGTCTGGTGAACGATTCTTTCAAATCCAACTTGACTTCGGAGTGGTTGTTAATAGCGGCAGTTTACATGATTCTACCATGGAGGAATTTTCATCCGCCAAGATTCTACAATGTCAGAGAGAAGCGGATTTGTAAAAGCAGTGCAACAATACCCTCTTTGAATTATCTGTGCTATTTTTATTATTTTTACCTGTTTTTCATTTTAGTCACACTATTTCAAAACCTAAGCCCTATTTTTGAGATCTCACCTTTTTCAGTTATTAAAATGGAGTAAGAACATAATCTGAGTTTACGTGATCAGAACAACCTTTACTGTATACAATGTACTCACTCGGTACACCGTTTCATTTTTTCTGATTCTTGTAAATTTGGCATGACAATGCCCTAGAAGGGTTAAATAGAAAAAAGTTCTTCGGGGAAATAATATGCGAGGACCCTACTTGATATCGAGTTGCATTACCCGACTTTCGGCGGGAAAACACGATTTTCTTCTCTGAGCGAATTTGGACAGATGATTCTGTTTCAAAACGAAAAACATGCAATCTTTTGCACATGCCACGGATATTGCATAAAATATATGTAACGTGCAACATTGTTTGTACATGACTAATAGACGTGAATAAATGTCGGGATCCCGACAATAATTCATTTGTATTTTTTAATTAACTACCGGTATCATTTATCATCGATGGATTTTTTTTCGGCAAAAATAAAAGCTTATATCTTTCTCGAATCTATAAAAAAAAAGCTATTTAAAATTTAAATCTAAGTTTTCGTATAAAATTGGAAAAATGGACCTAGCATTTTAAAGAAATTACGAGTATACTTAAGGGGGTTCGACTACATTATTGAAAATGCTGATGATATGCCATAGAAGGGTAGCTAGGAATCACCCTCACTTTCAGGAGAGATTCAAAGGACTGAAGGGCAAGCAATTGATTTTTTGACAGCTCGTGATAAAAGGTTTTAAGTGCGAATTACCCGGAGACATAAATCAATAGATAATGTTTAAATAAACGAGTTATAATACACCAAATGGTTAAATAATCAAAAGACCTCATCCCGCCCCCCCCCTCCCCCTCTCTCTCTATGGTGGCTTATTTTGTAAAAGAATTTGGCAGATTAGTCTGGTAGTCGCATCATAGCTCTGTATTAACACTGTCATGGTGAAATGTGCAAATTCTGGGCTGCAGACTCTCATTTGTCTAGACGATGCATTAGCAAAAGTTACGTAAGAATTCAATATGATCCGACGATCCCATTTAGTTAACCACATTGCACTGATTGATCAAATTATGGCAGGTTTATAAATACGCACATCAGCCCAGAACAAATGTTAGGTAATTGTTTGTGAGATAAAACTGCCGTCTATGTCATGAGAAGCTTGTGTTGCAGAGTAGTTTGCAGAGATTGCTTGTGTTCAACACGTACTTTTCCGTATTTCTCCAGTGGCGAATGTACATACTGTACATGTACATGTACATGTACATTACTGTACATTATTGTACATACGGATATCCACGTGTGTGGCATGATTGTATAGATCTGATGAATATTCATAGCTTGGCTGCTGCAACCTGCAATTGATGCACGTCATAACTCTGAGGATTAAAAGGCTGTCCCAGCCTTTGATTGAAGGATTTTTTTGTTCAATTGAAAGTGTATAACTTTTTCTACTTCATAATGTTAGCAATATGAAATGTACCGTCAACTTGACATACAATCGGACAATGCGTCAACTCGACATACAATCGGACAATGCATCTTTAATTCAACTGACTTTAGTTCCTTGTGTGATGTAAAATTGATATTACCTAATAATGTTTAACACTGTACAGTCGCAGAGATTAGGCCAAGTTCGCTCAATGAACATTTATCGACCAGCGGCTGATATTTTGGAGGTTCAGCTGCACGTTACGTGAGGAAAAACGTTAACGTGAACGCGAAAAGTTTGTGCTGTTGCATTACGTGCCACATTTTTTGCCCATTCCAGCTCGCGTATGTTCGACTGCACGGACATATTGACGTGAAAATATACGTTTGATACGTAAGCGTATTTTTTACGTGACGTCAGCGGAAAAAAATGATTCGCACGCTCACGTTGACGTTCGGGTAAATACGTGTAGCTGAACTTCCCTAGTAACTGATACTCATGACCCCAAACATGGGTTGGGTACAATCTCAGTCGACATGGTCCTTGTCCGTATTGTGGCCATTTATGCCAAATCAATGAAACCGAATTTTCAATAGCGCCCTCTGGCGACTTATAGTAGATATTGAGTAAAATCACCACAAGAGGGCGCAGTTATAACAGTCGATTGTAACAGTAGAGGTAGCCGTAACAATTAATTACTGTCATTTTAAGACTCTTAACTCGTTTTACACAGAAATATGTCCAACTTGACCAGTTAACTAAGACTTGTAAAGTTTTTGTTATACCTAACTTGGTTTTATTATAATTCAATTGTTTAGTACC
Source organism: Marthasterias glacialis (assembly GCA_911728455.2). Taxonomy (NCBI): domain Eukaryota; kingdom Metazoa; phylum Echinodermata; class Asteroidea; order Forcipulatida; family Asteriidae; genus Marthasterias; species Marthasterias glacialis. Next base: position 11,272,088 of record OU452236.1, read on the forward strand.
ATAGAACGATAATAAGATGGTGACTTAACAACGTATTTGCATATTGACAAGTAACTTGCGTCTTCTTTTCACTGTCAGCTTCCAACGGTTTTGAGTATTCTCCACGTGCCTTTCTTTCACCCAACGATGAAACGAAGACGTGCCTCATATGTGGCGACCGTGCCACGGGGCTTCATTATGGTATTGTCTCCTGCGAGGGATGCAAGGGCTTCTTCAAGCGGAGTGTGTGTAACCGGCGGATCTACCGGTGCCTACGGGAGAAGAACTGCATGATGTCCCGCCAGAAACGGAACCGTTGTCAGTATTGCCGTCTTCTCAAATGTCTTCAAGTTGGCATGAACAGAAAAGGTGAGGAGCTGAGTGCAGAAATAGTGCCCTCTCTTTGTAAGAAAGGACAATCATTTTAGCAGATGAAATGCACTGGATTTATTTAAAGATGCTAGGCCCAACTTTTGGCCGATTTTACCCGAAAATGTAGATGTTTTAAATTTTAAATATCTATTTAGTATAAAGATTTGAGAAAGCTATGCTTTCATTCAAGGTAATGCACAAAAAATCTGTAAATGATAAGTAGGTAATTAAAAACTAACAACTAATAATTGCCAGGATCCTGACATAATTTCACACGTCCATCAGCCATGTTTAAGCAAGTTTCCATGTTACACATTGTATGTGCATTGGGCGTGGTATATGAACAAGTTTTTGCATGTTTAGTGTTTTAACTGACAGCTGCAGTGCACTATTAGAATCTACGCGCACACTTACGCCATCAGACTATTTCCAACAGTACGTTTTAAAATAGCGTGTAATATGTTCGTTTAGGTGAACGCAGTCCCTTTCAAATGATCCAAACCATCAGATATGGACCCGTTAGACCTAACAAAATAAAATTCCAAGCCATCAAGCCACTTGGAAGCCATCTGGAAGGCATGATTGATTACAGTCAGGAGTGGCTATAGTATTAGTCATTGGCTGAGAGGTTTGCTGTACAATCCTACATGAATTTATAAGGGGTGCTCATTCATGGAATTTGTTTAAGTCAAAGAATCAACCATGTGTAATTTGATATTTACCATGCTATTTGGTATAATTACAGGCATCAATAGAGAACTTTGTGAGAACTCTAACAAACTGTACAGAACTGCACTGATGGCACTGTGCACGGTTTTAAACAACATCCTCACTCAAAATTCAATCAGAGAAAAAGAAATCTTTCGGCGAATTCGGGCCATGCAACTTTACAAAGAATTTCATCACACTGTTCCTGTAAATACCTCTGTGTTTTGGCCGTAGAACTTTTAGCAAACCTTGGTTACTAAGGTAAATTTGTGAACATTTTTGAATGTATCGGTTTTCCAGCTATAAGAGAAGATGGAATGCCTGGCGGACGAAACAAAAGCATCGGTCCAGTGGAGGTAAGCGTTTTACCTTTATTTAATTGTTACAATCAGTAGACAATAGGTCGTTCTGTTGATATTGTTGTATTTGTTGTTGTTACATGTACTGCCGTTAAATACTACCTTTCTCGAATTGGAATATAATGGTTACAGCGTCACCTACTGCTCACCATCTGTTTAAATCTCCCCAACCTCTTGTCCTCTTACCAGCGAACCTTTTTCTTTCAGTAAACTTATATAGCGCCCTCACTGGTTTATTGTGTTAATGTAATTTTAATGATATCAAAAGGGGGCGCTATTCAGTTGCCCACAATCGGCTTCTCCCGGTGCTCTGCAACCATAGTTCTTAACAAATTTGACATTGAGTTTCAGATCTTTTTAAGTGAATGAGACAATTCGTTAGAGAGCCAATTTCAGCGTGTCTTTGTTTCCTGCATTGATACCCCCAAAATAGTTTATAAATTTACAGAAACAACTAAAAATAATTACATCTTTAGCAATTTTTTCGTTGAGGTGAGCAAGTCAATATTCTCCTAAATTCTAAAAATGAAAGAAACGTGGGCAGAGTAATTCTCCTTCTTTACTTCCCGCTTGTTCAATTTCTGTCTCTCTCTAGACTGCAAGTGTCCTTCTGAGTGGTTGTTTGTTCAATTGATGGGTTTATACCTCAAATTGGTCATCCTTGATAGTCTTTTGTTGTCAGAGAATAGGAGGCGCTATTTGAGGGAGTCACGAGAGAGCGTTCGCGTCTGTAATTCAAGGCTAGGGGACGTCTAAAGCAGATCAGGGCTGCGGTTATAGTAGTTGTAACTGTAATTCATGTAATACTTAAAGCCTGGGGAGCTTGCATGTCAAGCCAACACCTTGCATCAGTTTTGTAACCGAAAATATATCAAAATTAAAGGGTAAAACTGGTGTGGAGAAATCGTTCATTCCATGCTTAAACAGTGTCTGAGAGTGACCTTATAATCAGATAATAAAGTGGTCCCCTCAACGTATCACTAGATTTATCATGTCAAGAACGTCAAATGTGTGTCATGTTATGTTTAGCAAACTCTGTGGGACTTCGACCTTTTTATGTAAACCTAAAAAAACATTCCTTTTTTTCTCAAAGATAAAAACAAAAAATTGGTCTTGATATTTAGAATGCGACCGTCACAAAGCTAGCTTTTTTATTCAACTTGATCTTGAATAACATTGTTAGTTTCCTGATGGGACTCATGTTATGCTTTAAAATCTTTCAAATAGCTCTAAACCAAAAATGTTTAATAAATTTAATAAAAGGTTAAGGGATTTCAGGATAAATTGTATCCCTTACAATATTCTTTTTTTATGAAAGATTGTTTTATAGATATCCGGAGAAGATTTCGTCAAATTTAGTGTGCCTTCAGCTCTGGTATGTTGTTGCATTGAACCATTTGTATTATGTGATAATTATTTTATGCTTGGCAACTGATCGGTTTTGCTAGCAGTTATAACATTTAAAGAAGAAGATTGGCTCCATTTGGATGATCAATTTACCAACAAAACACCAACAGAGTTTTCGGCACGAGCTGTCAAAAAATCAATTGCTTGCCCTTCAGTCCTTTGAATCTCTCCTGAAAGTGAGGGTGATTCCTAGCTACCCTTCTATGGCATATCATCATTAAATATGGCATTAAATTTTAAATAGCTTTTTTTTGTAGATTCGAGAAAGATATAAGCTTTTATTATTGCCGAAAAAACAACAACAAAAGTTTTACCTTCGTGTGGTGCACTATTTTTCAAACTGCCATCGGTCCAAAAGTATCTACTAGATTGTATCTTTACCATGCAAAGTTTCAAATCCTACTCATGTACATGGTGTTACTGCAAACCCTACTAGATTGTATCTCCACCATGCAAAGTTTCAAATCCTACTCATGTACATGGTGTTACTGCAAACCCTACTAGATTGTATCTCCACCATGTAAAGTTTCAAATCCTACTCATGTACATGGTATTACTGCAAACCCTACTAGATTGTATCTCCACCATGCAAAGTTTCAAATCCTACTCATGTACATGGTGTTACTGCAAACCCTACTAGATTGTATCTCCACCATGCAAAGTTTCAAATCCTACTCATGTACATGGTGTCACTGCAAACCTTACTAGATTGTATCTCCACCATGCAAAGTTTCAAATCCTACTCATGTACATGGTGTTACTGCAAACCTTACTAGATTGTATCTCCACCATGCAAAGTTTCAAATGCTTTTCATGTACATGGTGTAACTGCAAACCTTACTAGATTGTATCTCCACCATGCAAAGTTTCAAATCCTACTCATGTACATGGTGTTACTGCAAACCCTACTAGATTGTATCTCCACCATGCAAAGTTTCAAATCCTACTCATGTACATGGTGTCACTGCAAACCTTACTAGATTGTATCTCCACCATGCAAAGTTTCAAATCCTACTCATGTACATGGTGTTACTGCAAACCCTACTACATTGTATCTCCACCATGCAAAGTTTTAAATTCTACCCATGTACATGGTGTAACTGCAAACCTTACTAGATTGTATCTCCACCATGCAAAGTTTCAAATCCTACTCATGTACATGGTGTTACTGCAAACCCTACTAGATTGTATCTCCACCATGCAAAGTTTCAAATCCTACTCATGTACATGGTGTTACTGCAAACCTTACTAGATTGTATCTCCACCATGCAAAGTTTCAAATCCTACTCATGTACATGGTGTTACTGCAAACCTTACTAGATTGTATCTCCACCATGCAAAGTTTCAAATGCTTTTCATGTACATGGTGTTACTGCAAACCTTACTAGATTGTATCTCCACCATGCAAAGTTTCAAATCCTACTCATGTACATGGTGTTACTGCAAACCTTACTAGATTGTATCTCCACCATGCAAAGTTTCAAATGCTTTTCATGTACATGGTGTTACTGCAAACCTTACTAGATTGTATCTCCACCATGCAAAGTTTCAAATCCTACTCATGTACATGGTGTTACTGCAAACCCTACTAGATTGTATCTCCACCATGCAACATTTTAAATCCTACTCATGTACATGGTGTTACTGCAAACCTTACTAGATTGTATCTCCACCATGCAAAGTTTCAAATCCTACTCATGTACATGGTGTTACTGCAAACCCTACTAGATTGTATCTCCACCATGCAAAGTTTCAAATCCTACTCATGTACATGGTGTTACTGCAAACCGTACTAGACTGTATCTCCACCATGCAAAGTTTTAAATCCTACTCATGTACATGGTGTTACTGAAATTCTACTAGATTGTATCTCCACCATGCAAAGTTTTAAATCCTACTCATGTACATGGTGTTACTGCAAACCCTACTAGATTGTATCTCCACCATGCAAAGTTTCAAATCTTACTCATGTACATGGTGTTACTACAAACCCTACTAGACTGTATCTCCACCATGCAAAGTTTTAAATCCTACTCATGTACACGGTGTTACTGAAATTCTACTAGATTGTGTCTCCACCATGCAAAGTTTTAAATCCTACTCATGTACATGGTGTTACTGCAAACCCTACTAGATTGTATCTCCACCATGCAAAGTTTTAAATTCTGCCCATGTACATGGTGTTACTGCAAACCCTACTAGATTGTATCTCCACCATGCAAAGTTTCAAATCCTACTCATGTACATGGTGTTACTGCAAACCTTACTAGATTGTATCTCCACCATGCAAAGTATAAAAGCCTACTCATGTACATGGTGTTACTGCAAACCCTACTAGATTGTATCTCCACCATGCAAAGTTTTAAATCCTACTCATGTACATGGTGTTACTGCAAACCCTACTAGATTGTATCTCCACCATGCAAAGTTGTAAATTCTACCCATGTACATGGTGTTACTGCAAACCTTACTAGATTGTATCTCCACCATGCAAAGTTTCAAATCCTACTCATGTACATGGTGTTACTGCAAACCCTACTAGATTGTATCTCCACCATGCAAAGTTTCAAATCCTACTCATGTACATGGTGTTACTGCAAACCCTACTAGATTGTATCTCCACCATGCAAAGTTTCAAATCCTACTCATGTACATGGTGTTACTGCAAACCTTACTAGATTGTATCTCCACCATGCAAAGTTTCAAATCCTACTCATGTACATGGTATTACTGCAAACCCTACTAGATTGTATCTCCACCATGCAAAGTTTCAAATCCTACTCATGTACATGGTGTTACTGCAAACCCTACTAGACTGTATCTCCACCATGCAAAGTTTTAAATCCTACTCATGTACATGGTGTTACTGCAAACCCTACTAGATTGTATCTCCACCATGCAAAGTTTCAAATCCTACTCATGTACATGGTGTTACTGCAAACCCTACTAGATTGTATCTCCACCATGCAAAGTTTCAAATCCTACTCATGTACATGGTGTTACTGCAAACCCTACTAGATTGTATCTCCACCATGCAACATTTTAAATCCTACTCATGTACATGGTGTTACTGCAAACCTTACTAGATTGTATCTCCACCATGCAAAGTTTCAAATCCTACTCATGTACATGGTGTTACTGCAAACCCTACTAGATTGTATCTCCACCATGCAAAGTTTCAAATCCTACTCATGTACATGGTGTTACTGCAAACCGTACTAGACTGTATCTCCACCATGCAAAGTTTTAAATCCTACTCATGTACATGGTGTTACTGAAATTCTACTAGATTGTGTCTCCACCATGCAAAGTTTTAAATCCTACTCATGTACATGGTGTTACTGCAAACCCTACTAGATTGTATCTCCACCATGCAAAGTTTCAAATCCTACTCATGTACATGGTGTTACTGCAAACCCTACTAGACTGTATCTCCACCATGCAAAGTTTTAAATCCTACTCATGTACACGGTGTTACTGAAATTCTACTAGATTGTGTCTCCACCATGCAAAGTTTTAAATCCTACTCATGTACATGGTGTTACTGCAAACCCTACTAGATTGTATCTCCACCATGCAAAGTTTTAAATTCTGCCCATGTACATGGTGTTACTGCAAACCCTACTAGATTGTATCTCCACCATGCAAAGTTTCAAATCCTACTCATGTACATGGTGTTACTGCAAACCTTACTAGATTGTATCTCCACCATGCAAAGTATAAAAGCCTACTCATGTACATGGTGTTACTGCAAACCCTACTAGATTGTATCTCCACCATGCAAAGTTTTAAATCCTACTCATGTACATGGTGTTACTACAAACCCTACTAGACTGTATCTCCACCATGCAAAGTTTTAAATCCTACTCATGTACACGGTGTTACTGAAATTCTACTAGATTGTGTCTCCACCATGCAAAGTTTTAAATCCTACTCATGTACATGGTGTTACTGCAAACCCTACTAGATTGTATCTCCACCATGCAAAGTTTTAAATTCTGCCCATGTACATGGTGTTACTGCAAACCCTACTAGATTGTATCTCCACCATGCAAAGTTTCAAATCCTACTCATGTACATGGTGTTACTGCAAACCTTACTAGATTGTATCTCCACCATGCAAAGTATAAAAGCCTACTCATGTACATGGTGTTACTGCAAACCCTACTAGATTGTATCTCCACCATGCAAAGTTTTAAATCCTACTCATGTACATGGTGTTACTACAAACCCTACTAGACTGTATCTCCACCATGCAAAGTTTTAAATCCTACTCATGTACACGGTGTTACTGAAATTCTACTAGATTGTGTCTCCACCATGCAAAGTTTTAAATCCTACTCATGTACATGGTGTTACTGCAAACCCTACTAGATTGTATCTCCACCATGCAAAGTTTTAAATTCTGCCCATGTACATGGTGTTACTGCAAACCCTACTAGATTGTATCTCCACCATGCAAAGTTTCAAATCCTACTCATGTACATGGTGTTACTGCAAACCTTACTAGATTGTATCTCCACCATGCAAAGTATAAAAGCCTACTCATGTACATGGTGTTACTGCAAACCCTACTAGATTGTATCTCCACCATGCAAAGTTTTAAATCCTACTCATGTACATGGTGTTACTGCAAACCCTACTAGATTGTATCTCCACCATGCAAAGTTGTAAATTCTACCCATGTACATGGTGTTACTGCAAACCTTACTAGATTGTATCTCCACCATGCAAAGTTTCAAATCCTACTCATGTACATGGTGTTACTGCAAACCCTACTAGACTGTATCTCCACCATGCAAAGTTTCAAATCCTACTCATGTACATGGTGTTACTGCAAACCCTACTAGATTGTATCTCCACCATGCAAAGTTTCAAATCCTACTCATGTACATGGTGTTACTGCAAACCCTACTAGATTGTATCTCCACCATGCAAAGTTTCAAATCCTACTCATGTACATGGTGTTACTGCAAACCCTACTAGATTGTATCTCCACCATGCAAAGTTTCAAATCCTACTCATGTACATGGTGTTACTGCAAACCCTACTAGATTGTATCTCCACCATGCAAAGTTTCAAATCCTACTCATGTACATGGTGTTACTGCAAACCGTACTAGACTGTATCTCCACCATGCAAAGTTTTAAATCCTACTCATGTACATGGTGTTACTGAAATTCTACTAGATTGTGTCTCCACCATGCAAAGTTTTAAATCCTACTCATGTACATGGTGTTACTGCAAACCCTACTAGATTGTATCTCCACCATGCAAAGTTTCAAATCCTACTCATGTACATGGTGTTACTGCAAACCCTACTAGACTGTATCTCCACCATGCAAAGTTTTAAATCCTACTCATGTACACGGTGTTACTGAAATTCTACTAGATTGTGTCTCCACCATGCAAAGTTTTAAATCCTACTCATGTACATGGTGTTACTGCAAACCCTACTAGATTGTATCTCCACCATGCAAAGTTTTAAATTCTGCCCATGTACATGGTGTTACTGCAAACCCTACTAGATTGTATCTCCACCATGCAAAGTTTCAAATCCTACTCATGTACATGGTGTTACTGCAAACCTTACTAGATTGTATCTCCACCATGCAAAGTATAAAAGCCTACTCATGTACATGGTGTTACTGCAAACCCTACTAGATTGTATCTCCACCATGCAAAGTTTTAAATCCTACTCATGTACATGGTGTTACTGCAAACCCTACTAGATTGTATCTCCACCATGCAAAGTTGTAAATTCTACCCATGTACATGGTGTTACTGCAAACCTTACTAGATTGTATCTCCACCATGCAAAGTTTCAAATCCTACTCATGTACATGGTGTTACTGCAAACCCTACTAGATTGTATCTCCACCATGCAAAGTTTCAAATCCTACTCATGTACATGGTGTTACTGCAAACCCTACTAGATTGTATCTCCACCATGCAAAGTTTCAAATCCTACTCATGTACATGGTGTTACTGCAAACCTTACTAGATTGTATCTCCACCATGCAAAGTTTCAAATCCTACTCATGTACATGGTATTACTGCAAACCCTACTAGATTGTATCTCCACCATGCAAAGTTTCAAATCCTACTCATGTACATGGTGTTACTGCAAACCCTACTAGACTGTATCTCCACCATGCAAAGTTTTAAATCCTACTCATGTACATGGTGTTACTGAAATTCTACTAGATTGTGTCTCCACCATGCAAAGTTTTAAATCCTACTCATGTACATGGTGTTACTGCAAACCCTACTAGATTGTATCTCCACCATGCAAAGTTTTAAATTCTGCCCATGTACATGGTGTTACTGCAAACCTTACTAGATTGTATCTCCACCATGCAAAGTTTCAAATCCTACTCATGTACATGGTGTTACTGCAAACCCTACTAGATTGTATCTCCACCATGCAAAGTTTTAAATTCTACCCATGTACATGGTGTTACTGCAAACCCTACTAGAACTTATCTCCACCATGCAAAGTTTTAAATTCTACCCATGTACATGGTGTTACTGCAAACCCTACTAGAATTTATCTCCACCATGCAAAGTTTTAAATTCTACCCATGTACATGGTGTTACTGCAAACCCTACTAGATTGTATCTCCACCATGCAAAGTTTTAAATCTTACTCATGTACATGGTGTTACTGCAAACCCTACTAGATTGTATCTCCACCATGCAAAGTTTCAAATCCTACTCATGTACATGGTGTTACTGCAAACCTTACTAGATTGTATCTCCACCATGCAAAGTTTCAAATCCTACTCATGCACATGGTGTTACTGCAAACCCTACTAGATTGTATCTCCACCATGCAAAGTTTCAAATCCTACTCATGTACATGGTGTTACTGCAAACCTTACTAGATTGTATCTCCACCATGCAAAGTTATAAATTCTACCCATGTACATGGTGTTACTGCAAACCTTACTAGATTGTATCTCCACCATGCAAAGTTTTAAATCCTACTCATGTACATGGCGTTACTGCAAACCTTACTAGATTGTATCTCCACCATGCAAAGTTTCAAATCCTACTCATGTACATGGTTTTACTGCAAACCCTACTAGATTGTATCTCCACCATGCAAAGTTTCAAATCCTACTCATGTACATGGTGTTACTGCAAACCCTACTAGATTGTATCTCCACCATGCAAAGTTTTAAATCCTACTCATGTACATGGTGTTACTGCAAACCCTACTAGAATTTATCTCCACCATGCAAAGTTTTAAATTCTACCCATGTACATGGTGTTACTGCAAACCCTACTAGAATTTATCTCCACCATTCTTAACCAAATGAGATAGGGTGGACACACTATAGGAGTGCACTGTTTGGTTTGGCTGTATGGAGAACAGCGCCGTAACCAGAGTTTAGGGGGGCACAAGGGGTGCGCCATTTTTCCTAGGGTGGGCACGCCATTTTTCCTAGGGGGCACTTTTGGCCAATTAAAACTAGTTTCCGTTTGTATTTTTCTTAAACAAGCCCCTTTTCAGTGTTTTCTGACGTGTTGACGTAAAACAAAATACATTTTGTTTGTAAATAATTAAAAATAGTTCTACAAACATTGAAATTACTACGTAAATGCTCACATTTTTAATCTCAAAAGTCCAGATCTCTAATGGGGGGGGGGGGGGGGCACGGACATCAGTTGGGGGGGGGGGCCCATGGCCCCCCTTAGTTACGCCACTGATGGAGACAGATTTACTTAAAATAGTGTCAAAGTATAGACCGATTGCGCGACCCGCGTCACGTGACCTCTTGTTGGTATTTTTAATGTAAACATATACGGCGTCCTCCATATTATAGGAAAGTGCGGTACGGAACATGATGATTGTTGCTTTTAGTTTATTCGATCGAGGCTTTTCTTGTTTGAAATCTGTGAAAAATATTCCAGAGTTTGTACCAGAGACCTTGGAGTGGCTGAATAAAGTCAGTTAGGACAGTTCCAGCAAGTCTTGGAAACTGTACAAGTAACGTATATATGTGCTCGATGTGTACAGTGCACGACGAAATGGTTAGGCGAGGCGACCGCGATCACACACACTTTTTAACACAAAAATTTCAAAGTTTCAAAGAAATTGCTTTCAAAAACTGTGTGATTCCTTTGCCTATGTGAAATTTCGCAAGGCTAGGTATAAATGCTCACTTTTCCAACGTTCTTTACCCTTTTTTTTTTTTTTTTTTTTTTTTTTTACAGTGATTTAGGCCTATATTACAAACAAAATAACAGGCGGGTGGCTACATAGTCGTCCGACGCCGGTCGTGCAAAACTCAAAATAAACCTCTTTTGTAGTAGAATACTGGTAGTTTATGAAACAGTATTGTGAAAAAAAATCAATGTCACAAAATACTACTTTAACAAAATGGCCTAGTAACTGTGTTATTATTACCAAAAGCCGACTTTTGGTGTGACTCTGTCGGTCATGGCATGTATTTGCACGTAGTTTGCCATCAGCTCAGATTACTATGATCCACAATAGGTCACGTGATGACATGTAAACATTAGGCTTAGTGAACCCCAGGATAGCGTATAGTGTCTTATGTCCCGACGTATAGTGTACGTGTAACTTGCAAGATCACTACCACCTATTAACACAAGCATACATTTTGCTGACTTCAGGCAGTAGTGCGGAACAATACCTGTCAGTCACACAAAAATCATTGTTTGGGTGGCTGGTTTGAAGGTTTACCTACACCTTTTTTAATAGCAGTCCGCAATAATGACGTCACTTTTGCTTTAAACTACCCGGAAGTCAGACAAACATTTCACCACTCAAGCGATCACCGCATTGATGGGTCAGACCGCGGTACCGTATACAGCGCGTATTGTATAAGGGAATAAAAGAGTGGTGACCGAGGTCTTAAAAACGGCCGTTTAAAACCGGCAGGGCGTGGTCGAGGTCCTTAATTACACGGCCATGACCCTGCAAGGTTTTAAATGGCCGTTTAAGACCAAGTCACTACTCTTTTATTCCCATTCATAAATGCCCTTTTTGTTAAAAAGCGTAATAATGTAGACAAATCCGTGAAACGTGGCTGGGTTTTTTTTATAAGCTATTTTTTCAATTCTTGTCACGCCCTCAGGCTCCATTTTGCGAAGGGTCAACGCTCGTACGGTTGCGCGTACGCGCGCGCATTATTAGACTTTACATTGAGTACTGCTATGTATTGATTGCGCTACGCGTAAATTAGCATTCGCGTAAGCTAGTGCGCCAACACGCGTATGGCTATAATGAGTGCAGAAATCGCCTTCACAGCTCCAGCTATGTTTATATCATCCGTTTAAAACCGGTTTTAAACAGTCATGTGACCACCTTTCAACCAAGAGGACTGCCCAAATTGTCCCAAACTGACTGGGGTATTTATGAATGTACGATCAACGTATGCGTCCGCCATTGAAATTTGACACGTTGTCTGAGATCCAGGTACTTGTGTGACCTATTTTTAGCATGAATGCTGTGTGCTATTTATAATGCGCGGTAATCCAGAGACCTCGGACCGCTCCCTTGGGGGAGAATATCAGTTCATCGACCAAGAGAAGGTTCCCCCGCACAAATAGATGGCTAATTACTTGGTGTTTTGAAGAAACCAAAACACGTGAAAAGTCTCATAACATCCTGAAAAGTCTTTCTCTGTCATGTTAGTATTGTGCAGGAAAAATTGTAAATAGTCGAATCAGTCTCACTGCAAAAAGAGGACAGTTTCGTAACGATTTTGCTATACAAACAAAATCAAAAACTTTTGGACTGTTATTACTAGTTACACACATAATACTTGTAGACCAATGCCCTTACAGAAATATTTATTGAATATAAGTTAAATTCTCTTTATTCGTTGTTCGTTTGTTTGTGTACACCTTAGAGCTATATACATGTAGGCCTATATTGACTAGAGCGCTAGCATTGTTCGTACGTTGAAGCCGCCTGGGCGCATCCATGTTTGTGTACAAACCTATGGAAAATTTGAAATCTTGTACGGCTGGGTTTACGGCTATTTGCATACCACTGCTTTATTCCTTTTCCTTGCGTTATGAAATCACTTATACCAGAAATAAGACGCGCGATCAGTTAATGCGCGTGATTTTACCTCAGCGCGCGCGTATCTAGTACTGCATGCGCTTGTGCATCACATACGTACCGTGGCGATTTTTTTTATTTCTTAATTTTCTGCAATGAAGGGAAGAACTCATTGCACCATTTACTCAAAGATTGAACATTTAGCCTACTCGCTAAGATTCACGATATAGATTTATTTAAGAATAATTTAGTTCCACTTAAAAAGCAATTTGCCCTATCACATTCTGGAAAAGTTTATCGCTATGACGTTACGTTACTTTTTTAGGTGGTAAAATAATACACAGTCGAATTACTATTTACAGAAAGTCATCCCATAACCTTTTATCTGTCAAAGATTAATGCCAGTTAATTAAAAATACAAATCACTAAAAGGCTGATATATTGACGTGTGGTAAATGAATCCCAAGACAAACCTGACTGCATGATGTAGCTTCTTAATTTACTGCAAGGACCGTTTTGTACGGTGGCGGACACGATTGCATATGCAAATGTGTCCGGGCGGACACAATTGCATTATGCAGCAGCGTCTGTTCGAGTGGGTTCGAGTCCCGGTCGTGACACTTAACCATTATTGCTGCGTCCTTCGGATTGGACATAAAGCCGTAGGTCCCATGTGTTGTGTAATGCACGTAATAAACCCAGTTCCAGTTATCGCTAATAGAAGGGATTTGCCCTGGTGTTTCTGGCAGTGGCTGCTGAATGCGCCGCAGCACCCTGTAAACCATTACAAAGTGCTACATAAATGGCTCTCATAATTTACACCAAAAACCTGCCTTAAAAATAATATAATAAGCACCTTGAGTACCTAATTGTTGGTAGATACGTGCGCTATGTAAGACTCAAGTATTATTAGTATTCTTTATTGGTACCGAGGTTGGCTCGACCAAAACCTCTGGAATTGTGACCCTCAAATTTCCCAAAACATGGGAGATATTAATTAGGCCTGTGGCCGATCCACTCTACGCGCCGCTCAAATATGGTATCCAGCAAAAGAGACGTCAAATCATAGAGCAAACGTCCCCTCTCATCATCATCAAGCGCTTGCGTCAAGTAAATCTGACATCGCGCACTCTGTTAGTTTCTTCCCTGTCTACTGCTTTATGCCAGGTGTGTCTGTCCTTGATGTTGATACCCGTGACTGTCAATCCTTCTTTGATTGGTGACCTGTCTAACTGTATGTAGTTTAGGGTGACCGCGTTAAAAATGATTGATGTGGGATCGCGTCAAAATACTTGCATTTTGCAACGCGCGTACTCATTTTGACACGCGGGTGAGGGCTCTCGAACGTTTTGAACAAGCGTGTGCGTAAAGCAGCCATATTTTGGAGCCAATTAGTTTTGTTTTCAGTGCTTAGAGACGAGGGGTATCGATACGGCGCGCTGCCTATGGTGGCGAGGTTGTAGAGCAACTGGTGCCCTCTCACTCTTTTTTGATTTTGTGACATGTCTAACTGTATGTACTTTAGGGTGACAATGTAAAAAAAAAATTGAATTTGAATTGCGTCAAAATACTTGCATTTTGACACGCACATACCAAGCGTCCTACAATCACTCCAACGTTTTTAACAAGCATGCGCGCAAAGCAGTCATTTTTGGGAGCCAATTTGCGTTGTTTTTTCAGTACATCCCTACCAGTAGTTAGTGACGAGAGGTATCGATACGGCGCGCTGCCCATGGTAGCGAAGTTGGTAGGGTACCGTTTAGCTCGTATTAGTCACTCGGATCGTGTCTTCTTTGAGCAGCAGACCTGGCGTTGGAGACGCTTCAGGATATCCTTCGGAACAGCCGGACTCTTAGGCGCTGCACGCCGCAGTGTCCATTGCCTTTGAGATCGGACGACCTCGTGGATTCACGTGTTTCCAGGTGGAGATATTCCGTCTCTATTGAATTTTGTATCTAGGCCAAACTTGATCTTGCTCTCTCCGTAAGGTCAGCAACACTTCATATTTAGGTCACGTGTAGAGGATCGGATCTGACTTGAAAAACATTCGAATGAAACAAGGAGCATTTGAATATTGAAATCATACTTGTTAAAAGTTATCTTCAGTAGAGATTATTGGTGGAGTATGATCGAAGTTGTCCTTGGACTTTGGGCATGAGGTTGCAATACTTCCCTCAGCTATAACCACAGCCCTGATCTTGGTTTTTCTGTAACGTTGTCATATTATCCCAAAGTAATAAATATGTACGGTGTGACGTAATTGTGACCAGTGCTTGTGAGTTCGCATCGATTATGACTCCACACGCATTGTCCCTAACTTTATGAAAATGTAAATTATATTTAATAAGAAACTACCGTCATTAATATTGAAATTGTATGCTGTTTTACTAACAATGAAGGGCTACAAAGGATTTGATTCGGATTTGACATATTTTTTCGTCACAATTATTATATCAAAAAAGCGTTAATTAAGTAAAATTTGTGTAGGCTAGTTCCAGTAGTATCATTGTACTGAAGAACACCTTAAAATGACTGCGCGTAAACCCTTGTATTAAAACCCTTACAGTCCCAATTCCATCAAACTCTATCAGCAGGTTTTGTTGGATTTTGTTGGACTGAGAACTGCATGAATAAACTGATCATGCTTTACATGGGATCAGGCATACCACCATAATCAGAGTACCACAGTTTGAGTGTTGAGTTACCCATTACACAGGCAACCAGTTCCAGGCAATCTCCAAGAAGAAAACGCATTCACATTTGAATGTTCATCTAATTTTCTTGGGGATTGTAAGACATTGTTAGAAAATTCACCCCTGTGCTACCAAAGTGTTCCTTTTGCATGCGTTGCAGTTGGTTGCCTCCAGGTTGCCAGTAAAAATTGCCCTGTGTGACAAGGCCCTATGGTGGTGGAATTTGTTACAGTGGTGAAGGATCCTAGTAAATCACTCAGGGGAGTTAGGGTTTTAATCTACTCTGATCCTTTCCTCTCCCTATCTTCCCTAAAATCCCCTCCCCTTCTCTTCTCTTTCTCACACCCCTTGCTTCCCGTGACGCTTAATTACTTACGCAACACACGCTGAGGCGACTACATGGCAATACCGGGTACCAATATAAGGGGTATGGGTTGCGATTACGGCGATACAATGTAACTGGGCATGCATTGGTTGCAGTTACGGCGATGCAATGTAACTGGGCATGCGTGGGTTGCAATTAGGGTGATACCAATGTATCACAGTTTGGGTGTTACAATTATGGCGATACCATGTACGGGGGCGTGGTTGCAATTACGGCGATACCAATGTATGGGGCGTGGGTTACAATATTGCGAGTGGCATTTCTCACGTTTTGACTTTCAACACTTTATAAAGCAAAAGTGTGAGTGGATTCGAGTCGGGTCAGCTCATCTGGCCTTCGGTTGCCTGAATTCGCTCGGGTTGTTTTGTCCGCTCTTTGTAGGTAGGACAATTCAACGGAGTGAGACAGAATAAAGCAAAACGTGTGGCTATAGACAGGACCGACACACCTCCTTAAAGACGGAATATACCTTTGGTATTTGGCACCGTACGTTTGTTTCAACCCTATATAACTGTAGAAAGGCCTATACACCATAAAACAAACCTCTGAAAATGTTGTTTCAAAAGATAGCGTTCTTGCGATATCGGTGAAAATCTGAAGCGGTTATTTCCATGCAGAAGGATTCGAAAATGCTGAAACTGCATGTTTTCCATTACGTGAAAAAGGCTTCATGCCTGAAGCCTTTCGAAGATTCAAATATTTTAGCGAGAAATTACCTCTATCTTAAAAACTACGTTATTTCAAAGGGATTCGTTTTCCAACAATGTTTTATATACTATCAACATTTTTGGAGTAATTACCAAAA